>VDFB02047230.1:352854741-352898361 GCA_007258455.2 Sequoia sempervirens
TTTTTTTTTTTTTGCTTACCAATGATTGGATACTTTCATTCAAATAGAGCTTTCCAAATGGTAGGAGCATTAGGAAAGGGAGAAATAATATTCTCATGACCCTTAATGAGTGTATCTTCTAACAACAAACTATCTTCTTTATGGCTAGGAGAGATATTAGTAGAAGAACAAATGTGATTGTCATGGTTATCTATGATTACATCCCTTTGTCCTATAATTTCTTCCCAAGTAGGAGAGGTAAGATTAAAGAAACAAATAGGATTTTCATAACTCTCAATCATTGGATCTCTTAACACCAAAATATCCTCTTCACAAATAGGATAGATTTTGGTATGAAAAATGTGATTGTCATGATTGTCCATGATTGCATCTTCTTTCACTAAACCATTCTCACAAGTAGGAGAGATGGTGGGAGATGAATGGAGACTAGGAAAAGTAATTTTAATAAATGTATCAATGATCTCATCTTCTTGTGCCATAATATATTCCCAAGTGGGAGGAGAGTGACAAAAAAAAATCATGATTCTCAATGATTGTATCTTCTTTCACCAAGACACTTCATTACCAATAGGAGAGATATTGAGAGAAGAAAAATTATGGTTTTCATGATTATCCATGATTGTATCCTCTTTTATCAAAACATCCTCACAAATGGGACAGGTAATAAGGTTTGAGTGAGGGATAGGCAAGGTGATATTAAGGATTGTGTCCATGGTTTCATTCTCTTTCTCTAAGATGTTCTCATAACTAGGAAATATAGTGGGAGGATGGCTAACATGTTTCTTAATGAACTCATTTCTATTCTATGAATTGAACTCATATGAGGGGATGTTGTACTTATACAATCCATTCTTAACCATGTCACAACCACATCTCTTAAAAGGAAACATGCTAAAAAGAAAAGTAATCTATCCAACTTATGCAATGCTTCAAAAATGTAAATAATTTTCCTATAAATCTAATGATTTTCAATACTAGAAATTTTTTTTAATGTTTTAAAATGGCTACACTAAATGGATTATTAGACCTAGATGCATAAAACAAAAATTTCTGAAACTTGCAAGACTAAAATAGTGGGTTACCATGAGATCTTGGAAGTGCAGAAAACCACAAAAAAGCTCAAAAAAGATTGTTTTAAGAGGCCTTGAAGGACTCATTCACCCATGGGAGAATGGGTCCTTGTATAGGGTTTTTAAAAAATTAATAATTTGCTACTTTTGAGTGATTATATGTGTTCTCTATTTTAGGTCTTAGACTATAACTTTTGTAACAAAATTTTCTAGAATTTGGTGTCTAAATGCAAGTGAAATTAATGAAAAATGATGAGCTATATGACACTTTTTGAAATGCAATTTTGACTCAATTTTTTAATATGAATTATTTAACATACAATAATATATAAGTACTATGAAAAATTAGTCTAACATTATGTAATTGCTTTAAAAAAATTAGATTTAAAATGACTGCAAAATGCAAGTTTACACCTAAAATGCAATGAAACTTTATGCCAAATTTAGAAACCCTAAATGCAATGAATTAAGAAAAATCATAGATATATTGTTTGAATGTACTCTAAATAAGAAATTACAATGTTCAACTAATCAAGTTCACCATAATGAAATAAAGAAAAATGGGGTAGGGTTCAAACACATAGGGTTTTATACTAAATTTGGGATATTTTACCAAACTTACTATAAGTAGAAAGGGAAAAATGGGGCGAATGAACCTACCTATTCTTCTATTTCATTCAATAAATGAATCACCTCAAGTAAAAATCCACTTTCAACCCTTAGGTGAGTGAATTCTCTGAGGGATCTTGCAATTTCCCCTTTTTATGTGTCAGGATGGGGGTCTAGCTCAAACAACACTTTGGGGAGAAAGATTAAAAATAGAAAATAGACTCCAAAATGCAATCTATAACTTTCATTTATTATATTAATCATAAAAATAAAGGAACCAACGAATTTTATAGTAGATCTAGAAGAGATAAATGATGTGTACCTCTCACAAAATGATGTTTTTAGAAGCTATCTGAGGACTAATTTTCTGTAAGGGGAATGGGTCCTATGTAGGGATTTTTTAAATTGTTTCTGGGTCCTCTGCTCTTGTTTCTATACTTCCAAATTCCTAATTTTCACAATTGGACAATCAAAAATAAATTAGAGATCTAAGTTTCTATGAGATGACAAAAAAGGTGACAACAAATGAAACTTTGTAATTTCACAACTTTTGTGATCTTCAAATTTTCTTCAACCTACAAATATGCAACACATAAAGAGGGGAATTTTTTTTTTGGTGAATGGGGGTTTTCCTTGGTCAAAACCTGTTTTGGTAATTAAACCTTGAAATGAATTGAAATAGCATGAAACAAATGATGAATGAACAAGTCAATGTCACAACTCACCAAACCCTTGAATAAACCTTTAAAGGTATGAAATATTGATGTTGAACTTGTATGAAATTGCTTCATGGATGTGGATCTTGAACCTTGGATCTTGACTTGAAATAATACTTTGAATGCTTGAATTGAAAATGAAACCTAAATCATCATATTAGCTCCAAAAACATGAATGATGCAAGAATATTTTGATGTGAAAATTGGATCTTGATTGCTGCAATAATTCTTCAATAAATATGCTCTTGAATTCCTTGAATTTCTCTTGAAATTCTCTCTTGATCACAAAATTTCTACCTTTAAAATCTTAGATTGCCTAGATGAAACTTAGTGAAATTACCTTATATTTATAGATATGTAACCTTAATTTCTTGAAATTCAAATATCACAAGCCAACATTTGAATATAGATTCGAATGTGTTAAAATACCACAAAAAACATAATTTAAATTTAGGTCCTAGGTCTAAGGGAGGAGCCATTTTCCCATGGGTGAATGGGTACTAGGTCGCAAACCCTAGGAAACACATTGCTCAATGAGAAGTGCTATGTTAAGTCATTAATGAATGTCAGGTTTCCTCTTCGAAAAATGTGATTAAATAGGCTTGGATTTGAATTAAAGGGGAAAATTATGGAAAATTAAGCTCAATTAATCAAAGGAGCCCTAGATAAGTGTGAAAGTGTAAAGAGGTACACTTTACAACACCAAAATAAGGCACAATTAAGTCCATTTTAATATTAATTCCAAATTAAGTGTGAAAATGTAAAGGGATACATTTTTCTAAACTACATATATAGATTTGTGTAGTTTATATTCACATCATTGATTATATTACATTTCACATCTTTCAAACTCAAAGAATTACTTCATATTGCATAACTAATAACTAGATGTTGATAGATGACAAATTTTCAATTACAATATAGTTGTTTAGAAAGTCAACATAAGCAGTGATTCAATTACTTCACATTGCATAACTAATAACTAGGAGTAGCTACTAATTACATTTGCTACAAGTCATGGCATTCCATGAGACCACATTTTGTTGAGGCATTTTTTCAAATAGTTCACTACCTTTTTCTATGATATGCATTCTTGGAAAAAAATGTATCAAAGCATAATAGTAAGTAATAGCATAAATGAGGCGATGAGTTTGAAAAAATTCCTCAAAGAAATGTGGTCTCATGGTGATGCCCATCACCATGAGACCACATTTATTTGAGGTATTTTTTTTCAAATAGCTTATCACCTTGTCTATGCTACCATATTTTCCATGCATGTCTGAAATAAAGGGAAATAGGTTGTGATTTTAACAAAATGGAAAAATGGATCCAAAGAGGGAAAAATGGGGTCCTACTTCTCTCAATTCATTAGGAAATGAGATCCACAAAATGAAATGGAAATCAAACCTTAGGTGAATGAAAATAAGGTGCAAATATGCAAATTTCCCTTTCTTCTAGGATGGGAGTCTAGGCCAAATATCACTTTTGGGAGAAATATTTGAAGTAACAAAATAATTCCAAATTTAGATCTACAAAGTGCATCAATGAGATTTAACATAAAAAAAAAGGTAACAATAAACTTCCTGAAGAAACTAAAGGTAATCAATGTTGTGCACCTGTCAAAATTGATTGTTTCTACAACCCTAACAGGGACTCATTCACCCTATGGTGAGTGGCTCCTAGTAGGCTTTTCTAGGAAACATTGAATTTGTAACTAAAGCTTAGGAACTATGAAAACTTGCTGTCCTTGCAACCTTAACAGGGGCTTGTTCACCCTATTGTGAATCGGTCCTAGTAGGATTTTCAAGAAAACTATAAATCTGAAATTGAAGCTCCATACCTGCAATTCCTTACTATAAGTTGAAATCACCACTCTTGGATTTGGATCTATCAAATATATAAAAAAAAAAACTAGGTGCTTTGTT
Organism: Sequoia sempervirens; assembly: GCA_007258455.2. Taxonomy (NCBI): domain Eukaryota; kingdom Viridiplantae; phylum Streptophyta; class Pinopsida; order Cupressales; family Cupressaceae; genus Sequoia; species Sequoia sempervirens. The sequence goes on from VDFB02047230.1 coordinate 352,859,062, forward strand.
GGTGGATAGGGGTTTTACTCGGTCAACCCCAAGTTTTGTAATTAAACCTCGATGATGAATATAAATTTGAAACATGAAATGTGTGTGATCCTAATCGTAATTTTTTCTAAGATTAAGATTTATAATAAGGAAAAGAAACCCTATTCAAGTTTGTTAGAATAAGATCCTAAAATGAAACATGAAAAATGCATAAGACCTACTTTAGAAGACCTCAAATCCCCTTCATAAGTCACAAATCTAAATATACCTCTCTTTAGGCTAAAAATAGAATGATCATAGAAGATGGAATCACGTAGGAAATAAGTCATTAGGCTTGGTTGAATCTCATAGTGCTTCTCCCAAAACCTAGAATCCATCACGATTCTCCGTAGACATCATCAATTCATAAAAAATGCTTGATATTTGATAACAAAATAAGCTTGAAGAGCTTCGAAAAACAATATAATGTTGCTCCAAGACTTCACTTTTTCTTTCTCCTTGCTTTTGAATATGAATTCTTGATCTCATGTGAAATTCTCTCTTGTGTAAAAATGAATGTAAAAATTATATTTATAGGACTCCCTCTCTAATTTTCAATTATGAGATCTTGAAAGCTGGCATGTGAGATTTGAATTTTCAACCTTAAAATACCACCAAAAATATATTTTAAAGGGGGATCCTAGGTCTAAGTGAGGACCCATTCACCATCTTGAAAATGGGTCTGAGGCCACTTACCTAGGACACACATTAATCAAGGTTGAACATTATGAAAGAAAAGGATCGTCAAAGTAAGTGAGCACCCATTCACCCTATGCAGAATGGGTCCTAGGTCACTTACCTAGGACACACATCTTCCAAAGTTGAGTTTTTTGTAAGGGAATTTATGAATGTTAGGTTTTATCCCTTAGAAATTGTAATTAATTAAGCCTAAATTTTAATTTAAGGGGCCAAATAAGGAAAATTGACCTCAATTACTTAATGAAGCCCTAGATTAACTTGTGAAAGTATAAAGGTACACCTTACAACACCAAAAATAAGGCATAATTAAGTCCATTTTATCAAAAAGGTCCCTAAACTTAATGTGAATATGAAAAACATATTGCTACACTAAATCAAGGCAACTTTAATCTCATTTTATTATTAATTATTTCCCAAATTAAGTGTGAAAAAGGGATACTTTTTCCTACACTACAATGTCTACCATAGAATTTTATCAAACAGTTCACTTCCTTGTTGCTATAGCTAAAAGCCTAAAATAGGTGCTTTCCAACAAATTATGGATGCTCAAAAAATATCTATCAAATCATAATAGTAAGCAATAGCATAGAAAAGGTAGTGAGTTGTTTGAAAAAATTCCTTAAAGAAATTTGGTCTCATGGTGACGGAGTTCCATTCCATCACCATGAGACCATATTTCCTTTAGGCATTTTTTCAAACAACTCACTGTCTTAAGAATAGATAATCCTCTTTAATCAAATCAAATCTTTTTAAGGTCTTAGATTTGATCCCCGAATCTAATCCAATCCTCCATCTTCATCCTTAGATACTATTCTTCCAATCCCCAAGTTCATTTCCAATCCATCATCCTAATTTCCATCCTCATCCAAAATCAATACCAATCATTCTTCTAATCAATCCTCCACCGTTTCTAACCATCCAATCTATCCTCCATCCAACCTAATCTATTCTAATCCACCTTCATCAATTCCAACCAACCCCAACCATATCAATGATTATGCGGATAACATTTTTGACCAACCTGAATATAATTCCATTGATGAAAATGAGAGCATTATGGATCACCTTGAATCCATTTTTAATAGACAAAATTGTCCAATTTTCTACCAATCCCCCATCCAGAGCTCCCCTCAAGTCCCATCCATAACATACCCATCCACCACCACTAAATTTATCCTCACCTACTACTTCCATAATTATAAGGATGCCATTCTTAGATGTCTCATTGGCTTTGGTGCTACGCTTCCATCCTCCCAAACTTCATCCAATCCCAGTCCATCTCCTATTGCTTATATTTCCCCTTCCTTTGACAACAGAAACCAATCCTTTAGCCAAAATTCCCCTCCAAATCCTTTTCAATCTCCTCATTCTCATCCTCAATTTACCAATCCATGGAAGCTTCCACCTCTTATTCCACTTGTTCATATCCCACATCCTTAAAATTCACATCACCCCACTATTACCAAGAAAATTCATCCCATGCCTCTCCTAATAACTTCCTCCAAGGACTAATTTTCAAAGGTGGTTGTTTCCCATAAAAAAAATGGGGTACAATCTTCCCATATCATGCATCCACCTTCATCACCCCCACATCAAGATAAACCCTAATACCCTAAATCTTATGAATCCCTTATCAATTCATCTATCCAAGTTGAAGAGTCTATAAATCCTTCCTCCCTCATGAAACCATCCATATCAAATAATCTATGTCCATATCCTAATTCAAAGCATGCTAACATAGATTCCCCTCCATATAAAGATCAAGGAAACCCTTCTCCTCCATCATATGATCCCCTTCCTTCTTATGATCACATTTCCATTCAAGAATAACATATCCCTCCATATCATCTAATAATATATTTCCTTATCAAGAGAAAGATATCCATCCATCCCACTGTCACAATCCCCTCTCCCCCACTTCATCTAATGACATCCTTTCATGTCTAAATCAAAGTACCTCTTCCACTCCATTGTATGATCACTCTCAAAATTTGGTATCAAAGTACACCTTACACCCCATATAATGATGCTCTACCCCTCATGATAAAAAAATCCATCCCTCTTCATGTCGCGATCCCCCTCCATCTCATAACCAAGACCACACTATACCATCCACGCCATCCTAGAATAATAGCATAGACAAGGAAATGGGCTATTTGAAAAAATACCTCAAATAAATGTGGTCTCATGGAGATGGAATGCCATGACAAATAAAATTTTCATAGCATTATATTACCATGAGACTGCATTTCTTTGAGGCATTTTTTTAAATAGTTCACTACCTTCTCTATGCTACTACATTTTTCATACATGTCTAGAAAATTATTTTATCAAATAGTTCATTTCCTTGATGCTATGGATAAAATCCCAAAACAGGTGCTTTCAAACAAGCTATGGATAGGGAAAATAGTGAGCATAATAGTAAGAAAATATATAGTTTAATAAGTACTCAAAATTTTGTTGATTATCTCATACATTATAAGCCATGACCTGCATCACTATTCTAGTTTTCATGATTGAATAATTTGTTGTTTCATTTTTTGACAATGCAAGAAAAACCAACTCCTAATATTGATAGGGAAATGGAGCATGGTGTATTTTCTCTAATAGATAGCTTGATTTCTCTCATAGGGGTATGAAGAAGATTAGTAAATTTCAAATTACATTTGTTGTTATAGTTGTATACTATTGAAAAATTAAATGATTATTGATTTTTAATTTAATTTCTATTTGGATGGTTTCTATAGGACTTTGGGATGCCAAAGCCTGAGCATGCAGATATTTCAATTGAGGAGAGAGATCATTTGGTAGTGGTAAGTGACTATTTTGTTAAATATATCATTTTTTATAATGTAATTTATATATATTAGTGTATTTAATTTTTATTGTAACAATTGAATTTTTATAGGGAACTAAATAGGAGGAGCAGCCCTCAAGTTCAAAGTACATGAATTTCATACACATCTCCATCCCCTCGATTAACAAAGACCATGTGTCTATTTTCTTCACCTGGAGGGCAATGAATTTTGATTGGGGTCTTTTGTGGTATGCCTATAAAAAAATTTGGACATATTTTGGATTGCATATACTTGACATTGTATGCATATATGACATTCTTGTAAGCCTATATGGCTCTTTTGTATATATTTTATACTTATATTGACGTATATTGATGTATTCCTACATGGATATTTGGTTAGTACACATCATTTTTTTATGGTGTCCATATTTACATCATAAATTCACGCTTCAATAGATTTTTGTAGATGGTTTACTTCGAATATTTAAAATCCAATTATTTTCCATGCACTCTTATTTTCTATAATTGTAAATATATAATAAATTTTGCACATTATTCTTCTGTAAAATTATTGAACATTAAATCAATCATATGAATATAGTAATACTTCATGCTTCATGTGTATGCTTCAGGCTTTTTGTGTATACTTCATGTGTACACATGTATGATTCATGCTTCGTGTAATTACTTCATGAGTTCACATGCATGCTTCATGCTTCTTATGTATACTTCATGTATTACCTATATTCATGTGTATACTTCATTCTTCCTATGTATAAACCATGTGTTCACATGTATGCTTCATGCTTACTATGTATACTTCATGTATTACATGTATTCATGTGTATGCTTCATGCTTCCTATGTATACTTCACTATTTACAATTATTCACATGTATGCTTAATTCTTCCTATGTATACTTGATGTGTTCATGTGTATTCTTCATGCTTCTTATGTATACTTCATGTATTATGTCACTGAAAAATTTAATCAAGAATATAACCAAAGGAAATACTACATAAAAATTAATTTAGGTTCTCACAAATGGTGATGATATGAATTCGGTTGTGAATTTTCAAAGGAAAAAAGTTGTGACCCTTCAAATAGGGAAGAATACAACCCTTTTATAATGAAGGACACTAACCATGCCAAGTGCATACGTACCCACCTATATGTGTTGGTGCTAACTGTTTGGCCCCATGAAGAAGAAAACAAAAAGTAGCCTACCTTGCAACTTTACACTACATGTATTCGATAGTTTTTGGGGCATCAAGAAAACTTTCACCATGAACAAATGACTTCGAGATATAAAAAAACATAGACATTTTATTTTAGAGGGGCCCTATGTGATCTCATAGCCTAAAAAAAAAATCTTCTAAGTGCCACCATTTTTGAGTAATTTCTCATCAAAGTTTTATGCCCTTTTGCACTTTGGTCTCTTAAGAGACATCGTTGATATAATGTAGCTCAGTTTGTCTTGGAATTTTTTGGTGTGAAACAATACCTTGCATAGAATAAATCCACTCATCTAGATGTGTTGGAATAGCTGGTTTGGTCATATGAAAAATAGAATGAAAGTTACACCACTTTGCAACTTTACACTACATGCAACTAACCCATTTTCCATCAACTAAAAACTCTTCACCATGGGAAAACAAGTTGGAGCTATCAAAAAATGATATATTTTATTATAAAATTGATAGCTTTAAAAGCTTAGATTTCTTAGATGAAACTTAGTGAAATTACCTTATATTTATAGATATGTAACCTTAAATTCTTAAAATTCAAACATCACAAGACGGCATCTAAATATATAACTGAATATATGTTAAAATACTACCAAAAACATAATTTAAATTTAGGTCCTAGGTCTAAGGGAGGACACATTTTCCCATGGGTGAATGGGTTCTAGGTCCCTAACCCTCAGACACACATTGCTTAATGAGAATTATTGTGTTAAGGCATTAATGAATGTCAGGTTTCCTCTTCATAAAATGTGATTAGATAGGCTTGGATTTGAATTAAAGGGGTTAATTAAAGGATCCCTAGATAAGTGTGAAAGCATAAAGAGTTACACTTTACAACACCAAAATAAGGCACAATTAAGTCCATTTTAATGTTAATTCCAACTTGAGTGTGAAAATGCAAAGGGATACATTTTTCTAAACTACATATAGATTTGTGAATTTTATATTCATATCATTGATTACATTGGATTGCACACTTTTAAAACTAAAAGAATTACTTCACATTGCATAACTAATAACTAGATGTTGATAGATAACAAAATTTCAATTACAATATAGTTTTTTAGAAAGTCAACATAAGTAGTGACACAATTTACTACACATTGCATAACTAATAACTAGGAGCAGCTATCAATTACATTCGGTACAAGTCATGGCATTGCATGAGAACACACTTTATTGAGGCATTTTTTCAAATAGTTCACTTCCTTTTCTATGCTATAGATGCTTGGAAAAAATCTATCAAAGCATAAAGCAATAGCATAGACAAGGCGATGAGCTACTTGAAAAAATGCCTCAAAGAAATGTGGTCTCCTAGTGATGGAAAATCACTAGGAGACCACATTTCTTTGAGGAATTTTTTCAAGTAGCTCATTACCTTGTCTATGCTACCACATTTTCCATACATGTTTGAAATGAAGGGAAATAGGTTGGGATTTTCCCAACATGGAAAATGGATCCAAAGAGGAAAAAAGGGGGTCCTACTTCTCTCTTTTTGTTAGGAAATGAGATCAACACAATGAAATGACAATTAACCCTTAGGTGAATCAAATCAAGGTGTAAATTTGCAAATTTCCCTTTTTGCTAGAATGGGGGTCTAGGCCAAATAACACTTTGGGGAGAAATATTTGAAGTAAGAAAAACAATTCCAAATTTAGATCTACAAAGTGCATCAAAGAGATTTAACATAAAATAGAAGGAAACAATAAAATTTTTGAAGAAATTGAAGATAATACATGTTGTGCACTTGTCAAAACTTACTATTCCTACAACCCTAATAGGGACTCATTCACCCTATGGTGAATGGGTCCCAATTAGAATTTTCCAAGATACTCTGAATCTGAAATTAAAGACTAGAAACTGTGAAAACTTGTTGTCCTTACAACCTTAACAGGGACTCGTTCACCCTATGGTGAATGGGTCCTAGTAAACTTTTCTAGAAAACTATGAATTTAAAATTGAAGCTCCAGACCTACAATCCCTTCTTGGAACTTGAAGTCCCCGCTCTTGGATTTGGATCTATCAAAAATATGCAAAATAAACTTGGTTCTTTGTTGGTGGATAGGGGTTTTCCACAGTCAAACCCAAAGTTTTGTAATTAAACCTTGATGATGAATAGAAATTTAAAACATGAAATGTATGTGTGATCCTAATGTTAAGTGTGACTAAGATTAAGATTTCTAATAATGCAAAGTAACTCTATTCAAGTGTGTTAGAATAGGATCCTAAAATGAAACATGAACAATGCATAAGACCTATTTTAGAAGACCTCAAATCCCCTTAATAAGTCACAAATCTAAATATACCTCTCTTCAGGCTAAAATTATAATGATTATAGAAGATGGAATCACTTAGGAAAACAAGTCATTAGGCCTGGTTGAATCTCATAGTGCTTCTCCCAAAACCTAGAATCCATTGTGATTCTCCTTAGACATCTATCATCATTTCTTCAACAATGTTTGATCTTTGATAACAAAATGAGCTTGAAGACTTGCAAAAATAATATAATTCTGCTCCAAGACTTCACTTTTTCTTTCTCCTTTATTTTTAATATGAATTTTTTATCTCATGTAAAATTATCTCTCTTCTATAGTGTAAAAATGAATGTAAAACATAGAATTATAGGCTTCCCTCTCTAATTTTCAATTATCAAATACTATAAGATGACATGTGATTTGAATTTTGAACCTTAAAAAATTTCCAAAAACATATTTTAAAGGGGGGTCCTAGGTCTAAGTGAGGACCCATTCGCCATGTGGTGAATGTGTCCTAGGCCACTTACCTAGGACACACATTAATCAAGGTTGAACATTATGCAAAAATAGGGTTCTAGAACTAAGGGAGGATCCTTTCACCCCATGGAGAATGGGTCCTAGGTCACTTACCTAAGACACACATATTCAAAATCTGAGTGTTGTGTAATGGAATTTATGAATGTTGGGTTTTATCCCTCAAAAATTGTAATTACTTAGGCTTAAATTTGAATTAAGGGGGTCAAATAAGGAAAATTGACCTCAATTAATTAATGAAGCCCTAAATTAGTGTGAAAGTGTAAATTTATACCTTATAATACAAAAAATAAGGCATAATTAAGTCCATTTTATTAAAAAGGGCCCTAAACTTAATGTGAATAAGAAAAACATATTACAACACTAAATCAAGGCAACAATAAGCTCATTTTATTATTAATTATTTCCAAAATTAAGTTTGAAAAAGGGATAAGAGAAAACCACATGAAGTAAAAAAATCAAAAACCCCAAACCACTCAAATCATGGCCCCTAAAGTGGAATTCTAATAAAATTTATAAAAAGGATACTCATATGGATTCATTAGGGAGAATGAAGTCACTATAGTTACCTGCAAAACCACAATGTTAAGTACCCCATCTTGCAACACAGGTTCATTCATCATTCAAACATCTTCTTATCAAACTTCTAAAGAGAATCAAATTCAAGGGTAGATGTATGCCCCTTGATTCTTCTTGCTTTATGGAGGTGGAATCTACATAAATATGGAACCACATCGAATTACCTAAGTCATTGAAAGGTGGAAAATTGTTTTGCTTCTTCTGTTAGGGTTTAGGACCTAGAAAGGACAATTTTCACTAACTTTTAATCAAAAACAAACCCTTGAGATATCAATGCAAAGGAGAAATAGATCTTATAGAAGGTCTATTCTAGGGGCTAATTATGATCTAATAAGGGGTTCACAACAAAGTTTAGACTTGGAAAAGATAATGAAATGCAAGATGCAATACCAAACCCAAATTCAATGTAGTAACCTAGAAATACAAACAAAATAGAATTGAAAAGTAGTGAAATGAATGGTGTGCAGTTGGGAATCTGGAAATGATTGATTGAACCTCTAAAATGCTAGAAAATTTGACTTTTTGACCAACTGGGACTCATTCACCAATCTGGGTGAATTAATCCTAGATTTGGATTTCTGCACAGAAGCCTGTTTTAGGAAAAAGGGTATCTGAATCTACAAAAAAATATAGAAAACACCTATAGTGGGACTCATTTTCCACTTGTGGCGAATCAATCTCATTCTACTTTTTCAAAAATTAAAAGTTTTGATCAGCACTTCAACAACTGCTCTTTCCTTCCAACTTGAATTATGGGTCCAAATTTAGAGCAAGGTTGAGATCGGCCTGGCTATGCAATAACACAAATTTTAAACAAATTATTTTTATACTACTAAATTCAATTGTAGCATTAAAATTTTGAAAGTTTTTGAAAAATTCATATAACAATCTATTTACCTTGAAATATATATCAATAATTAAATGAGGATTTTTATAAGAGCCATATCAGACTTTGTGAATTTTTGTGAGGAAGAAGTTGAATAGGTTGATGTTTCACCACCATTTTTGCATCTTTGACAAGGTTTCCAATTGGCATTCTGGAGAATTGTCTAGCTAAAAAGGGCATTGTCCTAGTTCTAGAGTTTCCATTGGATCTGATGTTTCTCCACCATTTTTGCATCTCTTTTAGGAGTGGAGTCTCAAGCCATCAGGGTTAGTAGGGTGACTGTCAGGACACATGAAACCTCCAGTCGTAACATTTTGAAAATCCCATAAATATCCCTTTCGGGTCTACTCATTTTACCCCAAATTTGTGAAATCATGAATAATAAATTTGCAACTAATCTATAAATAATGAATAATAATATTTAGACACTTACAATATTCATAGCCTAAGCAAGGATTCATAAAAAATGAGTTACATTAAAAAATGTATTATTCCACAATACAAATGCACTCACCACATAGAGTAAATGTTCTGTCAATCACTTTAGAAAAAACAAAACCTGCAACTTTTATATAGCCCATCTCAGCAAGCAACAAATTTTCTAGATAAAAACGACAGCAAGAAGGAAACAATAATACCAAAATTTTAGGTTGCAATCTTATAATAGGAATTGAAAGATAATCTCATTTTTTTCAGTAGAGTGATGCATGCTAAAAACTCAACTTGAGAAAGGCTACAATGGGAGGCCTGATTTGGTTGTAAAATGAAAGTTACTGATGATAAAATCAAATAATATATACCTTTAGATCTGGGTAGATGATGTTTTGAGAATGGAGATACTCAAAGGATAGCAAAACTTGGGCTGCATAGAAACACTACAGGAAAATCTCACCAAAAACCATAAATTAGTAAATATAATACTAATTGACTTATTTGTTTAGGTCTGAATCTGTAATTCAGTTGAGTATCTAACTGCAGTGGGTTCATTAAATCTTCCCATATAGTGAAGATTCCTAAAAAATTCTCCTTTGCAACACTAGGGGAATCCTTATTAGTATATCTCTAAAGTGCCATGAGAAAACATTACTAAGGATTCAAATGGTTGAAAGACTTACCCACTAACATACTCCAAAATCAAATGAATGCATTCCTTGTCTTGAGCATATCCAAGCAGATTCACTATGAATGGAAAGTCAATTTTTGACATGGGCATACTATTAACACACAACAAGATTAGCAACAAGAAGGAAAAACTATTTCTCAAAGAGCTTTTCTATGGATATAACTTAAGTTTTAATGAACATCAAGTATTACCTGCTTATCTCTCAGAATTTAGGCTTTGGAGAGGGCTATTATGCTTGTCTCATCCGAATGTAGCGAGCAATTTGAACACGTCCATAACTTCTTGTTCCCAAGATTTTGTCCCTCTCAAGATCTTTAATGTTACAATACCCATACCTGACTTGTGGCCACAAAAAATCTTATAAGACCCAAATAGAAGTGTAATAACACTATACACTTGGAAACAATAACATGAAAATCACTAGAAAGAAGAATTTTGGTTTCTCCTTCTGCTAAAAACCTTAGCAAACATTATGCAGGTCACAATCAATAAGGGGAAGAAAATAAACATTTAAAAGAGAACCAGTTTTTCTTCTTTCTTCAATTATTTCAATACTAATCAATTTTTCACAAGATGCTCCATGTAAAGTGGGATTGGAGTGGAACGAATTCATAATTAAGAACAAAGCTTGAAGAGTTAGGGCCAAAACAGATTTCTTCTTTCATTGAAATCGTGATAGTTAGAACTAGTTGCTTCATATGAAATATTGGTTGCCAAAAGTCTAAAAACATGGAAGAGAACCTTTTAATTTTCCAATAATGATTTTCTTTGGAAAGGCAACTAGAGAAAGAAGAAAGAGTAAATTTTGATCCATCCTTAAGTTCCCAAGAGTTAGACCATAGGTGTTCATGATATTTTCTATGGAATCCTAATGTTAATATGGCTACAATTTTAGGAGTTTAATGTTTTATGAAATAAAGATATTATTATTTTATTTGGCTATTTACCATTGCATAATAATTATAACTCTTGTGTATGCTTTTTTTACATCATTAACTCTTGGAAACATGTCGACAATGTATACACGGTATTTGAAATTGAAAGGATTTTTGTGTGATGTTTATTGAGCAGCATTGGTCCTATTCTTCTAGCGATCTTCCTTATATGAGTTAAATTAAATTGTAGCCTATGGCTATTTAATTTATTAAGACTCCAAGAGGCACAATTGTTGAAAAGACATCTCTATTTGTTAAAGCAAATACATTATAATGAAGAAGCACAATTAATATCAAGGCCGACCTTGATACTAATTAGGAGGCGTGAATTTCAAGATAGTCGACTTCTTTAGTGAAGACGCGATGTTTCAAGAAGGATGACATGATGCTTTGGAGAGACACGGCCTCTCCCTCTATATTGTATATATATTCGATGAGAAATTCATTGTTGATCATCATATTGTATTCTTGTTCGTCCTTCATCAAGTACAAGTTCTTCACAAGGTAGTTTGATATTTATTGAGATTGATTTTTGCATCTGCGAATTGTCTTCTTGAGTTGGCTATGTTGCATCATCCATTGGTGCTTGTATTTGGCCTTCATATCAGCCTCTTGTAAAGGAGTCTTTAATTGTTCAGATTCAATATATAAGTGATATATTGTTGTTGGTTTTTTCTCCCTCAAGTGGAGGATTTTCCCAGGGTATCTACTATGTTATAGTGTCTGATTTTTTAATTAAATTTTGTGCATTAATCTGATAATTAAAATTTAACATGGTATCAGAGCGCATTTGAAGAAGATCATGATTAGATTTTGTTATCATAGAGATACTCTCTATTCTATTTTATATCTTTGTCTATCTCTATTTTAGTCAAGATGGTGAATGGTCTTAAAATCGAGGATATCAAGTTGCCTTCTCCAAAGGAAAAGTACTTGTGTGGACAAAGAATTCCAACTTCAAGACTACTTAAGTAATTGGTGTTAGACATGAGAGCCTCTATAGGTTGTGCACTCATCCACTTCAGGAATTAGTTCATGATACTTCAAGCTTGTGTGATCTTTGGCATCGAAGATTGGCTCACCTTCACTTTTGGGCTTTACCTTTCATGGAGAAGATGGTCTCGGGTCTTCTGAAGTTCAACTAGGAGCATGAAGGTACTTGCAAAGGATGTGTAATGGGTAAGAATGAAAAAGCTCCATTTCATAGTAGAGAAAGTAAATCTAAATGTATTCTAGATCTCATTCATTCTGATTTATGTGGTCCAATGTCTATTCCTTCTTCTAGTGGTTTCTTGTATTACATTCTTTTTATTGATGACTGCTCTAGAAAGACTTGGATTTTTTTTTTTGAAAACTAAAGAGTTTGAGGAAGTGTTAGAAAGGTTCAAAGAGTTCAAAGCTTAGGTAGAGAACCTTTCCAAGAAAATAATCAAAGTTCTGAGATCGGATAATGGAGGAGAATACACTTCTGGCAGCTTTCAGAATTTATGTGTTGAAGTTGGGATTAAGAGGGAGTTTTGTGTTCCCTATAATCCTCAATAGAATGGTGTTGCAAAGAGAAAGAACAGATCAATCATGGAAGTAGTAAGAGCCATGATCCATGACCAGGATCTGTAAACCTTCATATGGGCATAAGCTTCTAGGACTGCAGCCTATGTTCAGAATAGAACTCCTCACAAAATCTTGGAAAGCATGACTCCTAAAGAAGCCTTTACTGGAAAGAAGCCAAAGGTGAGTCATTTGAGGATCTTTGGATGTCCATTTTATGTTCATGTTCCAAAGGAAAAGAGAACAAAGTTGGAGCCTTCTAGAAAGAAGGGAATATTTATGGGCTACAATGAAACATCAAAAGCCTATAGGATTTACATTATGGGTCAGAAGCTGATTGAGATCAGTAGGGATGTCACATTTGAGGAAGATGTTGCATTTAAGAGATCTAGTACTCATATGGAGATTGATAATGAAGATTCTCCTCAGGATATGGAAGTTGACCATGCCCCTAAGATTCAGAGGGAGACTTCAAAACCAAAAGAAGATGTTGATCCAGTTGAGCCTTTGGAACCTATTGATAGGCCTACCAATATTGTGATTGGGAGAAAAATACCTCTTTGGGCTAGGCAAACTATGCAAGAGGCAGATAAGTTTGCAACTCCTAGAGGTACCTTTAGAGAAAGCAAAAGGCCACATAAGTTTTCTAGTTATGTTGCTTTGATGAGTCAGATTATTGAATCTGAGCCTTCCAATGTTGAGGAAGCTTCTAGTCAATAAGTTTGGAAAGATGCTATGATAGAGGAGTATCAGTCAATTCTCAAGAATGATGTTTGGGACATTGTTCCTAGACCCGAAGGAAAATATGTGGTATCTTCAAAATGGCTCTTCAAGATCAAGCATGTGGCCGATGGGAGCATTGAGAAATACAAGGCAAGATTCGTGGCTAGAGGGTTCTCACAAAAAGAGGGAGTTGACTATGAAGAAACATTTGCTCATGTTTCTTGCTATACTTCTATCAGAACCATTATTTCCATTGCTGCATCTAGAGGATGGAAGATTCATCAGATGGATGTGAAGACAACTTTTTTGAATGGTGTGATTGAGGAAGAAGTTTATATCGAGAAACCTGATGGATTCAAGGTACATGGGAAGGAGTCTCATGCTTGCAGGTTGAAGAAGGCCTTGTATGGTCTTAAGCAGGCTCCTCGTGCATGGTACAAAAGAATTGATCGGTACTTGTCAAGCTTGGGCTTCTCTAAGAATGATGCAGACTTAAATCTATACTTTAAGGTAATTGATGGTGAAGCATTGATTTTGGTTTTGTATGTTGATGATTTGATTCTTACTAGAGATGATCATGTTATTCTCAAATGTAAGAAGGAGTTGGCTTCTAAGTTTGAGATGAAGGACCTTGGGCTCATGCATTACTTCCTTGGATTAGAAGTTTGGAAAAATCCAAATGAGATGATTTTAAGCCAAGGGAAGTACACCATTGATATACTTTAGAGGTTTGGTATGATGGATTGCAAATCCATGTCAACACCTATGGAGACCAACCTACATAAGTTGAAGGAAGCTACAGCTAGTTGAGACTTGGTGTATCCTATGATGTACAGACAATTGATTAGGTCCTTGATGTATCTAGTTAACACTAGAATAGATATTTGTTATGTTGTGAGTGGACTTAGTCAGTTCATGTGTGAACCGAGACAGATACATCTTGTTGTAGCTAAACATATCTTAAGATACTTGCATGACACAGTTGGATATGGGTTGAGATATTATTTAGATGTGGACTTGGAGTTACATGGTTATACTGATTCTAATTGGGTAGGGAGTGTTCTTGATTGGATGAGCACCTCTGGATGTTGCTTTAGTTTGGGATCTACTATGATTTCCTAGTGCAGCAGGAAATAATCATCTGTAGCATTGAGTACAATAGAGGTAGAGTATATTGCAGCTTGTGTGGTAGCTCAGGAAGAAGTGTTGCTTTGTAAGCTCCTTTCACGATTGTTTGGACAATCAATGGAGCCTACTATCATTCATTATGATAACCAGAGTTGTGTAAAACTTTATGTCAATCCTATGTTTCATGACAGAACCAAGCATGTTGAGACCAAATACCATTACATCAGAGATATGGTATTGAGGAAAGCTATATAGTTGAGGTATATCAGCACTGATGAGCAGATGACAAACATTCTCACCAAGCCTCTCTCTAGGATAAATTTTGTGTAATTTCGATATAAGCTTGGTATGGTGGAGAATATAGCCTTAACCGAGAAGGAATCTCAGTATCATTGATCCTCTTTAATGAGTTCTTCTTTGTGAGAGAAGTTCAAGGTGAAATCCGTTGATTAATGAACTCTTCTCTATAAGAGAAGTTTGAGGTGAAATCCCTTGATTCCACCCTCTAGGAGAGCCATAGTGGATGTCATGTGTGTGACTCCATGACAACATCACAAGAGAGAGTCTGTGATGATTTATGTACTTGTGTTTCACCCTCTGGGAGAGCCATGGTGAAATTCATGTTGAGGTGACAACATCATGTAAGTGATGAACACTTTTACATACCATACACGGTTGTAGTCATTATGGTTGATATCATGTTGAGGTGACATCTGATATCACGATGAGGTTATATTCTTCCTTTCCACTTATGGTTGTAGTCGAAGTGGTAGACATCATGATTAGGTGATGTCTTATGTAGCTGGAAGTATACTCCCTAGCTAAGAGGGAGTGTTGATGTTTATTGAACAACATTGGTCCTATTCTTCCAATGATCCTCCTTATATGAGTTAAATTAAATTGTAGCCTATGGCTATTTAATTTATTAAGACTCCAAGAGGCATGATTATTGAAAATACATCTCTATTTGTTAAAGAAAATACATTATAATTAAGAAGAACGATTAATATCAAGGCCAACCTTGATACAAATTAGGAGGAGGTACGAATTTCAAGATATCTGACTTCTTTAGTGAAGACGTGATGTTTCAAGGAGGCTGAAATGGTGCTTTGGAGAGACATGACCTCTCCCTCTATATTGTATATATATTCGATGAGAAATTCATTGTTGATCATCAGATTTTATTCTTGTTCATCCTTCATCAAGTATGAATTCTTCACAAGGAAGTTTGATATTTATTGAGACTAAGTTTTGCATCTACGAATTGTCTTCTTGAGTTGGTCATGTTGCATCATTCATTGGTGCTTGTATTTGGTCTTCATATCAGCCTCTTGTAAAAGATTCTTTCATTATTGAGATTCAATATATAAGTGATATATTGTTGTTGGGTTTTTCTCCCTCAAGTGGAGGGTTTTCCTAGGTATCTGTTGTGTTATAGTGTCTAATTTTTTAATTAAATTTTGTGCATTAATCTGATCATTAAAATTTAACATTTTGTAGTGTGTCCTCCATGATTATGCTAGGACAGAGGGTTGGGTACCAATAAACATCGGTTGAGGTACAAGATTGTTGTGTTTTGTTCTACAGTGAAATGTTTGGTTTATAGCTATATGTAAATTCTACTTTATTGAGGTTATTGAAAAGAACAAATTTAAAGCTTTTGTTAAAAGAAAAAATTTAAAGCTATATGTAGATTTTGGGAATGTATTCAAAAGATGGATAAGGATTTCAATCATGCTTTAGCATAGTTTTTGTTCTTTACAGTATCACCATATCATTTCAAGACCAAAAAATATTGCAATGGTGGTCCTTTCTATGATGGATTTTGTTAAAAAATTAAAATTAAAAAAACACAAATTTAGTTTTCATTTTAAGGAAAATAATTCCCAAAATTGAAATAAAAAATAAGCAATGTGAGACAAAATAATTAAATTCCAAAAGGTGGGCCTATTAGAAAATACCTTGGAACAATTAGTAGTGCCAGGTGAAGAAACTTGACACAGGTAGTACTAATTTCTTGAAGACTCATCCCTTCTTATTGAAAAGAAATAACACAACGCTACTGGTAAAATCCATAAAGGGTTAGCAACTATTGGGTAATAATGAAAGGGTTTTAATTAGAATAGCGCATGAAGCATATAACAAACAAAAAAAATTGCCTTCACACTTCTGATGTTTCCTTGCTCTCCTTCTATCATAAGCACCATTTCCAATCCAATGAAATGTTACTCCATACCTTTCTCCTTCACTTTCTACTCTTCTTTGGTGAAGCTATTGCTGAGTGAAATGTTTTTTTTTTATTCAGAATAGGAAAAATCAATTTAAACTCAACCATATAATAGAATAATCATTTTAAAATTACAACAAATTCCCATTAATAATCATGTATTCATTTATGTAGTCCTATTTTTCTTTTCTAAATTTAATAATCCCAACCCATCTCAAAATAAACCCTTATAGTACAAGCATGCATAAGATATAGTATCTCCCTAGCTCAACAAATCAAAATACAAACAAGAGAATCAACACAATATTTATAAGACAATAGAAAAGATCAAAATTTGGTTGATATCATTTCAATCATAAAAAACAATGAGGGAAGTTGCTATGTCTACAATGACCTAGTAGTCTTTTAAAGATGTGAGGAAAGCTTAGATTTAGTGTAAAGCTGATTTTAGAGAGAGATTCAGAGTAAGGTGAAAATATAAGAGATAGTTTAATTAGCAAATAAGACAAATGTAGGAATTTATTACCTTTGAGATTAATTCCTTAAAGAGTTCCAAATGACTGCGGCAATGCTTGCAACTATATGCCCTTCCATCAAACTGTACAAGGAAAAGCCTTCCCATTTATATCCCTGAGTCTCTTTTCCTTTATATATTTCTTAGGTTGAAGGAATTATTTGTTGCAATCTCTGCTCCAATAAAATGGCTACATATAATGCATCACTTAATCAAATGCTCATGTGCATTGAGCATGTCCTCTCTTCAAGGAACATAGAAGTAGACTAGTGATATTTTAGAGTGGATAGTGTGACCCAGGTCATGAGGAGTGTGGTTGATCACTACTCACAGTTGTGGACCTCCCAAGGCATGCATAGGAATGTAACTAATAAGCATTCATATATGCTTGAATCTTGAGTTTTACAACTCAAATCAAAATACAATCAAGAAGCGCATTGAGAAATGGCATCATCACCTATGAAAATACAATCAAGAACATATTGAGAAATTGGATCATCACCTGAATGAAAAATAAATAAAGGTGGCAATACATATTAACTATTAGAATCTTCCAATTTAAATTTAATTGTGTAAATCCTACTCGATCAGCTAGATATGATGCAAGATGTCTCTGATCAAATGGAATAGGTAATCAGATGAGGGCTAAATCTGTATTACCATATAATGGAGTATATCTTATACATTAGAATCGAAAGGGATACAAAATCATGGATTGGACAAGATCTACGGTATTGCATGGAGAGAATTTTTTTGGGATGGAAAACAGTTTACAGATAATAGATAAGTTGATGAATCTTTCTCATTTAAAATATATGTATTATATACTTCTACAAGGATATCTTAAGGTATGGAAAATGCTTCCCAATTATAGAATGGATGGTAGATCTTTCTCATTCCATCTATATGTATTATAGGCCACTACTAAAGATAGAAAAAAATTACAATTAACACATGAAAATTTTTTGGGAATGCAAATACATGATTTTTGAAATTTTGCTAATCAGAGAAAATTCAAATTTTTGAAAAAACTGGTTCATGAAAAGAGAATATTATTCAGATGTTGAGAGCAACATAGAATTCCCAATGTTTTCAGAGCAACTTAGAATGCTCAATCCATGCATTGTGTGCAGTGTAGTGCTCCTAGAAATTTAGACTTGCTCAAAATACAAGAATATTCTACAACTCTTATATTCATTAAATTCTTGCAACCATAGCAATTCAAAAGAATAAGTTCTGACCAGAAGATTCATTATTTTTGGGAAACATCACCATATCATATTTTATTTTGTGGTACTATCAACTATCAGAATAGGTTTAAATCACAATATGTGAAGAAAAGAAGGAAGTGTATCCAAATGAGAGTTACATTAAACTTTACACTTACAATTTGCTAGGAAAACTTGTAGCACTCCACACACTGGTTAAGTGCTCCCCAGCCTAGAAATTATCATCAAAACCTACACACCATGAAAATAAAGGAAGTTTCTTAGGCCTTCAACATGAGCATTGCTTAGTTGTCATTCCAGCCCAAATCGCTATTCCAAGCAACCCCATGGGAAAATCTTACAAACGATGATACCCAAATTATAAATTGTTCACAATTAAATAGCATTTTTTTCTCAAGAAACATAAAACCCCTATCCAATAAACAAAAGGTATAAATTCCATGGCACTTGAGAATATATTTTTTCCAACAAGGTTCTTGAGGGTTTGAATCCCAAATATTAAATTGGATCAAGGATTGATACCCCACAGCTATATAGAGGAAAAAGCAAACTTACCAGAGTAAATTGTACTGTTGAGTGAAACGTTGAATACCCAACTTGAATTAAATTAAAAAAAACCCTAACCCTAAACATCAATGCAAAACTATCATCTTCTCCACCATAGCATTCACCATGCACCTACAACAAAACCCTCGATTCCAGCTAGGGTTTGCAAATAGAAAAAAATAACAAGGCTCTTTTTTTGAATCACCATTTTCTGTCATAATTTGAGCCAAGAAAATCTTACAATAATGTTCTTAATAAAAGCCATTACAGACAAGAAAAAATGTTACCCAACATATAAAAACAATATTATGAAATGGGTATGAACCATTATATAGAGTGGGGTGCCATACACCCTTAAGCAGACTTGACGAAAAATCCCTCGAGCTCATATGTTTCCTTCTGGGTACAAAGGACATGAAGGATTCCAGACGCAATGGATCCATGCAGAAAATGGTGGAAGCGCTCACTTCTAATTGTAGCTGCAACCTTCGCCTCGCTTTCACCAGTATTCATGCCTTGTTCGTGAATATGAACACTGCCTTGTGAAAATGATAACCCTAGTTAGCCAAGAAAAAATCCTTTTTGGGAAACTCGCTTCCAACTAGCTCACTGTCGGTGGCGCTGAGAAATCTATTTCATGGCTGGGCTAACGAAAATCCCAATGAAAATGGGAAAGTTCACACAAAATAGCCTATCAACTAATTATTTTAAAGTATATTATTTATTGACTAATTATAAATAATATATTATTATTATATGTTATTTTTTTAGACATTCATATTTTTTTTATGCAATAATAACTAATAAAATATTATCATTAATATTATATAAAATTTAAATAATATTTAATGATTAATAATAATTACAATGATATAATGATATATACTATATTATAGTATATATAATGATATATACTATATTAACATTTGTACTTTTATGGGAGTTTGTGAGGAGACCAATGGATAGGAGCGAATTTGAGTGGTGATGTTCTACAAAGCTTGGGGGTGGCTATTTTGGTGCCGTTGGCTGTTGGGATTGGTGGCGAGGGCTGCGGGGGCCCTTTTGCTGGGGCTCCTCCTACTCCTAATGTTATCTTTGATTCTTCATTGTTATCTTTGTAGGTGAATGGTGTTTGTGTGGATGTTGCGGGGTGATCCCACAAAGCTAGTTTACAATTTTTGGGAGATTATGATTTTTGTTGAAATCACATATTTTTAGAAAATATAATGATTTAAGCCTTAAAATTTTCAATTTAAAGCATTATAATTGAAGAGGGCTTTATCAAACTACCTTAGATCAAACCGTCTTGGATAGAACCCTGCTAGTTTTAAACCATACCTATAATAGAGTCTCTTTTACACCTATCAAAATGTTGATAAAAAACCATTTTTGATTTACCTTTTGGGATCAAATGAGTTCATTTAAAATTTATTTTTTGTAAGTATGTATTCATTATTATAAGCTTCCCAAAAAGTATAATTTTAAATCAATTTAATTTTATTATTATATTTATTTTTTATTTCTTGTGAATGTAGGTTTTTCACCGAAAATCAAGCTCTTTGTTCTGCACATGTGGAAAAATAGAAGATTATCAAAAAAAATTGAAAAATATGAGTGCACCAGATATTGAAGTCCTTGATCCAACAAAAAATAAATAAATTTGATACATACAAAAAAAATTATGTGTTATACAGTCTGTCTATATCTGAATTGTAATTGGTTTGAATTTGAAACTTGATTAAGGAAGAAATATTCAATAAAACACTATAAAACCAATTGGAAGTACTAGATATCATAGTTACAAATCTAAATTTGAAAAAATTAGAATTTTATCCTTCATGGAAAAAAAGTTGTGTTATACGGTGACCGTCACTCCTTAAAATTGGTGTTTACTGAAAAAAACTAGTTTTCAAAGGAGATGGAAAAAGAAGTGCAATTTGATTCCAAAATTTTTGAAAAAAATATATTTAGAATCTACAGAAAAAATATCATAAATCACTAATTTGAATCATCTTCAAATTCCTCATGGTTTAGCTGCTATAGGTGCCTAAAAGTGAATATTTAGTTAGAAAAAATAAATTTAGTGTCCAGTTTCGCCAAAAATTGTAAACCAATATTGTGGGATCACCCTATGCTACCTGGTGTTGGTACAATTGTCTTGTCTATGTCTATTATCCCTGTGGTGCCTCCTACTCCTGCTTCTAGTGGTTTTCCTGTTGGTGTCCCTAGCTTTAGGGATACTTCGGGTGGCCATCGAAAGTCCTTCTCTGAGGTAGTTTCTAAGGATGGTGTTTGATCTATGCCTACTCTAGCTCAAGTTCGACCTCTACCCTGTGCTCGTGCTTCCCCTATTGTAGTTTGTGGACCTGAAGTTGCTAGAAGTGAGGATTTTTATTTGAAGTAGGGTGTAGTCTGCATTTTTAATGGCTTGTGGCCCTCCCTTCCAGATCTCCATGAGTGTATTTCCATCTCCTGGAAGCCTATTGTCTCTGGGTAGATTAAGCTCTATCCCAACACTAGGGGGTTTTTATTTGCCATCTTTTCCTCCTTTGTGGCTAGGGACTGTGTTGGATAGGGGGTTGATGTGGGGAATTCATTCATTTTCCATTAGGCCTTGGTCTCACTCTTTCAATCCTCTAACTGAGCCGCTAAATATCAGACTAGTTTGGGTCCATCTATCAAATCTCCCTCTCTAGTTTTGAGAGAATTCTTGTTTTGAAGCTATTGGAAACTTCATTGGACACTTTTTGAAGGTGGAATCTATGTCGAGATCTAGGGCATTCTACGGTGACTCATATTTTAGTTGATTTGGACATCTCCAAACCTCTCCATGGTGATGTGGTTTTAATGGCAGCGGACAGACCTTGGACATAGCTACTGGACTATGAGGGCCTCCCCTTTCGGTGTAGGAGGTATTTCTCCACTGGTCATTTAGTCTCTGGTTGCCCTCTTGCTCGCTACAAGGACGTTGCTACTTGGTGGAAGAATTCTCTTTCAGACCACCTCACAGTTGGTTCTCCCTCTTCAGATGATTACTCTAAGGAGGGCGACCCTCCTGTTCCTCCCTTGGTGTCTGAGCCCTTCTAGGCTCCTCTTCTAGTTATCCCTTCCATAGAACCTTTGTTGCCTCGATATGTTGTCACTGTCTCAGAAAAACCTACCCATCCCTCATTGATCAACTCTATTGATCCTTTGATTGTTCATGTCTCCTCTTCTATGCAGATGGCTCCCTCACTACGTGGTGGCTCCTTGCCCGGGGTGGATTTTGAGGATCTACTCCTCTCGCCTTGCTCGGTGGATTTCGATTATGAGTCTTCATGATCTATTGTGCTAAGGAAGAAGAAGGGACTCTCCAAATCCATCGCTTCTCTACAGCCTAGGGATTTGGGAATCGGATTAGTCCCCTTAGGTTTTGGGGTTTTCTAGTCCTTGTTTGTTTTCCTACAACTATTGGTCAGTTGTTTTTGTATATGGAATGTTTGGCCTGTTTTGTCGAGCCCTGTGGCTCCTATTTATTTTTATCCTAGTTCATGTTCTAGTTTGAACTGCTTCTTTTTAATCATATGGGCTTTCAGTATGAAGGTTACAACACCCTATAAATGTTGCTTATCTTATCAAAAACATTTGTACTTTTACATTATCATTTCTATATCTTGTTTAATTTTTTATATCTTTTGTAATTTTTTGGTTGATATATTATATGAAAAATAATGATAATAATTATATAATAAAAAATTATTATTAATTATTATTTATAATTAATATTGTATGAATTATTATATACATATATTATAAAATAATGACTAATATATTATAATAAAAATAGTATATTATAATTATTATTAATTTTAATATGTTAATAATATTTAAATAATATGAAATAATTATTAAATATATTATATAATATTAAATACAATTTGAATGTATTAATTATTAATAATAATTTTTAATAATTAATATATATTAATATTATTATATTATAAAATAAATAATAGTAAATATAGTTGGTTGTATTTATATTATTTTATTTATATTTATAATATTTATTTATACTATTATTATATTATATATATTTATATTATTTAATTATATTATATTTATAAAAATGGTGAATAGCAGCAAAAATTCGAAGGTAAATTCAATGGTAGGCAGAACCCAAACGAAGAATTGGGAGGATGGAGGTAGAGATCACAAAAGAAAAAACCAAAGAGGGATCAGAACAAAGGGAAGATATTCATGGATCCCACAACTAATTTACTAGAACAATGCTTGGATAGATGTAAATTGACCTAAAGCACTGATGTTGAGGATCAAATTTCTAGAATTGAGCAAAGAAATTGGTTCATGGGGCAATGATGTAGACAAAGAGTGGTCAATACCATGGAAAGTCAGCAAATATGGGCATGTGGAGCAAAATAAATCAAGGAATGATAAAACAGCCGCATATGAGCCTCCTTGGACAAGGAAGGGCGATGGAACCAACCGAAATATGAACTGGAACCAAAAAAATTGGCAAGGGTCAGCCAGCTTTAATAGAAGAAGAGGATATGGTAGGAAATAGGAACATGAAAATCACAGGTATGGGAGTTTTAGGAAAAACAAAGTAGATCTCTCCAAGAATTGGCAGAAATGGAATTTACCGACAATATGCACCAAAATGGAATGGAGGCCAAAGGAGAAATCAGCAATGCAAAAAGGTATGTTGTCTAAAGACATTCCCCTCCTATATCCTTTAAATGATAGGCACATAGAATCCAAATCAAAAATCTCAAAAAATTAGGGATATATGCAAAATGGGAGGGGGCTGGATGGATTACACAAAACTAGGATCATGGTGTGAAGAAAAATAGGCAATCAAAGTTGAGATCATCCCAATCGCCAGTGGGCACTCTCTAATTTTATGCCCCTCAACCCGTTCCAAGGAAAAAATCCTCAGTGGTGGCCCTTACAGGATAGGGGGGAGCTTTTGAAATGTGAGGAATGGAAACCCTTTTTTCAACCGATGGAACAAAACATGGAAAGCAAACCCCGTTGGATCCGGATGTATGGTTTACCCTCAGAATTTTGGGAAAACAAAACTCTGGAGGAAATAGGGTTTCAACTAGGGGTAGTCACCACCATAGAAACAGGGTAGATGGACAGGGAGCATGGAATTTACTTTAGAATGCAAATATACAAGAGAAAGGGAATGGAAATACCAATAGTAATAAAACTAAAAACTAACTTGGGAGAATGGAAACAGATGGTGGAATTGGAAAAAGACCTAAAACTTTGTCTAGATTGCAAATCCAAGGGACATCTAAGATCAAAATATGAAGAATGGAATAAAAAGAACACCATGACAATTCTCTTCCAACACCTAGAAAAAGAGGGGGTCGAGGATGAGGGAATCTATAACAGACAAGTAAGGGGGGAAGATCATCCAAAAAGGACCAAAAACATAATAGAGATAATCAGAAATTGTCTTGGTGATTCCCCAGCCCTATCAAAGGAGTGGAAGCAAGAAAAATTAGAAGAAGAACCAAAGGGAAATCAGGAAAAGGAAATGGATAAATCAATTAATCACTCTCCCAAGGAAACTAACACAAGCATTGTGCAAGACAAGAAAGAAACACCAGAAATTGTGGAAACAAGGGAGCAAGTTAATGCGCTAGCCATAATTCCTTTCACAGAAATACAAATGGACCTACACTACAGAGATCATGAAAAGCCAAAAGAATTAGGGCTCCCTGAGAGAAAAATGGGAAATGATCAAGAATCAGAACAAAAGGAAGGAAAGTAAATGGAAAATGTGGACTCAGAAGGGGAGTCAGAGTTTGAGTTTGAGGAATTACAACTAATGGAAGAAAGAACCATAAAACAATCCAACTCAGAAATCAGCAAACCAAATTATGGAAAGAAGGGAAAGAGAGGACCTAGAACAATTAAACAAAGATTGGAAGTTGTTGCCATGGCTAAAGGGCAACTAAAGTAACAAAGGATAAGGAACTCAGGAGCGGGGAAAAATTGCCCACTCCAGAGGCTATAATTCCCTTGAAAAGTGGTGCCTAATTAAGCACCAAATTGAACAAAGTAATTATAATATTGTTATCTTGCAATCTAGACTAAATGGAAAAAAGAAGAAGGTATGAGAAGAATCAATAATTGGAGATAATGGAAAGGGGGAGTTGTGGAAGCTACATGAGCTTCTAGAGGGTTGGGGGTTTTATGGAATCCAATAAACATAGATGGAGAAATAATACACAACCAAAATAACTGGCAAGCTATCAAAATAAAGTGGATAGAAAAAAGAGAGGTTTTCATCCTGATCAATGTGTATGGTCTAATTGATATTGTTACTTGATTTTTAGCTTTCAATTGAAATCAGGTAACTTAGTGTTTTTTTCTTTCTAGGTTCTTTAAAAATTTAAAAGACAAACCATTAAACTGCTAGTTTTAATATGCATGAAAGAGTGATTGTCAAATAAAGTAGATTATATTTTGTCATTTCAATGTTGCATTACGACAAACGAGAAAGAAAATCATAGATATACAAATGTAGTCTTTTATTGATAATCCTAAAATGTACATGTCCCTCACAAGCCAAGGGACTAACTCTCTTATTCAATGAACCTATGAAGCGATTCATACATGAATAAGTAGAAAAAGGAAAATGTGCATATAAGAATGGAACCAGTCATTGCCTGAGAATGACTAGTTGTGGGTTGCCCAACTACTCTCGGCTGCTGCCCCAAGCTACTTGTGTCCCTCCCGGCTCTGTAGTGCTCCTCACCCTACATCTGAAGGAAACATGATGTTAGAACAAAGCTCTAAGCAATGAAAGATTCAATCCTTATGTACACACCTACCTATGCATGTATAAACTGATCCATAAGTGCATAAAATAAGCATGCAAACCTTGGATGTCCTAGAAAATAGTGAAGTCAGCAAACACATCCAGCACATGCATTTATTTTCTAACTGTTTGCTTCATGTGCAGATTTAGGGTGGGTTGGTTACTATTCTGATTCATTTAAATACAACATGTGGGATAAATGTGCCTCCCACGAGGGTAGAGCTCAACATGCTTTGAAATAAAAGGTAAATTGAGCAACTTGATCAAAGATTTATCTCTTGTTGATGCATTAAATCAATATGGAATCACACCAGTTGATCAAATTTCATTATCAGATTCAAAAGATGCATCAATTTCAATTATGCATCTATTAAATAATGAGGAAGCATTTCAAGTTGTTGTCAAGCCCCTCTCACTGTAACCCTATGGGGCAGTCACACATCACATAGTGGGCTTGTCCAATAAAGTTAGAATGAGGAGACAGTTATGTATCACACAGGAGAAAAAGGGAAACAAATGTGATGGAATCAGATAGCAGATCAATGTAGGACAACAAGAATTACAGTAGTCTCATGGAAGGACAACATTAGTGAATATGCTCATAACCTTTCATGCAGGGGTTTTGGTCATCATGAATGATATAACATGGATCATGATTACATGCATGAAATGGTAGTGAAGATAAGTTACAAATGAAAATTAAGCAGTCATGATTTAGGGTGACACTCCTTTGAAGCCAAGACCATGTGAAAGTGAATATTACATCAACCTCTTATGAGTCTACAAGGGGGAAGTCCTTAGGGAATGAATAGGACAGCAACAATGCAATGATCTCATGCTATAGGACAACAACAAGTAAAGTATGCTACAGGGCAGCAAGGGGACAGTCAAGTTGACAAGAAGGAATTCAATTAAAATAAAAGCCACCATGACACAACAAGCAATCACTACATAATGGTGATAAAGGAAGAAGTTGTTTCTTAATGCACATATCAAGTACTATAGTAAGAAGAGACACTAGCAATCAAGAGGAGATTCCAAGGAGGACAGTGAAACATGGACAAGTAATTTTAGTCAACAAAGTGCCATGATCAAAGAAGAATGCACAGTCTCTAGGGTGGAAAGATAATCACTATCAAAGGGAGTAAAAGGAAGTCAATGGAAGTGACAGTCACAAATGCTAGAAGTTTGTTATGGATAACAACATGGAAGTAATGTCTTTTATCTCCAAGAGTCCTTGTTATAAAGGTTGGGATAGGATAGTCCCTTGATGATTGAACAGTGAAGCATGATAGAGCAGAGGTAGTGAGTGGGTGACAGTTAGCAAGAGCAACATTAGGAAGCTTAGGGCATAGAACAGGTGTCATCTTTCAGCCCTTGAAGTTCTCCTACATCCTCCTAAGGATATTGACTACTTCAAATCTTCTTTCCACATTCCCTATTGACATGTTTGAAGAGTTACAAGCAACTGGAGGGCATATACAAGGTTTGGTGAGTTGTGCAAATGAATGGAGTACTAGGGCTCCATCACCTGATATAGCTATCGAGGGATTGACCACAACATCTATAGACTTGTTGTTATTGTAGCTAATGCTGGTGGGGTAGGGACACCCATTGGAGATGTGACTACTACTATGTTAATTGCTAGTTGCATAGGTGTCACATCGGCAGTGATAGATAATGTGCCATTGGTCGCAGCTACAATGGGAATCTATGATAAGGTGGAATTTTCAATTAATTCAGAGCTTTGGCAATTAATTGCTTACTGTGCTGGAACTGGAGGTTCAATGCTTATCATTGGATTTGCAGCTAGAGTTGCTTTTATGGGAATGGATAAAATTGATATCTTTTGGTACTTGAAAAGGATATCCATGCATATTGTTAAAGAGTTATTTCATCTCGAGCATGATGATCATTTAAGGAGGGGAAATGCAAGCAAACAGAGGCAGTTTAGGAACCCTCTTGGGTTAAGTGCTCAAGAATAGTCATTTTCATATAATGAACAAAGAAGGTACTTATGAGTATGATTGTTTGGGTTCATCAATATTATAACCCCACTGAAGCCTTGTCAACACTGACCTCTGAACTATTATGCTAAAGTAATGTAATCTTTTGTTCTGAGATAGCTTGGGTCATTTTTCATTTCCCGTGAATAATGAGCTATCAAACCCTTGTTAGCTTAGCATTGTCAAGATGAAGGAATCATAAGAAATGACTTTCAAAGGAAGTAAGCATAAAATATAGTGATGTTTCAATATCATAGCAGTAAGCATGGTATTCATGGGGAAGCATAGTCATAGTCCTCACTCACCATGAAGTAGGTTGTAAGTCATGTCAAGACATAGGGTTTCATTGTTTGAAAGGTCAGGCTCTTAGTGAGTAGGGGTTACCATGAGTGGATAGCAGACATGAAGGCATGCAATGAAGCAACATGGACAAAATTCCAAGAGGACAGTCAGCTATTATGGCAACCTTGAGGGCAACATAGTGCATTGGGGCAACGAATGATATAAATAAAGCATGTTGTTGGTGCATTTTATGAAAGGTTGTTCAAGAAGAAAATGGAAAAATGCAGAAAATGTAAAGGGTAGGCCCAATATACCCTTCATTTCATGAATTGGAGCATGGGGCAGCGCATTTCATTGTCAAGTCATAGGGACAGCCTATATGGAGTCTCCAAATTAGTGACAATAGGCCCAAAGGTTATCATAGAGTGATGAAAGGACAGTATCTTCAAAGGAGGGTTTGCTTAAAAAAAAGGTCTTCTATAGGAAACATACAGTCATGACATATAAATGTATAGGTACATTTAAATCACAAAAAAATGCATAGAATGTACATTTTGAAGCACACAACATGCAATACACAGAAAAAAAGCTAGATGTATTCAACATTTTTTGCATACAGAGCTCAAAGCCAAGCCACGACCATGAAGAATCAAAGAAAAATACAGAAATTTCATGATACAAACAGGGGTTTTGAAAGGGAGAAGTTGAGCCTTGATCAAATTTTCAGAGAGTAAGAAGTGCCACAGGTTTAGGGTAAACCCAGAAAGCAAATCAAAATGAAACCATATTTCCTACAAAGAATGAAACCCATGGGCTGAGCATAAAGATAAATGTTCACAAAAGAATGGAGAATGGTGTATGGAGGTTTTGATTCCTACCCGTACTGAGCATGACATCAAATCATTTAGCAAACCATTTTTCTTCAGAAGGTGACATTTTTATTATGGAACAATTAACAGGGATAGCTTTTATTTCAACTTATACCTCTCATGAAATCTCATTCATATTATAATCTTGCATAGGGCTGTGCCATGGCCGTTTTCAGAAATTTCATGAAAGATACAGAGGAGTTAAGAAAAATGGTAAAGGAAATACACATACAGCAACAATAAAAATTTTAAATATTTGTTGTGTTAATAAAAAGAAAGAGCTCGAATGGAGTATTATATACAGCATAAAATAGAGCTCAAAAATTTCTTTTCTTCAATAAATGAAGTAAAAAGACAAAAATAATGCTTTCAAAAGCTAACCTTGAGTCATTCTCTATTTCATTTTCAGAAAATCTTCTGATCATGCCTCTATTTGCCTCTAGAGTCCACCATGAAAGTGCATGAGAAGCCATGGAGAAACCCTATGTTGGTGGCAGAGCAAACTCTTCATGATGGTTTGACAAAATGATGGGTTGCTTCATTGTTTTGGTGGTTAATGATTAGGGTTTGACCCTATTTTGGTGCGATGGGATTTTATTCCCATGTTTTTAAAACTAAAAAACATGTGTTAATGCATGGGGGCCGAAAATTCATGTTTATTAACATAGGCATTCTTGCCTTAAGTTCTTTTCCCCTTAAAAAAAAAACATTGTGCCTTTTCAAAATGTTGCTAAGTGTTTCAAGCAACCTATGGAGTGTGCCGAATTAGGTCATGCCTTTGACCTTTTGATTATAATGCCTTATTAGCTTGTGACTTGGAATATCATTTCCAAGGAGTTTGGAGGTCAGCCATATTGGCCAAGTTGTTTGGAGCTTAGTGATGCCTTTGCAAACATGTGTATTGCCCATGTGTGTATTGTCAAGAATGAAAAATAAGGTAGGTTGAGATGGTCAATGCCTTGGAATCTTTTGAAAGCTTTTAACTATGACATTACATGTTACATTTTATTCCATTTTTGAAGATATCATGTAAAGTGACTTGAAAATCACTTTTATTATGCCTTTTAATGCAAATGTAATACAAGAAGATGGTGGGGCCCTTATTTTATACTTTGAATGTAAAATGGCTTGACTAAGTGATGTTTTATAAATCACTTAATTGAAGTCATTATCTGTAATGCTTTTTTTGAGTCTTGTGACTCAAAACACACATAAATTGCATGACTTATGTGTGGGTCCAGATTTGGTGATGACTTGTCAAACATGCAGAAAGTGTGGAAGGCTTGTTTTGGCTATTTTGGAGAGACATGTGCCATTTTTGGGGGTTGTTTTATCACACCTTTAGTGTGATCTTGGATTGGGCTTGACTTTGGACCATTTGGAGGACCTTTTGGGGTGTTTTTAGAAGCTTCTATTTTGTTTTTTGTGTTTCATCTGACTTAGGGTTTCTAGAAGGACTTGTGTGGGGGTTTTGGATGTTTTGGCTTAAATATGTTGTTTAAGTCATTTTGGAGGAGTTCTTTCTTTTTCAACAGGAGGATAGCTTACTCTCTTAGAGTTTATTTTCATGAAGCTGCATTGTAACTCAAACATGCCTATTATATAGTCAGCACTTTGAATTAATAGATTGGAGTATTTTACCTTCTTTCTTCATGTTTTATGGTGTGTCATCAATGGTTGATGAGTGTGATTTATGAAAAGTCATTTTCCTTACAAACTTTTCCCATTTTTCATGTCTCCATTTTATAGAAAATGCATGTTTACAGTTTATAAACTATGTTGCTTAATGGTGTTATTGATTGTGAAGTCTATTTTCCTTTTGAAAAAATTGTTACAAACCTCTTTATAAATTAATGAGGTGAACTATATTGGAAAGGAAGTTGTGTGAGTTGGCTTTGAAATATTGATTTGAATGTGCAAGGTTGTTAGCAGGTCTAAGTTTTTGGTGTACCACCTCAGTTTCTTTCTATATTAGTTTTATTTTATGCAATTTCTTACCCTAATCTCAGAAGATCAAGTAGTTAGGTGGCATCAAAAGGGGAAGCCAACCCCTTATCACTAGAGGTCTACTTTCAAATAGGTCACCCACAACCCGAAAGCAGTCCCATGTTAGTCCAAATCTGCTAAGTGCAATTAAAAAGGGCTTAGCAAACAGGGTGCATATTTGGTGCTCTAACAGACACAATAGGTAAGAGAAACCTATGGAGAAATCTAATAGACTGGATGTAAAGTAGGAAGAATAAAAAGCTCATATTGGGAGGAGAATTCAATGCAATATTGGATAACAAAGAGAAACATGGGGGAATTCAAGCCCTCACTGAAACGTAGGACTTCCAAAACTTGATTGATTATAGCAGCTTGAAAGATATCCCCACCAAGAATGGTGTTTACACTTGGACCAATAGAAGAGATGGATTCACTAATATTGTAGAATGACTAGACAATTTTCTATTCAATAATGAATGGAGCACTTGGGAAGAGAGCTATGATGCATCCATCTTACCCTTCAGCAGATCTGACCACTTCCCAATTGCACTAGATTTCATATCAGATTTAAGAACTAGGAAAACCCCCTTCAAATTTGGAAATATGTGGCTAAGAGATGAATCACTACAAGGTAAAATCCAACAATGGTGGAATGAGGTTCCCTCTAGGGGGAAAACCAAACTATTTCTTTTAAGTCAAAAATTGAGAAATGTAAAGAATAAGATCAAACTATGGAATGTAGATCATTTTAAGAACATAAATGAGGAAAGAGGAAGAATAAAGAATGAGCTCGAGGAATTAAATGAGCAAGTCATCAGAGGGGGAATGAACCAAGTTGAATTCAATAAAGAGAAAGATCTCAAAGCAGCCCTAGCAGAAGTACTAGACAGAGAAGAGTGCCATTGGAAGCAGCTATCCAGGGAAATGTGGCTCCAAGAAGGATATAGGGATACCAAATTCTTCCATAGATCAACCATTGCTAATAGAATCAGGAATAGGATAAACAAATTAACTAGAAAAGATGGGTCCACCACCCAAAATCAAGAAGAAGTGGCAAATCAAGCGGTTGGATACTTTGAAGAACTCATGAATAGACCAAGTGAAAGTAATGAGGAAAACATAAGAAGATTTTTAAATAGCATACCCGAAGTGGTGAGTCAAGAAATTAATTCAGTTAAACAAACCAATTTCAATGGAAGAAGTCAAAATAGTGACATTTCAATTCATCTAGACAAGGCTCCTGGCCCAGATGGATTCCCAACTTTCTTTTTTTAGACTTTTTGGGACATAATTGGTGAGGACTTACATAAAGCTGTAGAAGAATCAAGGAAGAAAAATTCCAGACTAGGAGTAGCCAACCATACCTTTTTGGCATTAATTCCCAAAAAGAAGAATGCAACAACTATGAAGGAATATAGACCAATATCCCTTTGCAACACAATGTATAAAGTAATCACAAAGGCAATAGCCAACAGGATCAAGCCCTTACTTGAAGACATTATCTTGAAAGAGCAAAGTTGCTTTGCTCCTAGTTGATCCATAGTGGAAGGGATTATTATTGTGCATGAAGCCATACATACATCAAGAATGAATAAACAATCCAACATGATAATTAAGATTGATGTAATGAAAGCCTATGACTTGGTGGATAGGTCTTTTCTATTGGAAGTTCCAAGGAAATTTTGCTTCTGCAATGAGTGGATAGAATGGATTAAGGCCTGCATTGAAAATGTCAAATTCTCAGTTCTTGTCAACAAAGAAGAAAAAGGTTTATTTGCAACTAGCAGATGTATTCAATAGGGGGATCCCCTCCCCTTTTCTATTTATTATAATGGAAGAAGCACTAGGAAGAAGCATCATCCCAAAAAGGGAGATCAAAAAATGGTCAGGGATAAAGGTTGCAACAGGAATAGAAAATGTGACACATCAACAGTATTTTGATGATACAATTTTGTTTGGAGAAGCTACAAGGAAAGAGGTGAGAGTCATAAAAGACACATTGGAAGAATACAACAAAGCATCAAGGAAAAGAATTACTTGGGAAAAATTTGGGGTGTATTTTATAAACATTATCATCACCCTCCAAAATGACATAGCAAGAATCCTGGGCCTAAGAATAGCAAACTTCCTAGGTAGATTCTTGGGGATACCTCTCTTCAGAGGATTAAATAAAATATCATAATGGGAAGACCTCTTCAGATCATGCAAGAAGAAATTGGAAAACTGGAAAGGGAAATGGCTTTCATCGGCGAGAAGAATTGTTATGCTCAAGGTTGTCCTCTCTTCATTGCCAATATACTCTATGGCATGTATGAAACTCCTGGTGGTAGTTGAGGAAGACCTAACAAGAATATTCTCTAAATTATTTTGGTGTGGGGCACCAGATCGGAACAAGCTTCTGCTAGTTGCATGGGATCAAATAGAAAATCCTAAAGAAGTTGGAGGAACTGGTATTAGACAATTAATAACTTTGAATTTGGCCATGGGGGCCAAGTTAGTTTGGGGAATGTATATTAAAGAAAAACAAATGGGCTAGGATCCCACAAAGAAAATATTTAGACTCCTTAGACCCAACTAGAATAATCATAGTAAAGGACCCCCCAAGAGGATTAGTTGTTTGGAACTTCATGCTGGAATGTAGGGACATTATAACCAAACATGTGACTTGGGAAATCAGAGATGGCAACAAGGCATCCTTTTGGGAAGATTTGTGGGAAGGTCTCCCGGTACTAGCAATCAATCAAAATCTACAAGAAATTAAGGAGGAATCATAAAGGAAATGGGGATCAAAGGTAGAAAAATATGGAATAAAGATCAAGAAGGGGGAAAGTATGATATGGGAATGGAAATCCTTTGAGGAATTGGAAGCACCCGAGGATCAGAAAAGGGAACTATGGAGACTATTGACAGAAAGAAAATTCACTCCCAGAGAAGAAACAAATGTTATCAGGTGGTGTGGTTCCATATCAAGATACTACAGTGTGAAATTGGGATATCATATCAGGGAGAACTCATTTTCAAAAGAAGATTGGCCAATCCATCTCTTCCAGGATAAAAAAATGTCTCCCAAAAGAAAGAGTATATGCCCGATTGGTAGCTCAAAAAAGGATACAAGTACAGTAGAATGTCTGAAAAAAATTGGCATCCAAGGCCCTAGAAGATGTGAGCTTTGTAGAAACAATGAGGAAAGTGTGGACCACCTGCTACTGCAATGTGAGATGGCACAAAATTGTTGGAAATGGATTATGAGCAAGCTAGAATTTCAATGCCCTATCCCCCAAGATATCTTGACTTGGCTAAATGTGTGGCCAAAGAAGAAAGAAAAAGAACTATTCTCAAGCCTCTGGTGTATTATCCCATCAATAATCATGTGGGAGATATGGAAAGAGAGAAATAGGAGGGTCTTTCAAGGAAAGGAAATAAACCAGACAACTTTGAACAAGAAAATAGAAACTCAAATAGTTGAGCTAGTGAACAAAGCAGCCTTCCAAAAGGCAATACAAAAATGTTCATTTACCAATTGGGATGAGAAAATAATGAATTTTTTTGAAGGACTCAAAATACCCCCTATGCAGAATACGAAAGAGTCAAAAAGGAATTCAGAATTAAGAAAGTAGAGCAAGTGGATTGCCCCAGAAGAGGGATGGATTAAAATTAATTTTGATGGGGCATCCTATGGCAATCTCGGGCCTAGCAAAATTGGATGTGTAGCAAGAAGCCATAAAGGAGAAGTAATAGGAGAAAAGATAGAGTTTATAGGATCATCCACCAATAATATAGCAGAATTCTGAGCTGCTCTAATGGGATTAGACTTAGGCCTTGAAATTCAAAAAAATAGAATTCATCTAGAAGGAGACTACTTACTAACAATAAATGCGATTATGTGAAATGAGGTCTAGTGTTGGAAGCTAAATAGATGGCTTCTAGCAACCAAAGAAAAATTGGATAAAGTCACATAATACAAAATCTTGCATATATACAGGGAGGGGAATGAATATGCAGACAAGTTATTGAAGGAGCCGGTCAATCTAAGGAATACTTAAGTTGAAAGGATAAACTATGATTAAGGAAGATTGGAATAAAGGGGATAAAACAACAAATAAATTTAAAAACGAAGCTAATCAATAAAAGGAAAGGCCATTCGAAGTCAAAAAATCCATAATGAGGGAATATAAACTCGATTTTCAATCATGAGATACGGCTCAAAAAGCAGTATGGTCTTCTCAATATTAATGGTAGGGCTCCACCTAGGGTACCCCTGATTCACTCATCTGAGCCAGAGACCATAGAAAAATGAATGGGGCATGCTCACAGACACCCCAAATTCTGGTAGCTACTAGTTGGAAGCATTCAATCAGATGTTTCGGGTTGGCTACGGAGGCATATCCTAGATGAGGGATTGGTTTCAAACCTGCAAGTGGAGGATATTATGCTTGAGACTTCAAAAGGGGGTTCATTTGGATGGAGGAAGGGACAGATACAAAAAATGTGGCTTCCTCTATATTCCATCATGGCTACTACATCAAAGGCCTAGTTAAGGAATATGCTGAAGTATGGAATTGTTGGTTGGTGGAAGCTAATCTAGAGTTGAGTGAGGATTCAGACATGGATGTAGAGGAAGAAGAGTAAGAGAATTCACATAAAGTGGTAATTTCAGGGATTTGGAATTTTGTTATAGCCAGAACAGGGGTAGTTGGGTCTACATTTAGATGGCATAGGATATGTTAATGATATAAGGATCTGTAATTGACAAACGGGATTGGCCTCTAGTCAAAAAACTCTATTAAAATGTCAATTTTATCATTATATAATATTACGAAGCTGCCCGATGCAACACTTAATTTATCAAAAAAAAATTATATTATATTATATTATTTATTTATTTACATTATTTAGTTATATTATATACATATTTATATTATATTTATAAAATACTTTTCAAAGAAAATGAACCTATAAAAATATTAAGTAAATAAAATAGGTTTGAAGTAAATAAAAATAGTTTTTGAGTAAACAATATAAATAAAATAAAATAATTCAAAAAAGAAATAAATGCATCTATATATAATAAATTAATTAATTTTAAAATAAATAAATAATGGGTCTCACCTAGGTTAAAAAATATTTTTCAAGCAATGTATTTTCCAAGCTATATAAGTGTCTTAGGCTAATTTCGTGTATGGGAGACCCTAGATTGTTTCTTGAATTTTTTTTCAAGGAAGTATATCTAACTATGATTGAAATGATTATAATATCAAACTGATGTTATATTTGGGTATTTGCAGAATCATCATGGAAAAAACAGGTCCTTAAGGGCTATAAAATTCAGAAAAATTAGAGTTAGACAACTTGACATAAAAATTTGAATAAGTTATCTATATCATTTCAAAAATATGTAAGAATAGAATCTGTAGAAAATTGATGTAGTTTCTAAACTACTAGTTTTATTTTTAAAAAAGAAAATCTATTTGGTGAAAATTTAGAATTTCAATGTAGTAGTACTTAAATTTCAGGGAAAAAATAAGTAGGTGTCTGTCTAACCACCCTAACCACAATAAAATGATAATATTTTTTTATAATATTTTAGATATAAGTAGAGGAATCATGTCTCAATGTGATGCATATTTTTTTTATAATTTTTTTTCAAGTAAATAATTAATGATGAATTTTTTATTACAACTTTTAAAAAATATAAAAACTCGTATGTCTGACCACTTTAACTTGGTCAAAACTTCATGAAATTCATTTTTTTTAATCCTATAGTATGCGAAGCATATTAGAATGTGACACATGTTTTGGATTCAAAAATATGATACCATTTGAAAGCTATAGATGTTTTTCAATTAGCCTATCAACCAAGACTTTAGCTATAGTTCAAATAGAGAATGAATAATAATAATTTATTAAATTCAAAGTAAATCATAATTTATATTTGTGGAAAGCTAAGAATCTCCTTTAAAAACCCTTTTCGTTTCATCAATTTTGGGTAAAAAAAAGACATCAGCGACATAGCCTATACATACCCATCATATCATCACTTTTTGGCCCATTATGATCTTGCACATACCCATTTAAACTATTATATATTATATTTAAATTATTTTTAAATGTAAACATTTAAACCTATTTTGTAACTATATTTTATATATTTAAATTATTATTTAATAATATTAATCAAAAATTAATATTTTTTAAATTATATTTATTATCATACGATATGTTTATTATTAATAATACTAATTATTTTTATAGAAACAAATTAAATTTACATATTCAACTTAAAACTTAAAACTAAATACAATGAAAATAATCTAGATTTAAATAAAATTTAAAAGTAAATTAAGAAAAAAAATATAATATATTTAATTT
This sequence comes from Sequoia sempervirens, assembly GCA_007258455.2. Lineage (NCBI taxonomy): Eukaryota > Viridiplantae > Streptophyta > Pinopsida > Cupressales > Cupressaceae > Sequoia > Sequoia sempervirens. The sequence goes on from VDFB02047230.1 coordinate 352,896,400, forward strand.
ATACTAATATTTCAAAAATTAATTCAAGTAAAAAAAAAATATTAATTATAAGATAAAAATTTATATTTTAACATTTGGGTATGCACAAGATCATGATGGGCCAAAAAGTGGCAATATGATGGGTATGTGTAGGGTATGTGGCTGATGACATTTTTTACCCAAAATTGATGAAACGAAAAGGGTTTTTCTCAGCTTTCCACCAATATAAATTATGCTTTACTTTGAATTTAATAAAAAATATTATTTATTTTCTATTTGAATTACACTAAAGTCCCTGATTGATAGGCTAATTGAAAAACATCTATAGCTTTCAAACGTATCACATTTTTTGAATCCAAAATATGTGTCACATTCTATGCTTTGCATACTATAGGAATTAAAAAATGAATTTCATGAATTTTTGACCAAGTTATGTGGTCGACATACAATATTTTATATTTTTAAAAGTTGTAATAAAAATTCATAATTAATTATTTACTTTGAAAAAAATTACAAAAAAATATGCATCACATCCTAACATGATTCCTCTACTTATATCTAAAATATTTTTAAAAATATTATCATTTTATTGTGGTTAGGGTGGCTTTAATGACACCTACTTATTTTTTCCAAATTTAAGTTCTATTGCATTGAAATTTCAAATTTTTACCAAATAGATTTTTTTTAAAAATAAACCTAGTAGTTTAGAAACTACATTCAATTTTCTATAGATTCTATTCTTACATATTTTTGAAATAATATAGATAACTTATTCAAATTTTTACGTCAATTTTCCTAACTCTGATTTTTCTAAATTTTTTGCCACTTAAGGGCCTATTTTCTCCATGATGATCCTGCACATACCCATTTTGAAAATTTAAAGTAAAAATATATTAAATATTTTTAAATAATATTGATGCAAGAGGTGTAGAGGAAATCTTGCATCAACCAATTTTTTTTTCCTTATTTTCTTTAGTTGTTTTGAGTCTCATAATGGCACTTAAGGGGTGTAAGATAGTCAGAAGTCAAAAATAGCAAAAAAGGTTAGTTACTATTTTTAGTAAGTCAACTTAAACAGGTTCGTATGTACCTGAAAAATTTACCTCAAGGAGCAGAACTGAAAAACATTTTTGATTGCAAAAGAATCATCTCAATACCTTGTACGGTTTGGGAGATGTTAAATTTTTTATCCCAAGAAATTTCTCCAATGTAGCTTCAAATTCATATATGAAAAACTTAGAGGCTCTGAAACAACTTGAAAAGCTGATGAAATGATTTCTGGTCATTTCAACACTGTAGATCTCTTTGAGAACTTTTCATTGATATATTATAATAGAAAATCAAACACCTAGATCAAAAGTTATGACCCCGCGAAGTTGCCCCACTAAAAAGTGAATTTCATTAAAATATCTACTTAGGCAAGAAATCAATTGGCGGGACTTTTGGCACCAAGGCAAAAGGGAAAGTTACACTTTCTAGAACATTTTAGGGCGATTATTGGGTAAAATAAAAATGGTTAAGTAGGAGTTGTAGAAGGTGGATCCATTATTACAGATTGTGGCTCACAATAATATATTTTGTTTTTAGAGTTGATTTTGTTGTAATGAATCAAGCCCATGAATTGTAGCATTGTAAGTTTTGAATCTATAATTTCATTTTCTGAAAATAATTGAAAGTGAGTTAATTTTTGTCTTTCATCTTCTCTGTTGGTATCTATTGTTGTGATTTGTGAGGATTTTGGACAGTGTCACCCTCTTCAAATATGATTAGAACTATAGTATAATAATAATAGATTATATTATTAGTTTATTAATTTTTAAATAATATGAAATAATCAAATATGATTAGGACTATAGTATAATAATAATAGATTATATTATTAGTTTATTAATTTTTAAGTAATATGAAATAATTATTGACTATATTATATAATTATTGACTATATTATATAATTATTTACTTGTTTTAATTATATGGGAAAAA
>VDFB02047230.1:352898461-353445521 GCA_007258455.2 Sequoia sempervirens
GGAGAGATCTAAGAGAGAGAGTTAGTAGGGAGATACTTGAGAGAGAGGTAGAGAGGGAGAGAGTGGGAGTGGTAGAGAGATGTAGTGGGAGATAAAGGGATGGGAGAGATATAGAGGGTGTAGAGATGGTAGATTCACTACTCATGAGCTATCTTCATTTAGAGAGCCTCATGGGGTGAACTACCCTAAGATTTTATGGACAAACTGACAAGCTCTCAGAAAAAGGATGATAGTGTAGGATACAAATGACAACGTGGTGTGTTGGCCTCTTGTATGAACTAGAAAGTGAGTTTATCATAGTAAATAGCTAAATGACTACTTCTACTCCAATTGTTAAAAACCTTAGAATGCAAGAAAGTAGCAGAATATAACAAAATTGAAATAAATAAGTATAAATGATAGAGTTAAAGAGAAGAAAGGAAACACTCACAACCACACAAGTGATGAAACCTCCAGCAAACAAATGTCTTCAATACCTGAATGCATAATAGTTGAAGAAAGTGTTGGGGTTGTAGAGGGGTTTGCCTCAGTCAAACCTCTATTTTGGTGTTCCTTCCCCCATAAGAAGCCAAAAGATAGAAAGAGTGAGAACTAAGAAAATACGATGTGATAAAAGTGAACCCCACTCAAGGAGGATAACTTGTATCACAAAGTAGAGATGAGTAGATAGGGTATATGGAATCCCAGGATTCTCACAAGCACAAGGCAAGGGAGATAGAACTGCAAGGCTTAAGGAAGCCAACAGAAGAGAGGAATAGAGCTACAAGAGCCAAGAGGGTTATTGTAATGAGATTTTGAAAGCTTGAGAGTGCTGGAAAGGGTGGCACCAAGAAGTGGAAGAGGAAGCTAGAAGTTGGAATGAAGCTAGAGTGAATCTAGAAGCACTTGGAAGAATGGAGCTAGAGAGCCAAATGAATTGGAAAGATAGAATTTTAGGAGAGAAAGGAAGCTAAAAGAAGGTTCCTAAGCAGTTACAAGGTATCTTGAGTTGTTATAACCGACCAAAGGAGGTGAAAAGTGGAAAACATGCACAAAAATGGCTAGCACAACATGCTAGTGTCTAGACACATCACGCTACAAAATGGCGTGAATAGAAAAGGCACAAATCTTGATGCAAGGATGACACGTGAAGGGTAGCTACTAAAAAGGGGTGCTAGAGCATCCTGAGAGGGAAAAATACTGATGCACAGGCTAAAATTATCCTACACAAGATGCTAAGGGAGTGGACACTAAAGAAGCTACAAAAATTCATGTGAAAGTGCAAGGACTACAATTTTATGATGTTACATTTTTCCCCCACTTTAGCGGGCATATGAATCTACACTAATATGCATGCTAAAGGAAATCTACTAAACATAAATAACATCATATGCCAAAAAGATACTATAGAGGAAGCAGATAGTCATTTGAACCATGGAAGCATGCCCCCAGGCTAAAGACCTGAAAAACAAATGCATTAGAAAAGAAAACTTGTGCTAGAGGGTATGTGTAGGATCATCATGGAAAAAATAGGCCCTTAAGTGGCACAAAATTCAGAAAAATCAGTGTTAGGAAACTTGACCTAAAAATTTGAATAAGTTATCTATATTATTTCAAAAATATGTAAGAATAGAATCTGTAGAAAATTGAATGTAGTTTTTAAACTACTAGGTTTATTTAAAAATAAATAAAATCTATTTGGTGAAAATTTGAAATTTCAATGCAATAGTATTTAAATTTCAGGAAAAATAAGAAGTAAGAGTCTCCTCCAATTCACCTAACCATAATAAAATGATAATATTTTTTATAATATTTTATATATAAGTAGAGGACTCATGTCCAGATGTGATGTATATTTTTTTGTAATTTTTTTCAAATAAATAATTAATTATGAATTTTTATTACAACTTTTAAAAATATAAAAACTTGTATGTCTACCACCTTAACTTGGTCAAAACTTCATGAAATTTATTTTTTTTTTTTAATCCTATAGTATGTGAAGCATAGAATGTGACACATGTTTTTGATTCAAAAAATGTGATACCGTTTGAAAGTTATAGATGTTTTTCAATCAACCTACTTTAGATTCAGAAAATGAATAATAATTATTTATTAAATTCAAATTAAAGCATAATTTATATTGGTGGAAAACTAAGAATCTCCTCTAAAAACCCTTTTCATTTCATCAAATATGAGTAAAAAAAAAGTCATCAGCCACATACCCTACAAATACCCATAATATTGCCACTTTTTGGCCCATCATGATCCTGCACATACCCTAGACAACAATGTTAGCACATAAAAAACTAAAGGATTTGAGTCAGCAAAGTGAAAGAGAATTTGATGTCAAAGGTTGTCTCAGTACTGTGTGTTGTCCCCAAATTGAAAACAATACATAGAAGAACCCTAAGATGTCGAAGAGAGAAAGAGCATATACCCAAGATGAAGAAGATGCAGATCTTCAATCCGGTATATACAATAAAGAAGAGAAGAGAAGGGAATTTAAGAAATAGATGGAGAAACTAGAAAGGAAAGAAAATTACAAGAGAGATGGATCCATAAGTACTCTCTCTTGAGGATTTTTTAAAGAAGTGCATCAAAGACCCATAGACCAATGATGGAAATATCTCATAGGATGAAAGCATCTCATAGGCCCATAAACCTACAAGAAGGTATCCCCCAAGATCTCTCACATGAAAGAAACCTAGATGAAAGCACCTTATAGGCTTGCAGACCTACAAGGAGACATCCTCCAAGATCTCTCACATGAATAAAGCCCCATGAAGTATGTGCCTTGTAGGCCCACAGACCTGCGAGAAGGTACCCCCCAAGATCTCTCACATGAAGGAAACCTAGATGAAAGCACCTTATAGGCCTACAAACCTACAAGGAGTCCCCCAAGATCTCTCACATGGAGGAATCCTAGAGGTGTAAGCGCCTTATAGGCCTGTAGACCTACAAGGAAGGTGTCCTCCAAGATCTCTTGCATGAAGGATACCCTAAGAAAGCATCCTACAGACCCACAGACCTATATAGAAAGTGTCCTCCAAGATCTCTCACATGAAGGAAACCCAACGAAAGCAACCTACAACCCTGTAGACCTATAGGGGAGTGACCCCCAATATCTCTTGCATGGAGGAAGCTTAGAAGAAGCACCCTATAGACCCGTAGACCTCTAGAGAGGTATACCCCCAAGATCTCTAACATGGAGGAAACTGAAAGAAGGGGACTCCACAGAGTTGGAAAATGGCTTCATAGGCGCACCTGCAAAGCAAAAGCAGCCACATAGGAAAGTAAGCAGATAGTCATGCAGACCATCAATACATTAGAAGGATTTCAAAGGAGTCCCTTGGTAAACCTTCAAAAGAAGATGGGTCCATTAAAGGGATGCATTGTTTGAAAAGTGAAGTCTAGTTAGGCTACCCCCAAGCTAGACACAAAAGAATTCATTTGAGATAAAGACTTTCAAAGAGACTCCCTCGGGAACCCTTCAAAAGATAGAGGGGTCCACTAGAGGGACACTTCATTTGAAAGATAGAAAGAATAGAGGGGGGTCCTTAAGAAGGACACACATCTCCATAACAAATTATCGCTACCCCCAACATACAGGGGAGGAGAACCATGAAAGGTACTTAGAACATGCAAGATAGAGGTAAACCTCAATATCACTTGTAATTTGAAGAAGAGGCAATTGCATCAACAAACAAATGAGTGATAATCTACCTAAATCATGAAGTTGTATTTTTCCTTTCAAGGCCTTACATTCACTAGTGGAATGGGCAAGTATTTGATGGTATGCACAGAAAGGATGTTTTACTTCTGTGTCCTAGAAAAAAGGACCCTTTGCTTGACATGGGATTAATTCATGATAAAATGGACTTGATGAGGTCTTAATCTAGTGTTGTGAGGAATTTTATGTGTCCACACTAGGTCTTGGACCCTTGCAAATCGAATAACATGCTTTTAATGATGTCTTGTGAAGGCGTTTGGAAGTGTTGTAATACATTTCTACTCTTCTAGACTCTATTAATTACAATTCACCTAAAAATCACCTTTTTATTCATCAAGTCCTATTTTGAAGTGTTGTAAAGTCTTGTAACAAGCTTTCACGCTTTTCTAGGCATATTTTCACTATTTATCCCTTTATCATGCTTTATTTGGCCCCTTTATACTCTCATATGCTTAATTAAGTGTATTTTTTAGTATTATCCCAACAAACAACATTAAATACAACATATTTACTTACACACATTTTCAGGTCCTAGGTGGGATCCATTAGCCATGGGTGGCGAATGAGTCCCTCTTGGCCCCAGATTCAAAATATTTTAAATTTCCTTTTAGGATTTGATTCAAAAACACTTGATGTTGGCTTGTGATGAGGTATGAATGAATAAATAAGGCACAAGTGTGTATAAATAAGTGATTTTCACCTCATTTCAATGCCCATTCATCAATTTCACTTATTCACCTATTCATTCAAGCATTCAAACATTTTACAACATATTTTGAAGCACTTTGAAGTATCCATTGAGATTACTTCAAACTTGCATCATCAAGGGTTTGGTAAGTTGATAGCAATTACATGTTATTAGTTTATCTTTCTCTTGCATTTCATTGTTTCATTAAGGGTTTGATTACCAAAAGTGGGGTTTGACCAAGGAAAACCCTTATTCACTTACCTTAAACCATTTTTCTCCTATTGTATGTTTGTTTGTAGCCTTTTGTGTGCAGATTTAACAAGATTTTTGGTGTTGAAGATTGGTATACAAGTCAACTAGGTGCTTCAAGTAAACTCAAGTCTATTTCAAGCTTGATGAAGGTTTTATGTCTGTTTCCTACATAATTGACTTCGACATCCTGACAAGCAGTGATTTCCAGATCTGGTGTTGCAAAGTTGTCTCCTAATTTTTTAGAAATTTGGGAGAGAACTGATTTTCCACCTGTGGTGAATGAGTCCCACCTTAGGACTGAAAATATAAATTTTGTTAGATTCTAGATCCCAACAGAGAGAAACTTGTTCCCAATAGTTTTTCACCAAGAGGACAACTGATTTGCCACCCTGGGTGAATGAGTCCCTTTATGAAAAATCAGTGATTTCAGCCAGCATTCACAACATTCTAGATTCATCATACTTCACCTAGGTGCACTTTGATTTAACTCATTTCTTTCTTTTTTGCATATTTTCTTCATTTACTTCATTGTTTTCATATCACAATGTGTTTTCAAAAATAGCTTTAATTTCACTTTTGCATTCATATTCATTCATTTAGATCAATCAATTGTATTTATTTAACTTCATTTACATTAGAAAATATTGCACATAACATAATTTGAATGAATCATTAGCATTTTTTCCCCTATCTCTCTCCTTTTAGGTGAAAAACCCTAGAAGACCAAGAGTAGCCCATAGGAGCCAAAAATCAATGGTTCAACTTTATCGTGTTTATGCGATTTCCCGCATGTATGAGGAGGAAGAGTAATCAAGTAGGCTTTTAGAAGCCACAAAAAAATACACTCTTTCTTAGATAAAGAATGAGGAGTAGGAGGCAACCCTTTCTCTTGTGGAGAAAAGTTTGGCTGCTCACAAGAAGAAGATATGAAGATGGAAGACAATGGAGGATCCTCATGGAGAGTATTATTCCAGCTAGGGGGATCATACTTTTCTATGGGATTTCCATATTCCTTCTTGACAGGACTACCATCATTAACCCCTTTCATAGAAGTGCAATCATCTTCCTCAGAAGGAGGATCAACATCATGGATATTATAATTTGCATCCACATTATCCCACGATACAAAAGAATGACCACCTTTAATAGTGGGTGTGGATGATGTTATTAGAAGGTCTGAGTGGATTAGGTTGACCTTATATTCCCCAATGAAGGATTATATAAAGTCTAAGGAACCCCAATCATCACCAAGACATGCATTCTCTTGAGAAGTAGAAAGGGTAGACTTAATATTTCTTGCTTTAATAGGATCTTCTTTAGGGACATCTATCTCAAGAATATCCTTTGTAGTATGTATTGTTGTAGTAAACAACAACACATTGGAAGACATTGAAGGGATAAGAGTAGGCATAATTGAAGCCTGACCAGTAGTTGCCATCTCACATAAGTGCATAGCCTTAGGATCAACCTTGACCATGACTACTCGATTATTGAAAATGAACTTAATAGATTTATCCAAGGTAGATGGGATTGCACCCATAGCATGAATCCATGGCCTACCAAGAAAAAGGTTATAAGGTAAATTTTCTGACATAACATATACAAGGGTGGGTATAATAATGGGTCCCAACCTCAAAGGCAAGACTATTGTGCCTAAAGGTTGTTGTCTGACATTATTGAACCCATGAATGTCAACAAAAGAAGCATTAAGAGAAGATGATTCAACATTAATCTTAGGCAATAGATCAATGTTGCGTACATTGAGCGCTAAACCAACATCAAAAAGAATACGTCTAATACTAATTTTATTAATGTTGACTATGATCATTAGAGGGTCTGATTGCTTCTATACTTCTGGAGGTGGGAGTCCTTGTAGATAGAGTGTGATATTCAAAAAATCTGGACAAATATGACCTATCAATGCATCAAGATCCATTAACCTATCAGAAGAAGGCAAGAGGATATTTGCAAGGCTTCCTGAAGCATACCTTGATAAACTGGAGTAGACTGAAGCAAGTCCCATAGTGAGATCTTGGTCAGAGTAACTTGAAGTTGCTCGACAAGATCATAATCACCAGGTGCTTTAGTTGCAATTTTAGGAGCTTGAAGAAGGCTTGGTTGTTTATTCATTTTATTCTCATAAGTATGGGCTACCACTCTATAAGAGGGAGCCTTAGAAATTTTAGGAGAGTCACTATCAAATGAAACACCATTACTAGAACAAACCCTTTTAGGAGAAGGACTAGCTAGATTCAAATAAATAACAGGTCTCTTAGGCCTTTGAGGGGTAGCAGAGACATAGATTATATTTACAGAATCATCACTACTAGTGGAATAATTATTCAAAGAAACATTCTCAACATTGATCCAAGGAGGATCAAATGTGCAAGGAAGTTCATCATTCACTAATGCATCATCTCTAGAAGAGAGTGTATCAAAACAAGGATGAGATTCATCATTCACCAATGCAACATCTGTAGAAGAGAGTGCATTGGAATGGAGAGGAGATTCATCATTTGCAAATGCATCATTTCTAGAAGAGAGTGAGTTGGAATGAAGAGAAGGTTGAGTAACATTAAGAAAGGTACCAATGATTTCTTCTTTTTGCAATAAGATATCCTCTGAAGCAATAGGACTCTAATGAGAAGGATCAAAGATACCAAGTGACATGGGTAAAGTAAAGTTACCATCACATGCATGAAATGGAACATCATCAACATTTTGAATGAAATTAGATATTGAACTAATAAAAGAAGATATTAAATTTATTTTGGGGTGACAGAACTAAGAAAAATCGAGAATATAGATTTTCTATTTTTTTGGTATTTTCTAAGTTCTAGTAATTTGCATTTTCAGAGGTCTTCAAAGTAGAATTTAAGGTTGGATCTTGCATTTGTCCCTAAAATCCAACATCCAAAGACATATTAGTTTAGGGACTAAACTATTTCTCTAGGAGACCTTTCCAACGATGCAAACGGTTCTGAATTCTGAGCACCGAGTCAAAAGTTATGACCCTGACAAGTAGGGGCAAATAAATTCCCAATTTTTTTGAAAAATACCCTCTTCACGCTGGGTTCACCAAAATGTAGAGAAGGGGGATTCACTACTGACAAGTTATCTTCCTTCAGAGACCCTCACAGTGTGAACTACCCTAAACTACCTCAAGGAATAGCGTGAGAGTTCTAGAATCAAAAAGAGCAAGTCAACAAGATTTATACACAAACTGACAAGCTCTCAGCCAAAGGATGGCAGTGAGGGATACATATGACAATGTGGAACGTTGGCATCCCAGAGATGCGTTGGTGTCTCGTATAGACCATAAAGTGAGTTTATCAAAGGAAATAGCTAAATGACGACTTCTACTCTGATTGCTAAAAACCTTAGAATGCAAGAAAGTAGCATAATATAACATAATTGAAATAAATAAGTATAAATGATTGAATTAAAGAGAAGAAATGAAATTCTCACAACCACGCAAGTGATAAAATTTTCATCAAATGAATGTCTTCAATACCTACATGCGTAACATTTGGAGAAAGTATTGGGGCTGTATAGGGGTTTGCCTCAGTTAAACCCTCATTTTGGTTTTCCCACCTCCAGGGACAACCAAAAGATAGAGAGAGTGAGAAGTAAGAAAATGCGATGTGATTAAAGCAAACCCCACTCAAGGAGGAGAACCCGTATCATGAAGTAGAGATGAGTAGATAGGGGATATGGAATCCCAAGATGCTCACAAGCACAAGGCAAGGAAGATATAACTACAAAGCTTAAGGAAGCCAAATGAAGAGAGCAATAAAGCTGTAAAAGCCAAGAGTGTTATTGTAATGAGCTTATAAAAGCTTGAGAGTGTTGCAAAGGGTGGTGCCAAGAAGTGGAAGAGGAAGCTAGAAGTTGGAATGAAGTTAGAGTGAAGCTAGAAGTACTTGGAAGAATGGAGCTAGAGAGCCAAATAAATTGAAAAGATAGCATTTAAGGAGAGAAAGGAAGCAAAAAGAAGCTTCTCGAGTAGTTACAAGGCATCTTAGGCCATTACCACTGACCAAACAAGGTTACAAGTGGTAAACATGCATGAAAACAACCATTTGAACATTGAAATGTCGCAAGACGATAGTGCGATGTGCGAAAGTCCACACGGTGCACTAGTGTTTTCTAGTGTCCCTCTAGTTTCGACATTCTGTTTAGTTTGTTTCTGCTTGATAGATGCTTCAGTTCATTATGATACTATGTTGTTCATGTTCAGAGGTGATTTTGATATTAGATTGTTTTGTACTTCGTGGATGATACATTGACATCCTGATTATCTGGTTGTGTTAGTTTGATGATACTGAGATAGACACATTCATGATATGGTTTATTTGCTTATGACTTTTCATTTGGTTATCATGTTGAGATGATTGCTTATGTTTTATCTTGTTTGTCTGTGTCGGTGAAGAAGACAGTATAGCATTACTCATTCGTGAGTACCCTGCTACACTGCAATTCTTATTCACAGTGTGTTTTCTAACATAAGTATATATATGTTTTAACATTGATGTTTCCTGTAGACACAGGTACCGGGTAACGGCTCCACCTGCTTGTTAGGTCTGAGCATACCCTAATGCAATAAAATTATGTTGTCGAAGGTATTGACAGGTCCTATTTAACCATCGTTCTCTTTCGAACGAGTATCTATGTGTTACCCCATGTTGTTGTCCAGTTTATTTTGTCATGTTCGTTTGTATTGTTTCGTGTTTGTGAATTAATATTTAAGTTTGACAAATGTTTGTTAATGTATTTATAAATGTTTGTGATTTAATTTATTAAATTAAATTAAATAAGTTATCGAATTTAAAAGTGAAAGTTATTTCTTTGCAATGTTTTTTAATTAAAATATAAATATTGCTGATTTATTTGTGCATCTTGAATTTTGAGAAAATAGATATTTTGATGAAAAGATATTTTCAGCATGTAATGAATTTTTGATTGACAGTTAATGATTTGATTTGATATTTTAAAGAACAAGTTAAACTGATTGATCTATTAACAATGCAAAATGGTCTGTCAGTTAAGTTTTATAATTGAAAGTTAATTGCATGAATATCTTTTGGGAATTACAATTTGATATTCACGGGAAGAATTTGGAAAAACTTTCACGGCAGCAGTTTTTCAGAAAATCTTGTATGGCAATTGTTTCAGAAAAACTTTTAATTTAGATTTGGTTTGTAAGCTTATTTCGGGTTGGATTGTTTTGGATTCTGTCATCGAATTGCTGGTGTACTAAGTAGATTTATTTGACGGAAGCTTCAGATTTTGTTCCAGATCAGTTTTCAGTAATTTTCTAAAAACATTATTTCAAAAAGAATGCTATTATCAGACCTGCAAAAGAAAAGAAGCAATTAGAAAAAGAGTTTCAGATTCAAAGTACAACAAAATAAAAACAATGAGAGAACATTTTAGAGAAGTATTCAAATTCAAGGGAAAAGATTTTAGTATATGATCTTAGAACTGAAAACGGTGTTTGATTTCTCCTGAATATTCGTTAATTTATTGAACTCTAATTGTCATCTCCTTTATTTCATTCTTTGAGAAAACTATGAATTAATGTTCAATTCACTTTAGATATATATATATGAATTATTGATCATATAATTTTAAATATATATATCCTGTTTTTACAGATTCCATTCTCAAATCTGCGTCATAGGCAAATATACATCAATTATATTACCAATCGTCTGAGTTCTTTCGTACGCCTTTGTCTTTATAGATTCTTTCTTACGCCTTTGTTTTTATCATTCCTTTCACACGTTTTTATATTATACCATTATAAATAATGCTATATAATCTGCGTTTGTGATCCTTATTCATTATGGCAATGCTTTTCCTTTCATCTTATCATAAACTCTTAGAATATTGTAAAGGATATTATAAGCACGCGCTTAGTATATGAGCAGTATATTTAACCTTAGGTCGCTTTGTAGATACCTGCAGATTGTTTTCTTTTTGTAGATTCTTTTCTGAAAATTGTCTTAGAAATTACTGCGCAGCCTCCCTGGTAAAGCCGTGTTATTTCAGTGTTATATTCATTAAGTTTGAAAGGGAATAATATGTATCAATAAAAATTCCATTCGCCTGAACTTTCTCCCTTATAGATTTTAGAATACTAGAAGAACTAGCTATGAAATTCTGTATGTCGAAGACAATATAATTATATATTGAAATTCTTCATATAACTTTTTGTTTTGTCATAAGATTTTTTTCCTGTGGATGTACATCTGAAGGTTGCCTGATTCGATTCTTTCAACTGTTATTGTAACTGAATTTTGTGTATAGTAATCTTTAGTTTGAAACTGATCCATGCGGTGGATGCATGCCATCCTGTCTATTCTTTAAAAAAATGTAATTACCTGTCTGCAAACTAATACTTTTAACCTTAGTGCATCTTGCTTATACATGCAGTAACAGTGACAGTTATCTGTTATAAAATCATATCTACCTAACTACTAGTTAAGATATATTCTAGGCGCATGTGATGTATAAGTGTGAAATTATGTACTTAAAAAAAAAAAAAAGTTTGTGATATAAAAAGTGATTCATTTTAATTATAAATTGAATATTGCAAAGACTCAATGTATGTCAAGATTTTTTATATTTATAATGAGATATATTGCTCTCTAAGTTATTGATTTCTAAATGTGAAGGTTTTATACATTCCTTATGTATATATATATATTGATGTATTTATTTGAAATTATACAACAATTAATAATACTAATAAATGATTTATTAGGAACTTATGATTCAAGTTGTATGAAGTATTGTAATTGATAAGAAAGTATATATATAGTGTTATTGAGATTTATTTCATTTCTTTAAACATTAAGTAAGTGAAAATAGTGTTGTTAAGCGTATTAAATATTATCATATTGCTCGATTACAAATATTTTCATTTGAGGGTATAGCTTTACACATTTTGTCATTATCTATAGAAGCATACTAGAGATTATGGCTATCCCTAGTGAATGACGTAAGCAAATGTGGTTTTGATCTTTGTTCTTGGTGGCTACCCCTAGTTTTTTTTATGTTGAGTCATGTTATAGAGAGAGTGGCTTGCGGTAGGGGCCGAAATCCTAAAGTGATTGTTTGGGTAACCTATCATAGGTGTGTAATTCAGTGAAAACCTAACTAATGTATTAGGGGTTGGGTAGAACTAAACATTAACTCAGATATAAGTTTGCCTCGCCTACTTTCTTAATGCTTGTTTAGATTGAGAAAAGGCTGAGAAGGCCTGGAATGGCTAGTCATCATATTGTCTTCTCGAAAGATGAAATGACTCCACATTAGTCTACATAGGGGCCGGGAATCGGTAGAGGCTACTAGGGTAACTCTTGGAGAGTAGTCTAGGAAGATTCACCAGGGTAACCTATCCCGATAGTGTGATGACACTCTTAGTCTATAGCACGATGGTGATCCTTGTGTTCATATTTCTATTAGATGTGATTTGTTACTGAGATTTTATCTGTTATGATTTTTTATCGTTATGTCGTGATGTGAATTGTAAACCACGTAAACGTAATGTTCTGTCTTCATTGTTTGTGGACCTGTCATTATCTCCTAGCACAGAGGGAGTGGACCTTCGGGTTCCACGTGGTTGGGAGGAAACCGTGCTACACCTTCCTTGGATTTTCTTGTAGTTGATCCTATGCTTGCAGTAGGTTCCAGTTACTTCTTTGTTCGTGACTGTGGATGCGGAGCATGTTCGTGGATATGAAAGTCAGTTGTGATATGATCACTATCTGCTTTGTAAATTTACCTCTTGTATAAGAGCGTTCATATTGTACCATCTTTTGATGTATTGAGATTCATTGAAATCTCACCTATTGTAACCTTGACATTTGGATATATGATTATATTAAATTTTGTAAACTGGATCATTCATGACATTAATTTTGTACTATGTTTATGATAATGTGATGAGTATACTTATTAGTTTTAAGTAACATCATCTTGGAAACTTTATGACAATTGTGTAAATATATCTTAAAAAATAAAATTGTTTGGTTAAATGCATTCTTTACACTTTGTTTTAACACGGTAACCAAGGCAAGGCATTACATGTTTGGACACATCATGGTACAAAACAACATGAACAAGAAAGGAATAAAGCTTGATGCAAGGCTAACACATGAAGGTTAGCTACTGAAAAGGGGCCCTGGAGCATCCTTAGAGGGAAAAAAGGTTAATTCAAGGGCTAAAATGAGCCTCCACAAGATGCTAAGGGAGTGGACACTAAAGAAGATACAAAAATGCATGTAAAATTGCAAGCAGTGTAATTTTACAACATTATAGATGGATTTAGAGAGAGGTAGTGGGAGATAAATGGATGTAAGATATATAGAGGGATTCAGAGAGAGAGAGACCTAAGAGAGGGAGAGGGGTTGGTAGGGAGAGACCAAAGAGAGAGGGAGGGAGAGAGAGAGAGAGAGAGAGGAAGTGGGAAAGAGGGGACTGGAGAGGGAGAGATCTGAAATGGAGAGGGTGTGGAAGGGTGAGACATAAGAGAAAGGGAGAGGGAGAGGGAGTGGGAGAGAGGGGGTTGGAGTGAGAGGGATAGAGAGAGAGTTATCTAGAAAGGGTTCCATAGGGAGAGACCTGAGAGAGAGAGGGGGTTGGGAGGGAGAGTCTTGAGAGATAGGAAGATAGAGGAAGTGTGAGAGATAGGGAGTGGGAGAGAGAGGGAGTGAGAGAGGGGGAGTGGGAGAGAGATAAATGGAGTGAGAGAGAGAGAGAGGGAGTGGGAGAGAGATAGAGGGAGAGAGAGAGAGATAGAGAGAGACCTAAGTGAGGGAGATAGGGTGGGAGGGAGAGACCTAAGAGAGAGATAGGGAGTGGGAGAGATGGGGGTGGAGTGAGAGGGATTTATATAGGTAGGGAGGGAGGGAGATACAAATGGAGTGAGAGAGAGGGGGTGGAAGGGAGAGACTTGGGAGAGGGGGAGGGGGTGGAGGAGAGAGATTTGAGAGAGAGAGTTATCTAGGTAGGGTGCTAGAGTGAGAGACCTAAGAGAGAGGGAGTGGGAGGGAGAGACCTGAGAGATAAGGAGAGGGAGGGAGTGAGGGAGAGGGAGTGGGAGATAGATAGAGAGAGAGGGGGGGAGGGAGCGAAGGAGTGGTAGTGAGAGATAGATAGAGGGAGTGAGAGAGACACCTAAGAGAGGGTGATGGGGTGGCAAGGAGAGACCTAAGAGGGAGAGAATCATCTAGGTAGGGTACTAGAGTGAGAGACCTAAGAGAGAGAGAGGGTGGTAGGGAGAGACCTAAGAGATAGGGAGAGAGAGGGAGTGTGAGAGAGATGGAGTGGTAGAGAGAGGGATTGAGAGAGGGAATGGGAGAGAGTGGTAGTGGGAGAGAGATAGAGGGAGTGAGAGAGAGAGAGACCTGAGAGAGGGAGAAGGGGTGGGAGGGAGATACATGAGAGAGAGGGAGAAGGGGTGGGATGGAGAGACCTAAGAGAGAGGGAGAGAGAGAGAGATAGAGAGAGATATCTAGTTATGTAGGTAGGGTGCATTAAGGACAGACAAGAGAGAGAGGGTAGAGATAGAAGAAAATATGAGACTAAATTTGACAACTTGAGAGAAAGATGGGTAAGGATGAGGGAGAGAGTTGGAGATATTCAAGAAATAATTTGAGATCCATTTGAGAGATATAGAGGTGAGAGACCTATAGCCTATTAAGAGAGGAGTGAGATACATAGGGAGAAATATAGGTGTGAGATAGATAGAGGGGGGAGAGGGGTGGATAATGAGACAATGAGTTACGAAACCTTTAGAATCAACATTTTCATAATGCAAGCACATTTTGAAGAAGTTGAGATATAGCCATTTTGTATAGCAAGACAAAATGTGCTTTTGTTATAATGCAAGCATGATATAACATGAGCACCTTATAATGCAAACACATTATAATGTGAGTGCATTTTGGCTTGCTCTAAAAATGGTCAAAAAGTTAGCACACCTATGATCTGGGCCCACATGTTCTGTTATTCTACTAGTTATGCACATGTTCTAGAAAAAGAAGCTTTTCGATGTTGTTGGGAAGTGCATATGCAACGTTTTCATATTCTACCACCTTTGCATGAAGTTTCCACCACCTTATTGTTTTCCAACTTAGGAAGGAGGAAATAACAAAATTTTCACATCAAATTTGATATATATCAATTCAAGTCTCAATTTTTGTAGTCTTGCAATGTTAATTATGATTGAATTGTAGGAATTTAACATTATACATTTGTTATTTGCATTTTTTTTGGTAATTTTATTTGAGTGATATACAATTGAACATTGAAAAGTAAGAAAGCTTGTGAAAAACTTAAATTGCTGAGGAGTTTTATTCAAGTAGAAAAAAAGACTACATAATTGGGTAGTTCTTCCATTCAAATCTCATTTTTTTAGGTATGTCAAGTCTTTACACACTTTCTTTACATTTTCCATAATTCTATTATGTTTCTTTATCATCCCTTATCATAAATTCTTAATAGAATGCTTTGATTTTGTTATTATACATATTTCATGTTCATCATTATTTGTTTCTCATTATAACCTTAGCCCCTCTTGGCACATTTTAAACTAAACAATTCTTTACACTTGCCAATTACATTTTAAACATCTCTTTGAGGCATTTTGTTAAAAAATTCACCTACTTGTTGTGTGGTCTCATAACAGACCCCAAGGCTATAATAATTGCGAACCTAAGTGAAAAAATTTAACTCTTATGATAGGAGCTAGCAAGTTGAAAAGATCATCGAAAGTAAAGAGCAAAGATAAATCTTTAATAAAAGAGTACTTTGTAATGTAGTGTTCTGGGTTCTAGATACCGAGAATCGGGAATGTTTGAAAAGGGAAAATGGTAATGCAAATGCGAGCAGAATGTCCTGGTTCGGTAAAATGGAAGTTCCAGTAAAATTGAAATATGGGGAAAGTTCATGGGTAAAGCTGAATACTGGGTACGAGTAGCAATGTAAAATGAAGTTTTAAGATCTTATGCTTATCTAATGAGTTTGATAGTCTGGTAATCTGCTATATATATAGAAGATAATCATGCAATAATTTGTAATATTCTTGAAAGCATGTTATTTATGAGAAATTTATGTGATAACAATTGAATGATTGTTTTATTTACATGAGATGTTTATAAATGTTTTTTTTTAAAAGGGATTTAATGATCAAAATTTGTGATTGTAGGAGATGCAGAGTTTGGGTATGGACAGTTAGGCTAATCAAATTTGTAGACAAATATGATGATGTTTCTAGGTTCAACAATACACTTTACAAGCTCATGTTGGAATATAGTTCATTGTGAAGATACACCAGATACCGGGAAACCATAACTCTAGAGTTTAGGCATGCAGCGAAAGAGTGTATCCATTTTAGGGATCGATCATTCCTAGAATGTTCAAATTGAGGATGCACCTAAATATAGGAATGAAAATTCCACCTGATCATTCTGAATGTATGGGAAGTTCCTACATTTTTTTTTAATAGATTTTTTTTGGTTATAAGGAGCCTTGAAAATAAAAGATTAAAGCTTGAAGTGCTTCAACATGCAATCAGAGTTGACCTTTGTTGAATTTGATTGCAATTCTCTTACTAGTCACTACATTCTACGTGCCTTGATGTGATTCATCCCTTGGATTTTTTCTCATGTATTTGTCTTATCCTATTTGTGCCTTACTTCTATAAAAGGTCAGAGGATACTTCTTTCTAAGTTAAGTTTAGAATTTGGGGATTTAGGAAGAGCCAAAACTTCTCTAAGTTTTGTTCTTTTTTCCTATTTTTTGAATCATTTTGGTCTAAAAACTTGTATACACATAGATATTAATCAATACTGAATCCAATTTCATAACTACCTATCTCATGAATATTTGTAGCTAGTTTTGTTAGTTCAGCCGAACAAGACTATGTGTTGTGCCATTTAAGGGTGCATGCAGAACCTACTAGGTGTCCAAACTAAAACCCCTGTCTTTAAAAGCTTGCACCATTTTATATGTAGCTGTGAATAATTTTGGTGAAGTATAAAGTGGTTTGCTTTGATTTGGTTAATTATTTAGGGCATACGTAGAGAATAACTGGGAGATATTTTAATTTTTAGTATTTTTATGCTTTATTTTAGAATAAATGTTTAAATTTTACAAAAAAAATCAAAAAATAGATGAATGTATGGAAATTTATTGAAAATATTTTGTTTCCTATAAAATTGTTGAGCGCTTAAAGCTAAATCTACTTAAGCGATAGTAGAATTGTTGATATTCATGAAGTATTATTTTAAATCTTTCAATTTCATATATTATTTTGTGATCTAACTGAGAATTCAATGTCTAATGCATATGATTTCAAACAAACATAATCCCTTTGAGATTAATAACAATATCACTTCATACCCCAAAATGAACCTAGTACTGTCAAGGCCTGACTACCAAAGACTTGGGATTAAACTAAGCCAACCTTTATCCTATCATACAAATTCCATGGGGTTGTCTTTGCTTAAGTCTTTCAAGAAGGATAGGCTCTTTGTGGTTTTTTGTGGAGAATTTATTCGCCCTATTGCTACAAGTAACATCACCATCAATAGGAACTGGCGCTAGAAGGAGGGCGAATTTTGAATTTTATATTAGTCCTGATTTCAAGGAAGATGATTGTATAGTAAATGTTGAGTGCAAGTTGGTGTTTCAATATGGAAGTCAAGAAACTTTGGAAAAAATTTAACCAAAGATTATATCCTTTGAGTTTACTCGCCTTCGGTAGATTCACTGAGTGTAGAATTCATGATACAACTAATCATGGTGAACTCAATTGTGAAACTTTCTTAACTAGGGTAAGTTCAGCCATATGTAAGGTGATTCCATTAACAAAAGAAGTTCTAACTACTAGAAGAAAGAAATCGTTAATGAGAAATAAGTGAAACCCTAGTGGAATTGGAAATATTAAAAATTATCTGATACATCAAAATGGTTTGAAAACTACAATTATTATGAAGAAAATCCTAACATTTTTTAGGAAAATAAGTGAGAATGTCGAGATTCAAAGACATTGCATCAAAAATAAGGAAACGGTATTGATGAGTCATCATTCTCCTTATACATGGAAAACACAAATGAAGAAAAGGAGTAGGAAAATCGAGTGGGAGACGTGTGTATTTTGCTCCAAGTTGAAAATTCACAAGTTAAAAATTGAATTTTTCCTGATTTTATGCATGATACAGAGTATCAGACTTTTACTTTTTCTCTCTTTGATAAAAATATAAATTTTGATATATCTTGGTCTAACAAAGTGCAAAGTGAAGGCAAGACCGAAGACACCTATATTTTCAAAGTAGAAAGCTAAGAAATGGACACACCCATTTATGGAAGCAAACAAAGGAAGGAAACAAGCCATGAACTAGGGCTGAAAGAAGGTAGAGTATGGTCACATTAGATGAAATGTGTGCAATCGACCTTTAATGAGGTTGTTTTCATACATATGAGCCAAGTCATTAGTAAGTACACCTTTGAATTTATGATTATTAAATGCAAAAAATTTAGAAAAATTCATTTTTACAGTAGAAATTTCAAATTTTCATTGAATGAATTTAAGGATAAACGTGCTATAATTCATACCAAAACAACAATGGAAATAGTCATTGAAATCAAAATAAGTTGTTCTATTAGGATTAATCGTTTGCTAAAGTAGAAGTTTGGTTAGTTAGGGTTAGTTTTATTTCTGTAGGGTTTGTTTTGTTTCGTTTTGCTTTTCTTTGTTGTCATTTTTCTTTCTTTCCTTTTTTCTTTTCTTTTCATTTGGCCTCTACATTAGAAAATTCAGCTTAACTTATCTTACACATGAGAGTTAGTCCAAACATTTGTAAACTTATGTTGTGAAATGAAAATGATAAAACCATGCACAATAAATACACACTTTAAGAAGTACTACAAAGTTATATATATATATATATATATATATACATATATATATATTTGTGTGTGTGTGTGTGTGTCATGTATATACATGGAGTATCAAAATTCTTGCTTCAGAAGATCAAGAAAGTCAAAAAAAGAGTGATTCAAGCTATAGGTAGTAGTAGCCATTTAGTCGATATGAGATGCCTCATCTATCGGGGCCAAATTCCCTATGTAGTCAAGTTCCCGATGAACTTGAAATTCATGAATATGAAGGTCAGTAAGGAAAGGCCAGAGTGGAACCACTTCCCCATGTTCCAAGAAACAAGGAATGTCATCCATGGAAGGGATTCTGATGGTCGGGTGTGCAACAAACAAAATAGTATCCAAATTCTCCAAATATTCAAGCCTTACTATCAAATTGGTAGATGAGAAAACATCTTCTATAGGAAGCCCAATATCTAGAAGTGATGCTAGAAAATGAGAAGCCAACTCGGAATAGAAATGGAAGTAGTAGTTGGATTCTACATACTTTTCCCTGAGAACTAAGCACAAATTTGGTACAGTGAAACTAGAAGTCCGAATGAAGAAAAACTTGTCAAGCCTTTGTGGTGTGATACTTCCTAAGAAAATGTTCTAGCAATAAGAGAAGGATAGGAAAATTGGAGTATCCATAACCTAGAAGCAAACAAGAACTAACAGAGCAAGAAATGTAGAATAACAAGAAAGCTAAGAAAAAGTGTGAAGAATTATAGAAGAAATGTGGAATTTATAGAAAGTCGTGAAGAATTTTTTGGTACATATTTGCCTCAAGTGAAGTCTTGGAAATTGTAAGCAAGGTGGAAACTGAATAATTGTCTTCAGAGTAGAATGTTAAATCAAATTAATTCTTTACACAATGTTGGTGATAAATTGCTTCAAATTTGATTAGTATGAAGATTGTGAATCAAGCAAGTTGAATATTTTGAAGTTAATAGTGGTCATTTCTTATTAAATCATATTAATTATGAAGGTGCTTATGTGTGTGGAGTAGAAAGGAAAATGAAGCTAGTGAGGTAGCACACACCATCACCTAGGTAATTTGAAAGAACTAATACATGTGAGTTGAGGAGCGCAAATTTAATGCAGAATAATGTGACCATGTTTCAATTTCATCATGACATTCTCAATTCATTAATGTGGTGCAACACCGTCAAATCGGAAGTGCTAGCCAAGTATTTAGTGATTTCCATAAAAATTTAATTGGATGGGTGGTGACTAATGGTTCTAAATTTAGATTTAAATTTGGTGATTAAATTTTTTGTTGGTAAATTTTAATTTATGCATATTTTCTAACATATAGCAAGTTGCAATTAGTTAGGATTTGGCATAAATTGGTAAAACTTAGTTGGGAATATGCACCAATAGGGAATTATTAAATGAATTTTTGGGAAGAAGTGAATTGATGAAGGGATTTGCATTGAATGAAAAATCAAAAGGTAACCTTTGCTACCACTATAATTCCCAACCTAATAGTGCGCTTCATTTCCTGCAAGTTGAAAATGAGCCCTCATTGCAATATCTATAAATAAATAAAAAATCAACTCTTTAGGCTATCCAAATATCTTTATCGGGGCTATAGACGCTTGGCTAGCAGTAGACCTATGTTTGGGGGGAATTAAAAAGATAACCTTATTGGGGCTATGGACGCTTCACTGGTAGCAAGGCTCTATCCCGAGTTGTATTTGGAGGATTACCATATTATGTAGTTCAATGTCAATGAACTGATTATTTTCACTAAATTCCAAAAATTGGAATTAATCAGAGCACACTCGGATGTTTCTGGTGGAGTTTTACTTTTTTATGCTAGAATCTAGGTAAAGGTAAAGGTTATTGTTTGAAAATATGTGTGCTTACAATTAGTGATTTAATCTCAAGTTTTTAATTAAATTTGGTTTTATTGGTTGCAAATTGTGTGGTATCACAACATGCCCCACAGCTGTAAGACTTGGGGACCCAATTGAAAAAAATTAACTCTTATGGCAGGACCTAGCAAGTTGAAAAGATCACTGAAAGTGAAGAGCAAAGAGAAATCTTTAATAAAAAAGTACTTTGTAATGTAGTGTTCCGAGTTCCAGATACCGGGAACTAGGAATACTTGAAAAGGGAAAAAGGTAATACAAATGCGAGTAGAATGTTCTGGTTCAGTAGTTGAGGTCCAGTAAAGTGGAAGTTCTGGTAAAATTGAAGTTTGGGGAAAGTTCATGGGTAAAGCTGAATACCATGTATTGGGTATCAGGTAGCGATGTAAAATGAAGTTTTAAGATCTTATGGTTATCCAATGAGTCTTATAGTCTGCTAATCCAGTATATATATAGAATATAATCATGCAAGAATTTGTAAGATACTTGAAAGAATTTTATTTATGATAAATTTATGTGATAACAATTGAATGATTGTTTTATTTACATGATATGTTTATAAATTTTTATTTTTTAAAAAGGGATTTAATGAATGGAATTTGTGAGTGTAGGAGATGCAGAGTTCAGGTATGGATGACCAGGAAAATCAAATTTGGAAACAGATCTGATGGTGTTGCTAGGTTCAACAATAGACTTTACAAGCTCATGCTAAAATAGAGTTTGTTGTGAAGATACACCAGATAATGGGAAACTGGAACTCTAGAGTTTAGGTATGTAGTGAAAGAGTGTATCCATTTCAGGGATCTATCATTCCTAGAATGTTCAAATCAAGGATGAACCTAAATGTAGGAATATAAATTCCACCTGATCATTATGAATGTATGGGAAGTTCCTACATTTTGTTTGAATGGATTTGTTTGGTTCAAGGAAGGAGCCCTAAAAATAAAATATTAAAGCCCAAAGTGCTTCAACGTGCAAATAGAGTTGACCTTCATTGATTTTGATTGCAATTCTCTTACTAATCACTACATTCCATGTGCCTTGATGTGATTCGTCCCTTGGATTTCCTCTCATGTATTTTTCTTATCCTATTTGGGCCTTACTTCTATAAAAGGATAGAGGATACTTCTTTTTAAGTTAAGTTCAGAATTTGTAGATTTTGGAAGAGCCAACACTTCTCTAAGTTTTGTTCTTTTTTCCTATTTTCTGAATCATTCCGGTCTAAGAAATTTTATGTGCATAGATATTAATCAATATTGAAGCCAATTGGATAGCTACCTATCTCATGAATCTTTGTAGTTGGTTTTATTAGTTTAGTAGAACAAGACTATGTGTTGCACCATTTAAGGGTGCATGTAGAACCTACTCGGTGTCCAAACTAAAACCCCTCTCTTTAAAAGCTCGCACTATTTTATATGTAGTTGTGAATAATTATGGAGAAGTATAAAGTGGTTTTAATTGATTTGGTTAATTCTTTGGGGCATGCACAGAGAATAATCAGGAGAAATTTTAATTTTCAGTATTTTTTATGCTTTATTTTAGAATAGATGTTTAAATTATGGAAAATGTTTCAAAAAATAGATGAATGGATGGAAATTTATTGAAAATATTTTGTTTCCTAGGAAATTGTTGAATTCTTAAAGCTAAATCTACCTAAGTCATAGTAGAATTGTTCATATTCATGAAGTATTATTTCAAATATTTTGATTTCATGATATTATTTTGTGATCTAATTGAGAATTCAACATCTAATACATATGATTTCAAACATAGTCCCTTTGAGATTAATAGCAATATCACATCATACCCTGAAGTGAACCTAGTACTATCAAGACCTAACTACCAGAGACTTGGGATTGAACTGAGCCAACCTTTATCCTCTCATACGGACCCCTTAGGGTTTTCTTTGGTTAATTATTTCAAGAAGGATAGGCTCTTTGTAGTTTGTTTGTGGAGAATTTATTCACCCTATTGCTACAAGTAACATCACCATCAACACTACCTTGTGTATGCTTCCACATTTTTTATACACATTTACAAGAGTTCTTATAACTATGTAATATAAAACATCATTTATTAATCCTTTTTTTATGGATGTGCATACCCCTTTCCAAAGCTTCCATTTTGGTATCGACATGGGGGATGTTGAAAAATGCTTTGGAATTTGGTTTTACAACTAGAAATTCCATTTTCTTGAAATTTTCTAAAGCCTTTTCAACAAATCCATTTTGTGCATATCTTGCAACCATTGGAGTCCATGAGGACATATATCATTGAGGAATTTTTTCAAACAGTTCAAGTTCCTTATCTATACATGTCTACCAAAGCATTTTATCAAACATCATAGACAAGGAAATGAGTTGTTTCAAAAATGCCTCAAAGAAATGGTGATGTCCATCACCATGAGACCACATTTATTTGAGGCATTTTTTCAAATAGCTCACTACCTTGTATACCAAAGCATTTAATCAAACATGTTAGACAAGGCAATGAGCTGTGTAAAAAATGCCTCAAAGAAATGTGGTCTCATGGTGACAGACATCACCATGACACCACATTTCTTTGAGGAATTTTTTCAAAAAACTAATTTCCTTGTCTATGCTACCAAATTTTCCATACATTTTCCATTTTGTGTATATCCTGCAATCATTATAGTCCACGAGGACATATCTCATTAAGAAATTTTTTTAAATAGTTCACGTGCCTTGTCTATGCATCCACATTTCACATGTGTCTAATAAGGAAATTGCAACCATAAAACTCACGAAAATACCCCCATTTTATGTTTTGATAGATGTCATACCCCATTCCAAGGTCCCCTTGTTGTTATGGGTAAAATCCTAAAACATGTGCTTTCAACCAAACTATGGATGCATGGAAAAAATCTATCAAAGCATAATAGTAAGAAAAAGCATAGACAAGGTAGTTTTGAAAAAATGCATCAAAGAAATGTGGTTTATTCTTGCAAGGTATAAATACTTCAAAAAAAATAGCTTTCCATTTTCCTTGTGTTCTTAGTGCACTTGATCATTCATTGAGTGAAATTTACTCTTCTATAGGATGATTGTATGCATTTTTTATGAAGGGTTGAATGACATATATTTCATTTATTTTTATGGATTCATTTTTGAGGAACTCATATTTGTCTCTTTATCATGCTACAGATAAAATTCTTCATCATGTCAAGGAAACAATCAAGGATTAAACCAAAAAAGGAAGAGAAAGAAGCTAAGAATGGAAAGAAGGCACCATATATGAGGGAGCATTATCAGAAGAAGAAATTGGAAAAAAATTTCAAAGACATACCAATTGAAGAGGAACCTCAACCATCAACAAGAGATGGAATTGCTGACATAGGGAGAACAAATGAAAACCTTTGTGCTATGAGAAATTTGAATACAATAGTTGGAGATACATCCTCTACCACAAGTAAAGATGGAGGGACACCATCTATCACATCTCAAGTTGAGAGTACATCATCACTCACATGTGAGGAATAAGGTATCAAATCATTCCCATCTCAACCTCAAGGTACATCATCTATTCCATCCCCCATCAAAGGTATGCCATCTATCCCATCTCATTTAACTATTGATGAAATTCCTAATGTTGAGATGAGTTTACCTTTGAGAAAACCACATAGAATTTTCTATAGAAAGCCAAAGTATTTGATTAATATTGATGAGAATATTTTGCAGCCAACGGAAGGTGACATTTTGAAACACACTTATAGATGATATGCTAATAATATTTGGAGAGTGTTCTTTCAAAATTTAAAGGAGACTGCAAGATGTCAACTTTTTGTTGAAATGATATGAAGTATAAAGTATAGGTCCATAATGAAGATTTTTTGGTTGAGAACATCAAAGGCTTTAAGTGAAAAAACTATTGTGAAGAATCTAATGAGTGTATATGAGAGTGTGGGTAACACCTCACACTTAAAAGATAGTAATTTCACACAATGTGTCATTACATTGAAAATAGTAAGTAATCAAACATGAAAATCTTGTCTCATTAGAAAGACAATTCAAAAATTGAGAATTAATAGAAAAACTTTATCAAGAGCCATTCAAAGGTGCCAAAGAACTGAGGACACCAATGCCAATGAATTATAGGAATTCTTGGGGAGAATACCATGAAAAGATAGACCAATTGTTGAAGCAATGTGATCACTAATTGAATACTTTTGGAAGATTAACATTAGGGTATCTCTGAATCAAAGGGATGTGGTAAGAAGGAGAATCAGTATTCAGAACTGTGACCCACATCCAAATAATTTTTTGGATAAGATTCAAACATAGTTTCTTTGGTAAATTTATAGAGACGTATCCTCAAATTAAAAAATTTCAAAGATATTTTGAAATTTTAAAACTTTTTTATATCAAGATGAATCACATATGCACTACTTGTTGTAGATGACATATTGAAATTTGTAACCATTTTGATGTTTATTGTTCTATACGTTGATATCTTCATTCTAACAATGTTTTGTAAGATTGTTGAATACATGCCCCACCAACATCTTCAAGATACTTCATATCAAAAATTTGATGTAAAGGAGAGGAAGGTCAAATATTCTATAGGAAATTATGCTCGGATGGCACATGTCAGCATTATGGTGGCTTGCAACATATTCCAATATGTGAACATATGGAAAACACACATGCGGTTGGAAATGAAATAGTAGAGTTCGGTAAGTATAGAATAGTGGCCTACAATACAAAATATGGTAAAGAAGAAAAAAGGTGTGATTTGGTTATTCAAAATATTCTAATGTATCATTTTATGTATACACCTTGTGAAAGTATATTGTATGAGTATGCAAGGCTTACCCATAGAGCTCGATGGTTGGAATTGTAATTCAATTTATGCATGGACACCTTTCCACTTGCTAGCATTCTTTTATTTGTTGACTTTTCAAAGAACTACAATCTATAGCCACAATGTGAAGTGTAATCATATTATTACAACTCCACATAGGTTTCTATATTTGTGCACATAGAATTCATTCATGTAGTTGATAGTAAAAAGGATAATAGGAAGGTATTGAGAGAGTACCACTTTTACATTAGTGATGGTCGCACACATTCTATAGAGTTCATACAATTTTGCTTTCATATGTTCTACAATGATTTGGCTAGGAGTGCAATATCATACACTAAGCATATAATATGGTTAGATAAGTATGTATCCCAATTCAAGAACTCATGCATGTTATTATAGGTGTTCAACATATGTTGAAATTTTGTGAGGGTGGGCATGGAAAGGAGAAGCATGATGGTGCAAGAGCATCTATCAAAAGAGCATTAGAATGAGACGAGTTAAAGTATAAAGACAATGCAAAGTTGATAGATGTAAAATCAATCATCGAGTGGTGTAATGCTTCGATGGGTCTAAGTAATGAAGGTAATTCTTCAGTTCATAGATTTTTTTGGTTGATAGATGATACTAACCTTGCACCATATGAGGATTATCATGCACTAATAGGATTAAGTGAGATACACTCTTTTAGAAGCTCAAATGTAGGTTCATGGAGTATCCATATGCAAAAGATGGCATGCTTTTATTCTTCATGTACAATTCAAGCCTAGAAAGAGTGCAAGTCCAAGGAGTGGGTTGAAGAATTGTGGTTAAGTTATCTTAGCCCAATTGACATGTATCGACCCTTGATGGCATTGGAATTGACATAGATGGAATAATTGATTGACTTTGACCACATATTAGATCTAGTTCAACTAGGTAATATATCTACTTGCATAGTTTTTGAAATTCCTAATGTTATCTTACTTTGTAGAATTTTTTAATGTTGACTAATTTCATCTAATTTGTTGCACATATTAATGGAGGGCATGTTTATGCAGTTATTGTAGGTGAAGAAAATGAAGAGGGAACACATTATTACTCATGTCATTGTGTTGAGGCCAAAAAGAAATTAGAGGCCCTAGTTGCAAATGGAGAAAGCATCAAATACCCTATAGGCTCAATGGTTGTTACTGGAACATGGCTCAAAGAAATGTACATCACAAGGAGACCCCATTTCTTTGAGACATTTTTTCAAATAGCTCATTGCCTTGTCTATGCTACCACATTTTCTATACATTTTCCATTTTGTTCTTATCCTACAATTATTCCAATCATTGACATATATCTTTGATGCATTTTTTCAAACATTTCATATGCCTTGTCCATGCTTCCACATTTCTCATACATGTATGCCAAGGGAGCTGAAATTTTTCATACATGTACACCAAGCTTGATTGTGATATAGATAACTATTTTCCATTAGTGTTTGATCCTCCCCATAGTAAGTAGAATTTAATAGTGACAAGAGTCATCTGAGGTCTTTGGAAAGCTATAAATTGCAGCAACAAGCATCAACATGTGCACTGTGATAGTCAGACTATGGAAAAAGACTGTAATAGAGGTAACTCTTATTATTGTTTCCCTAGCTCTAGGTGAGACTGATCTTAACCAAAAACCTTAAATTATAGGGTTATTCCCAATAAATACAAGTAAGGTCCCCTTATCTTGTCTTATCATGTCGTTTTGTCTCACCTAGAATGCTAGAAAGTGGAAATATTGTGTTTTATCTACTTATATTTACCTAATTTAAAAACATCATTTCAAAAGTTAATGATGATAATTATCATGATTTTTTTTTATTGCAATCTAGATAAGATTCTAAAAATGTTGGAGAGTCACTGCATGTAGTGTAACTAGAACATCATTGAGGGGGATGAGCCTCTCTCAGAAAATAATTTTGTTTACTTTCCTATAGATTTCAAGTAGGTTAAAATATTAGATAATCACTTTTCATTGATAATTATAGTTAAATTATTGAGATTCAAAATCTTTCAACTAATAACTAGATTAACTTGATTTTGGTTTGTAGAAATATATGTAATTTGGGCTATACATTTATTAATTTCACATCGGCTAAAGCTACATGGAAATCTATAATTAATTCCACAAAAATCATTGGGTTGAATTTAATTCCCAAAATATTTGTGAAGTTACATATGCCAGAATCCAGATATGTGTGATCTCTACCAAGGCTTTAAATATATATAAATATTTATCATAGTGTAGTAAAATGCATACCCTTGCATTTTCACACTTGTTTGGGCCAACCTTGCTTTCTTTATCCCTATTTATGTCTTAATTGGTCCTATTTTGCATCCACAAGCTCTAAGAATTATATATTTTTTTGGCTAATCCTAACATTCTCTAATGGATAAATGATCATTTATTGATTCTTTTTGAATGTCCCTAATTTTTGGGTCGGGACTAAAATGCCACCTTGGGAATATTTATCCCTCAGAGGTCTTGGTACCTTGATTTTGAGGCATCTTAAATGGGCCCCTTTTGGTGTTAGTGCCCAAAGCTTCGTACCTTTGGACTAAGACGCCACCTAGGGCATCTTACTCCCCCTTGAGGTATTTTTTGGGATTTAATTTAAAATTTTGGCAGGATTTAGCCTCCTTTAATTAATGAATTCATATTTTGGCTTGGTGTGGTGTAATTTTGGGATACTAAGCATATATAATTATAAGTACATGGTTCCTTCTCTCATATTTTCACCTAGCAAGCTAACAAGCAATCTAAGCATCCAAGCATTCAAGTATTTAAGCATCCAAGAGCATTCTATCAAGAATTTGGATCCATCATCAAGATTCAAACATCATATCAAATATATTCTTGCATCATGTGTGTTGTGCTAACATTTGTGATGTAGGGTTTTGATTCAAGAAAGTAATTCAAGTCCATATCTATCAAGTCTTCCTTCGATTCAAGATCCATATCCATTGCACCCATTCCACACAAGTTTGCAGACTTTATGACAAGAGGTTGGTGAGTTGTAGCATTGCATGTTGTTCATTCATCATTTCCCTTCATTATTGTATTTCATTTCAATCTTTAATTACCAACAAGGGGTTTGACCAAGGAAAACCCCCATTCACTAACAATCAACAAGTTTTTCCCTTATTGCATGTTTTTTATTGCAGATTTAGGTTGAAGAATTCAAGATCATTTGAAGTGAAAATTTGCAAAGTTGCAAAGTTGCATTACAAAGTTGTCATCTTCACGAAAACTCACCTACAAGCTAGATTTGGAAGTTTCAAAACCTGAGATTAGAGAAGAAGGAAGAGTAGAAATCAAGCCTCAGGACCACATTTAGAGATTTCATAAATTCCAAATGGGACTAATACAAAAATAAAGGAATATTAGTCCTCCCAAGGGTATTTTTTAGAAATTCTTCTAGATCCAATTCCAACATCCGAAGATTCCACATCTGCCCCAAAAAATTGCAGTGCAACTAAGACAATAGTAAGGGTGTCTTATTCGTCCATAACACTTTTTGGCATCTTCTTTGCATTTCTAGAATCCTCATTTCATTTCCAAAATTCCCAAGTACACACATCCCAACTCCATGTTGCATAATTTCATCATTATCCTTCATTTATCTTGTACTACTAGATTTTGTAAGTTGAATTCTTATTTATATTTTCCAAGCATTTGCTTGGTAGTGAACTCCTAAAAGCTTAAAGAAACCCCTCCTAGGTCCTCCTTGTTGAGAATTGTCTCACCTTGTGAGGTTGATAGTAAATCCAGTTAGGACTCCTAGGACATTATTGAATGATAATATGAGAAAAGTGATACCATTTACCACCTTTTTCCCATTATTCACTTTGGTGAAGCGGCCTCTTTTGAGCATTCATTTTCTTATTTGGATTTCATTAAAGTCCTAGATCTAGATTACATTCATTCTTGCATTGTATCTTGCATTAGTTAAATTTCATTTAGGTTTTCTTAGATTTATTTAAGGGTGTGTGTAGGATCATCATGGAAAAAATAGGTCCTTAAGTGGCGAAAAATTTAGAAAAATCATAATTAGGAAACTTGATGTAAAAAATTGAATAAGTTATCTCTATTATTTGAAAAATATGTAAGAATAGAATATGTAGAAAATTGAATGTAGTTTCTAAACTACTAGGTTTTTTAAAAAAAAATCTATTTCCAGTGAAATTTTGAAATTTCAATGTAGTAGTACTTAAATTTCAAGGAAAAAATAAGAAGTGGGTGTTTGTCTAACCACCCTAACCACAATAAAATGATAACATTTTTTTATAATATTTTATATATAAGTAGAGGACTCATGTCTCGATGTAATGCATATTTTTTTATAATATTTTTCCAAGTAAATAATTAATTATGATTTTTTTATTACAACTTTAAAAAAATATAAAAATGTGTATGTCTGACCACCTTAACTTGGTCAATACTTAATGAAATTCAATTTTTTTTTAATCCTATAGTATGTCAAACATAGAATATGATGTATGTTTCATATTCAAAAAATGTGATACCATTTGAAGGCTATAAATGTTTTTCAATTAGCCTATCACTCAGGATTTTAGTCATAATTCAAATAGAAAATAAATAATTATTATTTATTAAAATCAAATTAAAGCATAATTTATATTGGTGGAATGCTAAGAATGTCCTTTAAAAACCCTTTTCATTTCATCAATTTTGGGTAAAAAAAAATTCGTTAGCCACATGGGCCATCATATCAATTAAATATCACTACTTTTTGGCCCATCATGATCCTGCACATACCTTGAAATTGCATCTAGGTTTTCTCATATTTGCATTAGTGAAAGTGCATATAGGTCACATTTTTTCTTTCTTGCATCATTCCATTTCATTCAAAAATTGAAAAGTGCATTGTTCATAATCTTAATTACATTTAGAAACATTCTTATTGCATCAAAATAAAAAAATTGCACTAACTTTGCATTCAATTGCTTGTAACTAATTACTTTTTCTTGCATTCATTTGCACATTTTCATGTTTCTAAACATCAACATCCTAAATAGGTAATCTATGAACACTGTAGACAGTCCATAAATTTCTATTTTTCTAAGAAAAACATCTGCTAGGATTAAAACACCCTTCCTGACGTCTTAGTCCCTCTTAGGGTTTCTGGCTCAAAATCCTCCCTCTGATGTTTGTTGCCTTTTTCAATCCCTAGAACTTCAAAATTTCATCAGTAGGACCGAGACTCCCTTACTTGCATCTTACTCCCCATTGACTTTGACTTTCTAGTTTTCAGGATCTGAAATTACTTTTTTGTGCTTATGTTGGCTGCCTTCAGTTTTCTGTTTCAGTTTGTAGAATTACTGTTATCTCAATTTCTTTCATTTCAAGTGTATTTTTTCAATCTTGTATCATGGATATGTGCTTTGGAAAGCTTTTTATGTTCTTGAAATATTTGGTAGATATTTCAAATTGTGCATTTTGTAATGACCCTAATGAAATTGAAATTTCTCATGCTCACCCAACTTGTAATGAATGTCCTCCTCATGATGTTGACATCAATGGAGAAGATGATGACAACATGAACAAGTTCCTAAATGATTTCCTTAATAACCTTGAAACCAATGCATCCTTTTATCCATCAATGAAACAACCAAATCCCCCTACAATACCACCTCTTGAGATGTTTGGTTACATACATCCTGAAACACATTATGAACCTAAGTTTTCTACAAAAGGTGAACCTAGTTCCTCTACACAAGCACATGCTCAACCATTTTATGATAACAAAGTAACAAACACTCCAATCAATCTAGAAGAAACATATGGAAAAGGATTCATAATATTAAGTAAACAGGGATGCAATACAACAAGGGAACATAACATTCACCAAGTCCTAGAAACAACTATTGATCAACTAATAAAAACACAACATGGTTAGGATATCAAGATCCCTCACACAATATACAACCTCCTCGAAAATGCCTAAGAATTCATAGTGATGGTACAATGATCCTTGATTCTCCCACTAATATGAATTTCCTTCTTCATAAAAAACAACCAATTATTCATAACAATGACAAGGATGATAGGACCACCCTAGGTCCTCTTCCTCAACCTTCAACTTGAGAAGTTGCTAAATCTAGCAAGCGCAAAAGGCCTTACAAGTTACAAAAACTAAAATTTCCTTGTCTGTCACCTGAAAGTGAAAGGAAACTACAATTTCTTTTAAGAAAATAATTAATAAAATTACCACCTATGAATAGATTAGTACTATATCCTAAAGATGCAAAAGTTCCACAATGCACATATAATCAAACTCTGGGATACAGTGTCAATGAGTGTCATCCATTCCAATTAGTATTGAAAAACTTTCACTTTGATGGAAATGATTGCCATTGTGTGATTGCCTAGCTTAATATTGTTTCATCTCTTGTCATGTAATAGTTGTAGAATATTCTATTCTCATTATTACATGATCTTTCTCATCACCTTCCTTGGATCACTCTTTTCTTGGACACAGTATGGGAAAGAAGAAGATAGCCTTTTCCTAGTAAGGAATTTTTTGTTGTCCCTTACGTTCATCATCTACCTTCTTCTTATACAGACTTTGATTGTGAGGTGGATGACCTACTTTAGGTTGACTCACCTATGCCTTACCAGTCTTTTGCATTATTTCATTTTCCTTTGTGTGATTGCATGTGTGTAATGTGATCCCCCCGGATGTTTTGTTTCATGTTTCTCTCTCTATATGCATTCCTCTATTTGTACCTGTTGTCAATTAGATTTGCACCCTGTTGAATATAAGATTCAACAATCTACTGAAACATGGAAACCTTCTTCAGATGTGGGTGATCTGAATGAAGAAGGAATCTCCAGAGTGAGTTGTTTCTCTGAATGATTGATCCTATCCTAAATATTTTCTGAAGGAAAGAGTTAGAAGGATGGACTAAAATAAAAAAAAACTTAAAACTAACTGGTGATTAACTTGCTATTTCTAAAAAATCCAGATTCTGCCACTCACAACAATTTCTCTATTACAAAAGTTCTCACAATCTCATTGGTACATGATTTCATCAGTAATTTATATGAAGATTCAAAAGCATTGAATACATCATACAACCCGAAAACATGAAATTCTGTGCAGAAAACTCATAAAAGCAGGACATTAAGGCTTCAAATTTGAAAACACAAAGGCATCAAACTGTTGTTACTAGATTTGAGACAAGAAAATGAAAAGAAGAACTCTACTATATTATTGAGACTAAAAGAGTGTTTTTTCTGAACTGAGTACAACTGAGTTTACAAGCTCAAGAATGCTAAGAGCAAGAAACTATATCCTGAACTGGGAAGCCCAAAAAAGATTAAGTCTTTTCAAAATATATCTCTCAAGAAACCCTAATCCGAGCTCACAAAGAAGCTCAAGGAAAAAAGCTTCAAACTGTCTCAAAAGACTGCATAAAAGCAGAAAAAAGAACACTGCTTTTATGATCAAACTATAAAGCCTCTAAAAATAGGTTGAATTTGCTTTAAAAGCCAGAAAAACACCTTATCTCTCTAAGATGAAACTCAAATCCAACCAAGAGAAAAAGTCAATACAATCTGCTAAAAATACCAAGAAATCATAAAACAATTTATAAAAGATTTATTTATGCTTCTACTTTACATGATTGCAGATTTTACAATTTATCTTTTTTGCAATTAAAGATTGCTAAATCTTTTGCAAAAAGAAATACATCTTATTCCACTAATACAAAGCTTGATTTTTCTTTAAAAAAAATCATAAAAATATCAAGGCATATTATTCTCACATCAATATCCTTAACTGATCTCTCTAAAATCAATTGTAAACAAAAAACCTAAGTGTCAAATGTTTCACCCTTAGGTCATAGAATATTTACCACTTATATTTTAATTGACTTCCTTCACAATCCATTAAAAGACAAAACCCTAAGGTATTGACACTCTACATTCTCCACTAAGGCAAAGGCACCATCAATCATAAATTTCCTTAAGTCCACAACCCCTTTCATTAAAAAATAACCCTAAGCATTAGGAAAATAACTCCATCATTCTTCAAATCTTGACCTAGGCATATTAGAGTTCGACTGCTTCAAATATTAAACTTCAGAATTTGATTAAGTCACAATAATCAAATGCTATTGTCAATTGTGAATATTCGAAGGCAATTATAATGTCTGGCCTAATTTGAATTAGGGCAAGGAACAAAAAGAAGTCAAACCCTAAATAATGATTTCATTTTTGCAATCATCATTTCAAAGACATTAAGCTCTGCCTGAAAGGATAGCGCCACCATGATTGAGCTCAATTTGTAGCTCGTGTGCTTGAGAATCTTCACCCTCTTCTTTAGATAGTCAAATCTTTGACTGGGTAAGCTTGGTTTATGAAGTATTGTGGCTTTTTCACTTCATTCTAGAAAATCAAGAAAGGCCATTAAGGTCATGGCTGCAACATAGTTTCTAATGCATTTTCTTTTACTTTTTGTGCTTATTTGAGAGAGCTCGAGTCTTGAGCTTGGGCTCTTTGTGTTTTTCTCTAGCCGCCATGGTGAAAACCTTCAAGTTTGGAACCTCCTGTGAATGTTTTGGTCGTGGCTAGTGTGTTCTCCTATAGGCTTGAACTAGTAAGTTGTGTCCCAGCCGTATACTTCTTTCTACAGAAAACTTAAGAAAGCTTTACTTTATTTATGATTTCATGGTCATACGTAGGCCACACCATATGTATCTGATTTTAATGTATGGAGACTTCTGGGTCTGACCCATGATAGCAATTCATTGAATCTTTGTATCCCTGTGTTTCATTATTGATATATTCAATCGACCATCGAGTTTGAACTTGACTCCAGATGGGTTAATAGGCCGTGGTCATGAAATTCCTGTTAAGAACCTTTTGAGCATTTTGAGCTTGACCCATGTTGAATTTTTACTTACTTCGCACTTTTAGAACAAACCCTTCCATGGGTATCATGAGAATTGAATGAAAACTATTTTCCCTATTCTGAAGCTCGACCCATCAAAAGAAATTCACATTTTTATATTCTCTGAAAAAAAACTAGAGATGAATATATGTTATTCTGAAGAAAAAAGTCCTACTTTGGTACTTTCTCTTACGAAGCTCGACCATTATGTTTTCCCTCTGTATTCTTTTGTTTCATATAAAACCCTCATATGGGTATCTTGTATATATGATAAAATGTTTATCTTGTTGTTCTGATAAAATACCCATATGGGTAAGCATGGCATTCTAATTTCTCATTCTTCTCCATATGAGCACTTGGTCTTCTGAAGCATGTTTCCATCTTGGTGCATTTTCTGTTGTGTTACAGCCTGTCCATAGAAATACTATGCATTATGAGAAACATATTTCCTCTCCTTACTGTCGAAAACCCTTGCATGGGTAAGCTCGAAATTGCATTAAATCTGCTTGTCTTAATATTCATGTGAAAACTAGCTCAACCCATGAAGATTTACCTCTTTGTGTTTTTGTACCTATTTAAACTCCACCATATGATTTCACTTGTGATATGAAAAAATCTATATATTTTGATAACTGTGCAAAATCTGGGCTTCTTTTAGCATTTGAGTTCTTCAATTTTCAACATACGAACATTTGGAAACTTAGAGAAATTTGTGCCATTACGTTACATAGGTATACCACAATATGACAAACTGAAAGTTTGTTAAAAACCTCCTTATATCTGCACTTTGATTACATCTTGTAGAGTCATTTCCATATTTTTGTATTTGTCCCTTTGGGAAGAAAAGTACCTCTGAATATAATACTATTGAACACCCTCCACAGGTTCATGAAATTTTTGAAATGTATCTTTTTTTTACATTTTTTAAATGTCATCTTCATGTTGTTTCCTTCTTGCATACAAAATTCCTTTGACTAAATCTGTAGATGAGTTGGTGTCTTGATTCCTATGCACTCACAATAAAATTCACTTCAAACTTTTATCCATACCATCTCCTTATAAACATGTTGTCTAGTCTGGAAATAATTTTAGGTATTTAAACCTTTGTCAACACTGTGCACACTTCCTATTTGATACTCAAATTTTTTGAAAACACAGTTTGGAATCATGACAAAACAATTCCTTCAGTCAGTGTATCTTAATTATTTACTTTCACTACTTTCAAATAACAACAATATAGTAACTCTATTTAAAGCAATCATTTGCACTCTTCAACCATAATGAAATTGGTTGTTTTGTTAATCATTTCAATGCATTGCCAGAACTTTCGTATTCTTGGTCCTCAACCTGGCACTCTTCATGCATTTTTATGCTCCATTTAACAAAGTTGTTATGTGAATCTAAAACAATTATATTCCTTGTTAAGGCATTATTTATGCCTGTTCACTATTCTTGATTATGAGAAAGAACACTGTTGAACTGAACCTCGCATGACATATGATCATGATGAACAAATAACACTATAGAAAAAGAACCCTAAACCAAACAACAATGTTTGAGATAAATGTACTTAGTTGAATTAATTGAGCGGGTTAAACTCACTATTCACATGTAGCTTTTAGAAAGCATTTACCTGATCATTATGAATGCATAGTTGGTTTAATAACTTGGTAGATAACTCTACTTTACTCTTTCAGTTGTATATCATTTCTTTTCTCAATGAATATGATGATACGATCTCTTTATTATCCCACTTGTAATGAATAAGGGCAGCATGTCGAGCTCTACCCTTGTGGGAGCCCATTTTTCTCCACATGCTTGGTCTTCAATTGATAATCAGCTTCGTGATTTTAGCTATACCTGCACAAGGAAACAAACAAAGTTAGCACAAAAACAATATATCATGATCATATTGATGTTTCTCCCTCAGCTTATTTCTTTGCACCTCTCTTGATTGTTTCAATGTATGATTAGTAGTAGACTGCATTATTTGTTGATGGTTCATATAGGTATCTTCATAGTTGGAGCCTTTGACATCCCTCTTTTCCTTTCTATAGGTCAACAGAGCTTGGAGAAGACAAAAGGTGCATCACTTCAGCATCGACCGTCAGCCAATCAGGCAATGATGATTATGTTGTTACTTATGTGATTTCTTCTTTTGCATCTTCCATAGTGTAGTGTGCTATTAATGATGCACTATGACAGTCCCATCCATGGCTTGTGTGGATATTTGATTTCATCTTATGCTTTTCATTTTGAAAAGAAAATGAATCTTAATGCAATATTGTATTATCATTTGGATTCTTGCAATCAAATGAAGCTATGTAAATATGAATCATTTTATGAAATAATGAAAGCATTTAAAATGTTATGTTGTTTATATGCTCAATTTTGTACTTCATTTAATTGTAAAACATTGAATAGCACTCCTGAAACTCTATTTCCTCATTTTAATGCACAATTGTCACTTGACAAACAATGAACAATGTGCAAGCAACACTTAAGCACAATGCAGAAATAATTGTAATTTCACTTTAAGATATAACAATATTCAGCCAGCTTCACCAATTGAGCTATAGTGAAAGATTGGTAATAGTACCTTCATTCTTCTATATGTTGTATACTTTTTCCTTTTCATTGATCTTTTATCTTTGATTTCATTTTCATTTTTTTCTTGTTTTTTCCTTTCGGGGATGATGCAAGGTGTCGAGACACCCTATGTCTCTTCCATGTTCACCCAAAATATTTTTCATTATCTTTGATTTTCATTTTCATTTTTATCTTTTTTTTTCCTTTTTGGGATGATGAAAAGCATCGAAACACTTCTATGTCTCTTCCATGTTGACCTAAAAGATTTTTCTTTTCTTTCACTCTCTCTGTGTCATTCTTCCAATTCTATGTGTATTTGGGGAATGATGACAGTTCTAAGCTCTCTAATAACATTGCAACAAAGACAGATACTAACCTTGAATCCATAGATCTCTTATGTGTTTCTAGGGGGGAAACCCTCTTTTCCTTTTTCTTTTTTCATTTTTGGCTACTTTAAAGTAATTTCTCATAGCATGGTGTTAACAATATATTTAAAGTTGGGGCATACATTGGTATTATTTTTGTATGATTTCATTTACATTTTTTTCATGTTCCTTGATGTGATTTCCTTATTTCATGCGATGTTTTTTTCTCTTTGTGGTGACATTGGGAGTAATTTCCTTCAAGAGCTTGATTTATCTTATAATATTACATTCCTCTTAGTGGTGATATGATGAACTGCATTCCCTAA
This sequence comes from Sequoia sempervirens, assembly GCA_007258455.2. Classification (NCBI taxonomy): domain Eukaryota; kingdom Viridiplantae; phylum Streptophyta; class Pinopsida; order Cupressales; family Cupressaceae; genus Sequoia; species Sequoia sempervirens. Next base: position 352,935,959 of record VDFB02047230.1, read on the forward strand.
GTTGTGAATATTTTATCCTTTGATTGGTCCTCTCTTGAAGAAATTAGGAATGATGCCCCCTAAGAGTATGACCTCACGTGAACTAAGTGAAATCCCTTTGAACATCCCTCTTTATTGTTGCATTTTCCTTTTTTTACCTTATTAAAATCATGGAGGTATGGCTTTTATATGGTTCCTTGGGGCTTACCTAGTGAACACCTAGCTTCACTAGCCCTTGTGAGCATGCATTTTCTTTTTGTCCCTATCATGGTCATGGGGGTATGACTTTGATATGGAATTCCTTGGGCCTCACCTAGTGAAGCTTCACTAGCCCTTGTGAGCATGCATTTTCTTTTTGTCCCTTATCATGGTCATGGGGGTATGACTTTGATATGGAATTCTTGGGGCTCACCTAGTTGACACCTAGCTTCACTAGCCCTTGTGAGCATGCATTTTTTTTGCATAGTGGACAACACGTTCCACTTGTAAACCTCTTTTGGAAAAATAGCCTAGACCTGATCCACCACATTGGATGGCCAATTGAAGCTTGATCCATTACATTTTTCCTTTTTTTTTCTTTGATGGTGTATGTTTGCAATCTGATTACGGCTTCATATATCATTTGCAAGCATGTTCCCTTGTTCTTATGAAATTTTCCCATAGGATCTTGATCTTGGGGGCTTGGCCACCCTCTTGGTTATTGTCATCCTATCTTACTAGATTTCATACATGGAAACCCCTCTTGATTGCATGGTTGGCTACTTTAGTGTGAGTTTGAAGAAAATTCATCCCCTCACCAAAGTGGGGGCTAAATGTAGTGTAGTAAAATGCATACCCTTGCATTTTCACACTTTTTTGGGCCTGCCTTGCTTTATTTATCCCTATTTATGTCTTAATTGGTCCTATTTTGCATCCACAAGCCCTATGAATTATATCCTTTTTTTGGCTAATCCCGACATTCTCTAATGGATAAATGATAATTTAATGATTCCATCTGAGTGTCCCTAATTTTTGGGTTAGGACTAAAATTCCACCTAGGGCATCTTTGTCCCCCAGAGGTCTTGGGACCCTAATTTTGAGGCATCTTAAATGGCCCATTTTTGGTGTCTATGCCCCAAGTTTCATACCTTGGGACTAAGATGCCACCTAGGGTGTGTAAGTCTCCCTTGAGGTACTTTCAAGATCTAATTTCAAATTCTGGTGGGATTTAGCCACCTTTAATTAATGAATTCATATGTTGGCTTGGTGTGGTGTAATTTCAAGATATTAAGCATGGATAAGTATAAATACAAGGTTCTTTCTCTAATATTTTCACCTAGCAAGCTAACAAGTAATCTAAGAATCCAAGCATTCAATTATTCAAGAATCCAAGAGCATTCTATCAAGCATTTGGAGCCATTATCAAGATTCAAGCATCATATCAAAGATATTCTTGAATAATTTGTGTTGTGCTAACATTTGTGATGTGGGGTTTTGATTCAAGCAAGTAATTCAAGTCCATATCTATCAAGTCTTCCTTTGATTCAAGATCTATATCCATTGCAACAATTCCACACAAGTTTGTAGACTATGAGAAGGGTTTTGTGAGTTGTAGCATTGCATGTTATTCATTCATCATTTCCCTTCATTATTCTATTTCATTTCAAGCTTTAATTACCAATAAGGGGTTTGACCAAGGAAAACCCCCATTCACTAACAATCAACAAGTTTTTCTCCTCTTGCATGTTTGTGATTGAAGATTTAGGTTGATAACTTGAAGATTATTTGAAGTGCAAAGTTACAAAGTTTCATTACAAAGTTGTCATCGTTACGAGAAACTCACCTACAAGCTAGAAACGGAAGTTTCAAAACCTGAGATCAGAAAAGAAGGAAGAGAAAACATCAAGCCTCAAGACCACATTCAAATATTTTAGAAATTATAAATGGGACTAAGACACTAGTAAGGGCATCTTAGTCCTCTCGAGGGTATTTTTTAGAAATTCTTCCAGATCCAGTTCCGATATCTAAAAATTTTGCATCTGCCTCGAAAAACAACAGTGGGACTCAGACAACAATAAAGGTGTCTTAGTCCTCCATAGAAATTTTTGATAGCTTCTTTGCATTACCAGAATCCTCATTACATTTCCAAACTTCCTAGGTACACACATCCCAACTCCCTATTACATAATTTCATCATTTGCATCCTTCATTTAGCTTGCATTACTAGATTTTGTGAGTTGAATGCTTATTTGTCTTTTCCAGGAATTTGCTTAGTGGTGAACCCCTAAAAGCTTAGAGAACCCCTTCCTAGGTCCTCCTTGTGAGGTTAATATTCAATACAATTAGGAATCATAGGACATTATTGAATGATAATAGGAGAAAAGTGATACCATTTACAACCTTTTTTCCCATTATTCATATATATATATAGATGTTGGCTTCACAACACTTAATCTTTTATTATGTCTGTGAATCATCTACATTTCAACACTAACCTGATAAAAGTACATTTAATCCAACATTTCTTGTAAGGATTGGGATGCTTGTACATTGCTTGTGACGATTAGGCTTGTTTACCTCAAAATGTGTCCATTAAGAGTAAATTTAGCATATCCCTCAACAATATATCCCTTCTCCTCATATCTCAACACCTCATATCCAAATATCCTTAACCACCCTTCATAAATAGGAAATGGGAAAATGATAATGCATAACTAGAGGTACACGTAGTAAAATCCATGAAATGAAAGAAGGAATTTGTTCTTGAGAAATTGAGGAAGGTGCATGTGCAGTATGTGCAATGGGAAAATGACAATGCAAAGATGGAGGTAGCAAGTACTAGAATGTATGAAATAAAAAAGGAATATTCTCTAAAAACACTTGAAAAGAAGTAGACCAAAGTGAATGAGATAGATAATGTTTTGAATGAAGAGATTTTTTCTTCTCTTGAGAAATTTCAAGGAAGGTGCCTGTGCAGTATGTGGAATGGGAAAATGGCAATGGAAATGTGGAAAAATTCAAGAGGTTTCATATTTGGTAAGAATTTTTGTGGGAAAAGAAAGTGAGATGATGCTATAGGTGGATTTGAACAAATGAAGTCAAATATTCATAAACTTAAGACTTCCATGGAGAACTTAAATTTTATTTAGAGAACCCTTAGGTTCGAATTTATTTAAGGGAAAGAGAACATACTAGCAATAGAACCTTTGGTGCATTAGGTTACATGCATATGAAGTATTAACATCATATACAAATATTAACTAGATTATATTCAACCTTCTTATATCTATCCTATAATTTAGTCTATCATTTTGATACTTCAAATGGCCTTAACTATTTCCCCACAAGTGTTATTGCTAATAGCAGCTAGAACAAATTTGTGACAAAGATTAATTAAAATTTTCATAGGAGAATTTGTGAGCTATATCAATTTCTTTTTGCTCATAAATAATTGGGGAAAAGAAAATTCTTGAACTTTCAATTGGTTTTGTTTCTGTCATGCAAGTCTCCTGAAGTTGTTTATTAACTATTGTAAGCATGCAATTTTAACTTTTAAAGTTGCATTCTTCTAATTATTGTGTTTGAATTCATGCTTAGAAATAGGATGAATATCTATTAATTTTTATGTTGGGAAGATTGATTTGTGGTCTCTTAATCTCCAAAAAACCAATTCCCTTATGATCTTTAATAAGACTTGCATGCCTTGAGTTATTGTTTATGAGACTTAGTTGTTACTTTCCATTTTATTTTGTCACTAGTTTTATGATGTTTTCTTTATCTACTATCTTTTGATATTTTGAAGGTCTTCTAATTATGAATTACATGGTGGATTTGAATAAATGATGTCAAATATTCTTGAACTTTATACTTCCATGGAGAAAATACATTTAGAAATAGATGATAAGGAAGAAGCATTGATGATAGAGCAGCTGACCTAAAGCTCAAAGTAAAAGATATGAAAAATAAGTTAGAAGATCATGAAAAGGAATACTAGGGGGCGTTAATAGGTAAGAGCAGTAGAGATGAAGAAAAATGTATGGATGGTCAAGTTGTAGCTACAAAATCAATAGCTAGAAGTGTTAAAATTTAAGCAAAACAATTGAAGAATAAAATTAACCATTTAGAAAAGGAATTAAAAGATAAGGAGAATATTTTATCATTAATGAAAAGGAGGTTAGTATACTATAAAAACACTTTGAGGTTAGTTTACAATTGATGGAAAATGGGTTAAATGCATGTAGTGTAAAGTTGCAAGGTGGTGTAACTTTCATTCTATTCGACATTCAACCAAAATGACTCTTCCAAACATCTGGATGGGTGGTTTTATGCTAGGAAAGGTCTTGTTTTGCACCCAAGCATTCCAAAATAGTTTGAGATACATTTTATCGATGAAGTCTCTTAAGAGACTAAAGTGTAAAAGGGTAGAAAAATTTGACAAGCAATTACTTAGAAACCATGGCACTTAGAAACATTTCATCTGAGGCTACAGGATCATGTAGGTCCCCTCTACAACAACCTTTCTCAAATTTTTATAGCTCCAAGTTGTTTTTCTATGGTGAAGGGATATGATTTTATGGAAAATGGGTCAGTTGCATGTAGTGTAAAGTTGCAAAGTGGGATCTAACTAAATCAACTCTTCCAACAAATTTGGATGGGTTTTTTTTGCTAGGAAAGGTTTTTTTAACACCCAAACATGTCATAACAGTCTAAGCTACATTGTATCAATGAAGTATCTTAAGAGACCAAAGTGCAAAGGGGCAACAAACTTTGATGAGCGATTACTCAGAAACCATGGCACTTAGAAACATTATGTCTAAGGATACAAGATCATGTAGGGCCCCTCTACAATAAGCTCTCTTTGTTTTTGATAGCTCCAAGTTGTTTGTCCATGGTGAAGAGTTTTTTGTTGATGGAAAATGGGTCAGTTGTATGTAGTTTAAAGTTCCAAAGTGGTGTAACTTACAAATTTTGTTCATCATATGACCAAAACGACTATTCCAACATGTTCATATGGGTGGTTTTATGCTAAGAAAGTACTTTTTTGCACCCAAACATGTTGGAACAACTTGGGCTACTTTGTATCGGCAAAGTCATTTAAGAGACCAAAGTGCAAAGAGGAAGAAAACTTCGACAAGTGATTACTTAAAAACCATGGTAATTAGAAAAATTTCCTATAAGGATATGGGATCATGTAGGGCCCCTCTACAATAAACTCACTTAGTTTTTTATATCTCCAAGTCATTTTCCAGTGGTGAAGAGTTTCTAGTTGATGGAAAATGGGTTAGTTATATGTAGTGCAAAGTTGCAAAGTGGTGTAACTTTCATTTTGCTCATCATAGGACCAAACCGACTATTCCAACATGTCGATATGGGTGGGTTTATGCTATAAAAGGTCTTTATCTACACCCAAACATGCCAAAATATTCTGAGCTACTTTGTACTGGAAAATTTTCTTAAGAGACTAAAGCGCAAAGGGGAAGAAAACTTTGATGAGTGATTACTCAAAAACCATGGCAGTTAGAAACATTCATATGAGGATATGGGATAATGTAGGGACCCTCTACAATAACCTCTCTTTTTTTTTAATATCTCCAAGTATTTTTCCCATTGTGAAGAGTTTTTAGTTGATATAAAACAGGTCAGTTACATGTAGTGTAAAGTTGCAAAGTGGTGTAACTTTTGTTTTGTTCATCGTACAACCTAACCGATTGTTCCAAAAAATTTGTATGGGTGGATTTATGCTAGGAAAGGTCCTTTTTTTCATCCAAACATGTTGGAAGAGTTTGAGCTACATTGTCCTGATGAAGTGTCTTAAGAGACCAAAATGCAATGGGGTAGGAAACTTTGACAAGCAATTACTCAGAAATCATGGCACTTACAAAAAAAATTTCTAAGATTATGTGATCATGTAGGGACCCTCTAAAATAACCTCTCTTGGTTTTTTATAGATCCAATTCATTTGCATGTGGTGAAGAGTTTTTAGTTGATAAAAAATGGGTCAATTCCATGTAGTGTAAAGTTGCAAAGTGGTGTAACTTTCGTTCTATTCATCATACAGCTAAACTGACTATTCTAAAACATCTAGATGGGTGGTTTTATGCTTGTAAAGGTCATGTTTCACAACCAAACCTGCTAGAATAGTCAAATCTACATTATACACGTTGAAGTCTCTTAAGAGACCAAAGTGCAAAGGGGCAACAAACTTTGAAGAGTGATTACTCGAAAGCCGTGGCACTTAGAAATATTTTTTCTAAGGATTTAGGATCATGTAGGGCATATATACAATAACCTCTCTTATTTTTTGATATATCCAAGTCATCTTCCCGTGGTGAAGACTTTTCAGTTGATGGAAAACATGTCGGTTACATGTAGTGTAAAGTTGCAAAGTGGTGTAACATTCACTTTGTTTGTCATATGACTAAACCAATAGTTCCAACACATCTATATGGGTGGGCCTATGCTAGGAAAGTTCTTTTTTTGTACCCAAACATGTTGTAACAATCTGAGCTACATTGTACCAGTGAAGTTTCTAAAGAGACCAAAGTACAAAGGGGAAACAAACTTCGATGAGTGATTATTCAGAAACCGTGGAACTTAGAAACATTATTTTTTGTGCTACAAGATCATGTAGGTCCCCTCTACAATAAAATATCTCATTTTTGATAGCTCCAAATGTTTTTCCCATGGTGAAGAGTTTTTAGTTGATGGAAAACGGGTCAGTTGCATGTAGTGTAAAGTTGAAAAGTGGTGTAATTCTACTTGTCATACGATCAAACCAACTATTCCAACACATCTAGATGGGTGGTTTTATGCTAGGAAAGGTCTTGTTTCACACACAAACATGCCAGAATAATTTGAGCTACATTGTATCAGGGAAGTCTCGTAAGAGACCAAAGTGCAAAAGGGCACCAAACTTTGATGAATGATTACTCAAAAATGGTGGCACTTAGAAACATTTCGTCTGAGTCTATGGTATCACATAGAGCTGCTCTAAAATAATCTCTCTTAATTTTTGATAGCTGCTAGTCATTTTCCTATGGTGAATTTTTTTTTTATGCCCCAAAAATTGTCAAATACATGTAGTGTAAAGTTGCAAGGTAGGCTACCTTTTATTTTTCTCTTCATGGGGCCAAAAATTTAGCACCAAAACATCTAGGTGGGCACATCTATAGTAGGCATGGTCATCACTATTCATTATAAGAGGGTCATAGTCTTTCCTATTCGAAGGGTCACAACATTTTACCTTTGAAAAGTCACAACCGAATTCATATCATCACTATTCATGATAACCTAAATTAATGTATATGCGATATTACCTTCAGATATTCTTGATTAAATTTTTCAATGATGTAATACATGAAGTATACAAATGAATCATGAAGCATACACATGAACACATCAAGTATACATAGGAAGCATGAAGCATACACATGAATAATGGTAAATAGTGAAGCATACATAAGAAGCATGAAGTGTACATGTGAATACATGTAATACATGAAGTATACACGATAAGCATGAAGCATACACAAGAATGCATGGTTTATAAACAATAATCATGAATCATACATGTGAATACACATAGTACATGAAGTATACATAGGAACAATGAAACATTCACATGAATACATGTAATACATGAAGTATGCATAGGAAACATGAAGCATACATGTGAACACATGAAGTAATCACAAGAAACATCAATCATACATGTGAACACATGAAGTATACACAAGAAGCATGAAGCATATAGGTGCACAATATTTATTACCTTCAGTTTCTTCAAAAAATTTACTATTTCCTTTTGTTTTATGTTAAATCTTTTTGATACACTTTATAGATCTAAATTTGGAATTTTTTGCTACTTCAATTTTTTCTCCCCAAAGTTCTATCTAGTCAAGACCCCCATCCTAGCAAAAAGGGAAATTTGAAGATTTACACCTTGATTTGATTTACCTAAGGGTTTATTGTCATTTCATTGTTTCCATCTCATTTCCTAATGAATTGAGAGAATTAGGACCCCCTTTTTCCCTCTTTGGATCCATTTTCCATTTTGGGAAAATCCCAACCTATTTCCCTTCATTTCATTTTGGTGAACCCAACTTTGTACAACAAAATTCTAAAAATTGGAGTCCCTGTGACCTTGGATCATAGTTTTCCAATAGTTTGCATTAGATCTTCATTAGTTTCATTGAATTTATGGTTCTTTAATTTTTCATTAGTGAACATTGCATTTAGCTAGGATTAAATTTTCATGTTTGTATTGCTTAAAATCACTAAAAATTAGAAAAATTGCATTAGATCTAAGTTTATTTTGTTCAGTGCTAGCACTAAAATCATCATTCAATCATTTAGATTCATATTGCATATTAAAATTAGTCACATTGTTCATCTTTCAACCTTAGTCAAACTTGTATTTAGAGGCCTAAAATTTGGAAAATCTATTACAAAATGGTCTGTTGTAGATTAGCGATAGAAAAAACATAGGATCAACTCAAAAATACAAAAGTTAAATTTGGAAAGCCCTAATCTAGGACCCATTCACCCTAGGGTGCATGAGTCCATGTACATACATTTTCAAAAAATAAATTTGAGTGATTTTTAGTTTTTGATCTATATTTTTTTTATGTTATTGAGACTAGAGCATTAATTTTCTAAAACAATTTTCTTGTGTATTAAAATTGTTGTTCATTTAGTTAGATTTTGCAACATTGGGAAAAGCATTTCTTGCATATTTTAGTTAAAAGTAGTATTATATTTCTACATTTTTCTTTTATTTCTATCATTATTGCATTATTAGATACGTTAGTTTACATTTTGTAATCATTATAAAATGAAAATAGAAACCAAAAATATCAAAAGAAATAAACAAGACCCTTGGAGAGAGCATAGTTATTTGATTATATGTCAAATTCCTTTTTCCATGTTAGCCTATCCCTCAATCCCTTTAGTAGTGACAAATTTGATATGGTAGATTAAGTTGTTGAGGAATTCATCTCACAAGGTTCATCCACTAAGGCTTGTCATGAAAAACTAAAACATAGAGACATTAACACAATCACACTGCAACTTATCATTTACCCTCCCTCACAAAAACCTCAAGTTCCAAATGAATTTGTGCTTATCCTAGAAGCACCTAAAAACAATGTCTCACAAAAAATGGGTTACAATACCATTGATCACCCATGCAATACAAGGAACAATAGGCAACAAAAAACCACTCCTATATCATTACCTTTACCTCAACCTATCTTGCCTAGTGCCCCTCATTTACCTTCGAATAGTGGAAAGGAGTATGATCTTGTTGAACAACTTAAGAAAACACTCACTAATATATCCCTATGGGATCTTATTCAAGCCTCTCCAAATTACCATAGTATGCTTCAAACAACCTTGCAAGAAGTTATGGTTCCTCCTAATATAAATTCAAACGACGTGGTAGCACTAGTTCAAGGAATGAATGAGATTAATTTAGATATTGTTTTTCACCAAAGAGAGTTACCCTTCTTGGAAGTTCAAAAATGACATGAAGCATTCATTATAATAGCTCTTGTTAATAAAATTAAGATAAATATAACCCTTCTTGACAATGGTTCCACCCTTAATGCATGTAGTGTGAGCCTTTAGGAGAAGATTGATATCATGGATAAGAGTGAAATTGTCCCTGATTCTTTGTCTATCCATGGGTTTGACAACATAGGAAAAAAAATACTTCTAGTCATCACATTACCTATTAAATTAGAGAGGGTAACCTTAAAAAATCTATTCCATGTTATGCCTCATGATCTTTCTTATAATCTCCTCTTGGGGAGACCATGGATTCATGAAATGAATGTTGTGCCTTCAACCCTTCACCATGTCATGAAGTATGTCTATAATAAAAAAATTTACACAATCAAGGCCGACCCTAAACCTAAAAGTTGTTTGCATGTTGAGAAAGATAAAAAAAGTCCTGTAAAAACATTGATGCCAACCACACAAGTAGAAATCATGAAGGATGAAGACACTAGGCTATTAGAAGATGATTAGGGTTCCTTCGATGTCACACCAACATTCATGGGAGAATACAAGATTACAATGAAAGCAACCAAAAATAAAAAAGAGCCAATGGTCATGTCAACACGGAATTTGAAAGAGAAATCATAAGCATCTACTTCATCTACTCAAGAAGAAGACACAAGTTATACAACAAACTTTGATAAGATAGACTACCAACAACCATCAATTCAAAAGATATGGAGAAAACTTATGGAAGAGGTTATGAGCTTGTGAAACAACTTGGTTATAGTGGAAAATGATGTGGAAGAAAAGAACAAACATACATGTTGCTATAGATCCCAACACATAAGAAAAAAAAATTGGTCTTGGATATTGTCCTTCTAAGATAATGAAAGCAACGCAAGTACAATCACTCAACATCAATAGTATCATGTGTAACTCCCCTAAGCTGACCCTCACTTTGAAGCACCCTGAATTTATTGATACAACATGCAAAGAATCATTGAAATACTTTGAGAATGATGAAGCTTCGAAAGAAATGTTAGGAGTTTATGACAAGTCATTTACTTTCCCTAAGAAAAATGGGTCACTTGTGTTGTGGTCACTACTAGAAAAGTGAATGAAGAAAAGGAAGTTAATGTGATTGACAATGATAAAAATGAATATAATTCTAAAATCTCAAAACAAAATTCACTTCCTTTGGGAGATATAATCAACATACCAATGGATACAACTAATGAAGAAAGAGTAATTCAAATAAGAAATTTCCTTGATGAAGATGAACTAGAATATCACACAACATTACTACATGAGTTTCATGAAATTTTTGCTTAGACTTATTCAGACATGTTGGGTATCAATGCTAAGATAGTCACACACAACATTGTTCTTGAGGAAGGTGCTAAAATGGTACAATAAAAAATATGAAAGATGAATCCTAAGATAGATTTTTTGGTTAAGGCTAAGATTGAGAAACCTCTTGAAGTTGTTTTTATATGACCTATCAATTATTCTCCTTAGATCTCAAACATTGTTGCAATCATAAAATCTAATAATCATATTACGATGTGTGCATAATTTCATGATTTGAATAAATCATCTTTAAAAGTCCCCTTCCTAATATTGACATTGATAGTAAATTCAAATTTGTGACATGCTTTGTTGTCTTTCATGGATGGATTTTATGGATATAATCAAATCTTTATCAATTATCAAGATCAATAGAAGAAAACAATTACTCTAGCTTGCAGAGAATTTTGTTGGGTGGTTATGCCTTTTTGATTAAAGAACATAGGTGCAACATATCAAAGAGCTATGACATTGATATTTTGTGATTACATACACAATATTTTGGAAGACTATGTTGATGATATTCTAGCCAAACCATTAACTCAATAAGACAATGTTAACATTCTTCAAAAAATACTTGAAAGAAGGTGAAAATATAACATGAGATTAAATTTGAAAAAGTGGGTCTTTGGTGTGAATAGTGGAAAACTTTTAGGTTTTCTAGTATCTCACAAAGGCATTGAGGTGGAAATGAAGAAAATTGATGCTATTGTCAACATGCCACCTCCTAAGAAATTTCTCAATTACATACTTTACAAGGAATAATTTAAGCTATTTTTCATTATTGTAGCATCCTTAGCAGATCAAACATTACCCTTTATGCAACTCGTAAAGAAAGAGGTTAATTTAAGAGGAATGAGGATTGTAAATAGGCCTTTGAGAGTTTGAAAGACTATCTTGCTACTCCACCTATTTTACAACCCACTATGTAAGACAAACCATTTATTCTTTATACAACAAGATAAACCCATGCTCTTGCAGCATTGTTGGCTCAACAAAACAACATCGGTAGAGAACATCCCATTTATTACATTATCCAAACCTTGGTAGATTACAAGACATGATATAAAATTATAGAAAAACAATGTTTGGATCTTATATTGCTACCATTAAATTGAAACACTACTTATTAAATGCAAAAATTCATGTGATGATGAAATTTAATCCTTTGAAACAACTTTTTGCTAAAATAGATTGATTGAGATGCTTAGCTAAGTGGGTTACGTTGTTAACTAAGTTTGATCTTAAATTTGACTCTCAGAAGGAAATCAAAGGATAAACCTTGACTAACTAATTAGTTGATGCTCCCTCTCCCTTACCATTACCTAATAGACTTGTTCCTTGATGAAAATGTGTTGACTATTAAAAAAAAAGAAAAAACATGAAAATTGTACTCTAATGCTTCTAAGTGTTGAACTAGCTCCTGAGCAAGGGTTATACTAATTCCTACTTCAAGTAAGCTTATTCCCTTATCTTTCCATTTAAACTTCTCATGTACAAACAACACTACAAAGTATGAAGCATTAATCACTAGAATACAAGTATCATTAGCATTAGAAGTCAAATACATTTCTACATTTGGTGGCTCTCAATTAATCATTCAACAAATAAACTGTTCATATCAAGAAAAACATGATAAGCTCATTCGATGCAAAAGCCTCACAATTACATCATTAGATAAATTTGAATCATATACGATTGACAATATACCATGAAAGCATAATTGACATGCAGATGTAATGGCAAGCATTGCTTCCCTTGTATCTCCTAAAGATCCTTTTTCTAATTTCACATTCACAATCCAAATGATCCCTAAACCATCGATAGAGGTGTTATTAACTGATACTAAAAATTCTAATGAACGTTACACTTGGGCTCATCTTCAAAAACTTGTATCTAAGTATATAATCCTTGCAAACATGTTATATAGAAGATCATGTAATGGCATTTTACTTAGATGCCTTAAATAATTTGAAATCCCCATAGCACTTGATGAAGCTCATGTAGGTGAGTGTGGAGGAAATCTTGGAGGAAGATCATTAGTTCAAAAAAAAATTCATATAGGATACTACTAGAGACATATGGAACAAGACTGTTTTTCCTACATTAAGAAATGTCATAAATTCCAAGAGCACAACAATTTGATTCACGCTTCCACTTTCGAGCTTCATGCCCAAGTCCCTAGTTGTCCATTCTCATTTTGGGGTTTCAATATTATTTGAAAAATATCATTGCCTTCTTCCGTTGGACATATGTTTATCATTACTGTAACCAATTATTTTACAAAATGGGTAGAATCTATTCCTCTTCATTCCACAACAACTAATGCAATATGTCATTTCATATTGGAACACATTATTGCTCATTTTGGACTTCCTTCCACATTGATTTCAAATAGTGGATATTCATTTAAGAACAATGATGGGAAGAAATTCTTAGAAACCTTTCATATCCAACATCGCTTTTTGACACCATATTACCCACAATCAAATGGTCAAGTGGAATCAACTAACAAGACTCTTCAGAAAATTCTTTGAAAAAAACTAAGTAAACAGAACAAAGATTGGCATACTCAAATAACCTATGCGTTGTGGGCCTACCATACAAGCATTAGAACATCTACTAGAAATACTCCTTATAACCTGGTTTATGGTGCTAAAGCAATAATTCCCTTGGCGTTAGAGATTCTATCACTGCGAATCACTCTTAAAGGGCTTATTGACACTAATACTTATAAAGAGAAATGATTGCATCATCTTGAAATGCTTGATGAACAACATATTAATGCTCTCGAGCATCTCCAAGCTTATTCCAAAAGAATGCAACATACTTATAATGATAATGTCATCCCTTGTGCATTTAATAAAGGTGACTTGGTGTTATATGAAAATCAACATAATGACAATGCTCTTTTGAATGAAAAAGGAAAATTCAGCCCTAATTGGTTAGGTCCTTATGTAATTAAATAAATCTATGGCTCTAGAGCCTACACTATTGGCCTTGTTGTTGCACAAAAAGATCGACTTGTCAATGCTTGATACAAGCTTTAGTTAAGATCCATAGGAGGCGATTAAACCATGTCACAAACCCAAGCGATGTGCTACAAGGAAGACCAAGGGACACATCATCTTGCAACAATCCCCCCAACATGATTGAGGGGTTTGAACCTATGACCAACTTTGATACCAATTGTCGGCCTTGTCGTTGCACCAAAATATTGACTTGTCAATGCCTGATACAAGCTTCAGTTAAGATCCACATGAGGAGGTTAACCATGTCACAAACCCAAGTATTGTGCTATAAGGAAGAACAATGGACACACCATCTTGCAACATACACATTAACATAAATGGATGGTACACCTCTAAAATAACCTATCAATGTCATGCATTTTCATCAATATTATGCAAAGCATGCCCTCTTTTGAATAGTGTGTTAAAGCAGTGTTGTTAGATTAGGTAGATGGTATTCTATTTTATCTTGAATTGCTTAATTCTTTGAAAAATGATAATAGTGTGTCTTAGAGTCTAAAGTGATGGTTCAATTGGTTTTAATTATTACTTTAGTTGTCATACTATTCAAAAGAAAATCATGTGCATTATGTTAATTTAGATCCTTATATGCATTTAATGTTATTAGATCATAGGTGCATTTAAGTTAACATGGCCTACTTCATCACAATGTAGTATCTAATATAAACTGAAAATGTTTTAATTAGATCGCATAAACATTAAATAATGGAGATATTTATTAAGCATGCTTATAAAAGATACTTAATAAATCACATAAACATTTAGTTCAACATAAATAGTAATGCTCATATATCATATACCTCCTACTTATCAATTGATGAGCTAAAGGGGCTCTATTATGAATGGTTCATAAGGCACAACACTTGTTGAAGGTTTTGCAAATGGGGTAACAACTCAAGTGAGCTTAACCTTGGAGAAAACTCCCTGGTTAAGTGCGCTTGAGCTGGAGCAGTACTGGGATGGGTGACCTCCCAGGACAGACCAGTGCTTCACCTCTGTGAGCATCACCTAGATGCAATGAGTGCTAAGTGGACCATTCATTATCATGAGAGATGGGTTCTTGTGAACCACTACTCATGAAACATGGGTCAATGAGTTTGACTCGAAACTACATGGTTGAATCCTGATAGCAATATCATAATTTGACATGCTGTGGAAAAATACCTCCTACTTATCTATCATATATATCATCAAAAGTTCAAGTACATATATCAAGGAATACAATGCTAGTAAGGTCTAATGACTACTATACCCCTCAAGGGCTATTGGTGCTCGTGGTCATCATGATATAGTAGAATGTGATCGTGACCTACTTATGGATTCATGTAGGCCCTGTACTAGTACAACCACTCTCACCTCTCGTATGAGTGCCTTGACATGCTATCGATCTATCTACTCTTTTTCTATCTACACCCTAGCAAGCTCCTTCTATATCCTTGAGATCTCTACTCATATGGAATCATCTATCTTATAGACAGTAGGACCTTAAGATGCTTGGAGTGTTGAAAGCTCCATTAGAAGTTGGTCGGCACGACTGGTGGCACTCACTAGTAGAGCTCACTACACTCTCATGTGGACCCTATAGGATAGAAATCTAGGTATTAGTACACATAATCATATACATATAAGGCATATATGTATAATGATAAAACTGTAATGAAAGAACATAAATATCAAATCATCACCTAGGTCTCCAGTATGCAAGTCAGTGTATAACCTTATAATGGTGGTTCCCCTCTATGCAAGAAGTGTGGATGGCTCACTACTGTTGGCCCCTCCATGCTCATGAATGTGAATCTCTGATGTAGCTACTGCATGTGATCTAGTGAGCCTAGTAGGGGGTGCATCTATCCTCTTGGGGGAAACTAGATGCTCCTCTGTCTCATCAGTATCCTCACTCATGGATTGGGGATCCTTCTCCTCATCCTCATCCATACCTAGAAATATGTCAAGCATAGTGTCATCATTATCTATATCTCCATCAACCTTATCATCATCCCTATCCTCTCTATGAACTAAAAGAGGTCAGATGCATCCTATAGGGTAGTGCATGGGAAATACATAGGTTGGTTATGCTCCAACCCACCACTCATCATAGGCTTGAGTAGTGCCTATGTCATCAACATTAGAGACTAGGGGCACATCATGGTCCTTCTACTATGAAACACTAATGTACACATCCTCAATCATAAGATGATGAGTTTCCCTAGGTATAGGAGCACTCCAGGTTGATCATAGGTATCTAGGTTGATCCTACAGTGGTACCTGAACTTTTCCTAATAGGCGCATGACACAATCATACTAGAATGGTCTCACTATATAATCATGTCTCCCTACAACAAATCGGTCCTAATAATTCTTGACTAGCTCATGCCTATCATTTGTCCACTGTGGAATCCTAAGATGTGGTCTCCAAGACATATCATCCTCATCTAAGTGATCAAATCTAATAAACCGGTGAAGAAAATCTACCTCCTACCATTCTCATCTTAGTGCATAATTGTAGGACCATGGGTAACCCATGGTTGCTATGATAGGAAATCCAGTGGGTCTAGTACATGTGATGTGCTCAAAGCACCATACCTATAAGAGCATACAATGTACTATATTTTCTAGCTCCTATTATATAAAATATCCCAAATCATAATATAGATGAGCCAGCATACTCTAAACCCAAGCATAAATAGTCCTATGCTCCTCCATATCTTGAATGATGTGAACAATTCCACCATATAATTGTGTTCCTCATACATCTGGTACTAATGCAGGCACTATGGTAATGATCATGATCCACCAAAATAGTGGTGTCCACACATGTGGTAACCATCTAAGCTCAATGCATGGACTGATGGAGGAGCATCAGATGGGCCACTATAAACAGTATAGAATATCATCCTACATATACTTGTATGACTGCTCTTCTATCAAGTCTACAACCTCACCTCAGATAGGTAACTGTAGGATGTGGTGTATGTCCTCGAGGGTGACAACCATCTCA
Organism: Sequoia sempervirens; assembly: GCA_007258455.2. Lineage (NCBI taxonomy): Eukaryota > Viridiplantae > Streptophyta > Pinopsida > Cupressales > Cupressaceae > Sequoia > Sequoia sempervirens. The sequence continues at coordinate 352,952,795 of VDFB02047230.1, forward strand.
CCCATAGGAAGGTGGATGGTGCATGTATCTACATCCCACCTCTCTACTAAGGCCATCAACATAGCATTGTGATACCTCATAGGTGGCATGAGGTATACCAAGAATAATCCTATATCCTATTAAAAGTTGACCTTGTTGGCCTCCTACAATGGTTTAATAACTAAGACTTTAGGGTTGTGAATTAGAGATTGAACATCTACACTAAGTAGCTATCTTACTCATCATGAAGGTGCATTTCACTTGTCATTCTAGGGACATAAACTTGAAATGGGTCAGCACTATATGTGCACTAGGAATTCATTGCAATCATCCATAAACTAGGAAAGAAATAATGTTGGAAATGAAGTGCTGAAAAGAAATCAACTAAAATATTGAGCATAAATCAGCATCTTTACTAAGCATTAATCAACTAGACTAAAACTGAATGATAGAAATGGAAATTCCATCAAACAGACAGGAAACTACTCTATCTTCCTTGGTTGCAGGAATAGTCATAGAATAGAATTTCAGTGGTTGTAGGAACAAATAGTTGTTGAAATTGAAACTAACTACTGAATAGATAATGACTTCTAGAATATTAGATGGAATTCTCACCAAGTGGTCCCCTTTGGGTGAGTCTCCCTTACCCTAACTCAAATTCAGCAACTCAAAATATCATATTATTTCTTGAAAGCATAAGTACAACATCTCAGTCATAGAACTGTAAAACTGGAAAATGTAAGTACAAAATCAGAATGTCGAACCTTATCAAAAGAAGCATCTAACCATTATTCATAGATAAAAACTATTGACTAACCCTAACTACCTAGGTAGTCGACTCCATTAAAATGGGAGGATGCCACTTATTGAAAGCATCAAAAATGATGGAGGAAGTTATGCATGTACTAAATTGGTCAAAGAAAACTTGCTTCAATGAGAATCTAGGACAACACACTCCCTAGATTTTCTCAACAACAAATATAACCATTAAAAAAGGTAGTTACATTTTTTTTGTTTGAACTAGGAATTTCCCTCCATGAGAGTTTTCCCACTTTGACTTCTTAATGATCAACTTCTTGACTTCTTGGTAACTGACCAACTAGGAAGAATTTCTCCCACTTAGCAGGCTTTGTTGACATTAGCACATTAGTGGAAACCTACAAAATAGCATTAGCACGCACAAACAAATGTATATCTATAATTACCTTAGTAACATTCATTCAACCACTTGTAAATTCAACATAGGTAATCCACATAGCATGATAATGTCATTAAAGTCACAGAGATAAACTTATGTCCAAGGTCTATGGTTTTAAGGTAATAACATAGAAAATGTCAACAACCTAGTGTCAAAGTCTATGATAGTAACAGTAAATAGATAATAGACCCTATCAAAATTGAGCTCATCAAACCTCCTCCTCTCAAATCTATGTGATGGACTCTTGATGGAAATAGAATTGTCTCCCTCCAAGATGTTTCCAGGCTCGAGGAGGAACCTTAGATACCAAAATATATAAAATAAATCCTAAATTTATCAATTAAATAACACTGAAGTTGCTCTTGGATTCTTTGCATCCTATTTAGACACTTACACCATTTTTTGACGGGGGGTCTTAGATACTTTAGACAATTTTTGACACCTTGCACCAAAGTGGGACACTTTGCGCCAAGGTGGGACACTTTGTGCCAACAATGGAAATTTTGTGACAAAGATGGATGCTTTGCACCAATCTTTTCTAGGGTACTAAAAATACTAAAAAGATGTGAAAGAGTACAGTAAATGCATGAAAATAAAGAAAAAGCAGAACATATTCCACTCATTGTAGGTTGGATCGCATGTCATGCCACCTCATCTGCAACACGTCAAGTCTGGGAGGCTTGTAGGTTTGTCTATTCCACATCCTAGATCACTCTACATCAAGGTAATTTTCAAAAAGGTGAATGTCAAATGATACTAAAAAGTGTCATTTTCATGTGTATATATCAAACCCTAGTAAATAAAGCTTATTTCATTTTAAGGGTATTTTTATTCAAATTATCATACAAAGTGCTCAAGGACTCCATTTTCAATGCCATTTGTTGTGTTGGATTCGTAATTCCACTCCTAATCTCATCAATTATCTATCACCATGTGGTATAGTACTTTGAAATACCCTATGATATGACTATAGTGTAGAAAATTGTATGCTCTTGAAAGTGAGGAAATTTCACACTTAATTTGGACCTATTTTGGCACCCTTGCACTAATTACCATTTAAAATCATCATTAATAGGCCCCTATGACCCATTATTTCATATCTCAAGGCTTATTTCACCTAAAAAGCCAACAAAATCACTTAAAACATTGAAAATCCCGAAAACCCACCTCAAAAAGCTAAGGTGGGACTCATTCACCACCATGAGCAAATGAGTCCCATTTGGGGGTTTTTTGAGTTTTCAGAGGGAAATTCACCATTTTAATTCAAATTTTTGGTGGATGTCAGCCTTTGAGATCTAAATAATGGTCAATTAGGTGGTAATTCCTACATAAGCTTTTAAGTCATTTTTATCATCTAAGCAATTTGAGCAAGCATTTTCAAGAGAAATTTCAAGAGATAAGTGTTGAGAATCTTCAAAAAAGAGCATTCAAGTTTCAAAAGAAAGCAAATTTGAAGTCTTGGAGCAGTATTAAAGTGTTTTTCCAAGTCTTCAAGCTCACTTATATTCAAGATCTAGCATTGTCAAGGGTTGATCATGGTTGTCTATGGTGAATCATGATGGATTCTAGGTTGGTGAGATGCAACTAGCCATCAAGCCAAGCCTAAAAACATGTATCCTAAGTGATTCCATATTCCATTATCACTCTGCATTTATCCTAAGGTACAAGCATCACTAGGGATCATTTAGGTAGATTAGAGATCTCCTCAAGTGAATCATTCATCTTCATATTTCCATTCTTGCATCATATAATTACATCTTAGAATAGGATTACATTGTGTTTCAGGTTTCTTAGTCTTAGACACACCTAAGGCTAGGGTTTACATTCCTACTTGTATGCACATTTCATTATTTCCATGAAGGTTTAATTACAAAACTAGGGGTTTGACCAAGGAAAACCCCCATTAGAAAATCAAGTTTATATTTTGTTTTGTAGGTGTTTTCATAGATTTGGATCTAGAATTCAAGTTGGAAGGAAAGAGTGGGTGTTGAGGTGTAGATCAGAACTTTAAATTCCTGAAAAAATGGAACAAGACTGATTCTCTACAAGTGGTGAATGAGTCCCATTGTAGGTGTTTCCCAGATTTGTTTACAGATTCAAATACCCTTTTTCCTAAAACAACCTTCTGTGTAGAAATCCAGATTTGGGACTAATTTTCCCAGATTTGTGAATGAGTCCTAATTGGTCAAAAATTCAAATTTTCTAGCATTTTAGAGCTATAATCAATCATTTCCAAATTCCCCGATGCACACCTTTCATTTCACTACTTTTCTATTATGTTTTTTTGCATTTCTATGTCATTGTATTGAATTAGGGTTTGGTGTTTCATCTTGTATTTCATTATCTTTTCCAAGTCTAAACTTGGTGGTGAACCTCTTATTAGATCATATTCAGCCCCTAGAACAACCCTTTTGCAAGATCTCTTTCTCCTTTTCATTGAGATCTCAAGGGTTTGTTCTTGAGTGAAAGTGAAAATTATCTTTTCTAGGTCCTAAACCCTAAGAGAGGAAGCAAAACAATTTTCAACCTTTCATTTTGGTGAACCTTCATTTAGAACATTAGAATTATAATTTGGAGTGCATTTTCATCCTAGATTTAGCTTGCATTAACATTTCATTAGGATTTACATTGGTTAATTTACACTCTAGGGTTTCAAAAATTTCATTAGTGAAAGCTCATATAGCTTGCATTTTTGCATCTAATTTCATTGAAAATCATTTAAAATCTACATTTACACTTAAGATCTAGGTCAAATAGCATAGAAAGTACAAAAATTAACTAAAAAATTTTTTTTTTTAAAAAAAATCCCTACTGGGACTCATTCACCACTATGCGTGAATCAGTCCCAGTCCAAATTTTGAAGTTCATTTTATAGAGTTAAATTTCTTGTTTTTAAGCTCTTGTTTGTTGTTATTGCTTTTCTGATTCAATTTTCCTACTTTCTATTGCATTCAAATCATTAGAAGTAGAATAATTTAAATTCATTGTAATTATGGAGAGAATTATATTTTTGCACTTTTCATTTTCAGAATTTAGATTAGATTACATTAGATATAGATCAGAAACCAAAACCAAAAATAATACCCAACACATAAACCACTTGGAGAAAGTATAGTTATTTGACTATGTCAAATTACTCTTTCCAAAGTAACCTAACCCTCAAGCCTTTTAGTAGTGATGAATTTGACATGTTAAATGAAGCCCTTGAGGATTTCATCTCACAAAGTTCATCCACTAAGGCTTGTTATGAAAAACCAAAACCAAGAGAAGTTAGTTTGATTCAACCTCAATTCATCCTTTACCCACCTTCACACAAACCACAACCTAAAAACAAGCCTAAATTTACTCTTTATCCACCCAAGAATAATGTTTGCAGCAATCAAGTAATAATACTATTTCTCACACATACAACACTCGAAACAACCCACAGCCAAGGCAACCAACTCCAACAACCTTACTTTTTCCTAATCCCATTTTTCCTAGTGCTCCTTGTTTAACTTTGCATAGTGGAAAGGAGTATGATCTTGTTGAACAACTTGAAAATACCCCTACAAAGATATCCCTATGGGACTTAATTTAGAATTCACCTAAATATCATACTATGCTTCAAACAACCTTACAAAAAGTAGTGGTTCCTCTTGGTACAAATGCAAATGATGTGGAAACTTTAATACAAGGAATGAATACAGTTAATGTAAACATCACCTTTCATCAACATGAGCTACCTCCTTTGGAATTGTGAAATAAAAATGATTCCTTCATGATAATAGCCAAATTCAATAAAACATGAATAAAAAGGACCCTTGTTGATAATGGCTCAGCCCTTAATGTGTGCAGTGTGAAACTTTTAGATAAATTTGACAATCTAGGAAGAAAACTGCTCGATGTGATTAATTTATCTATTATCGTCGAAAAGGATACCTTACAAACTCTTATTCATGTTATGCCTCATGACCTTTCATACAATCTTCTTTTAGGAATACCATGGATTCATGAGATGCATGTGGTGCCTTCGACCCTTCATCGTATCATGAAACATGTCTATAAAAACAAGGTATACCAAGTTGAAATGGACCCCAAGCCTGAAAGTTTCTTACAAATAGAAAAAGGAATGACAATTCCTCTAAGCACATTGATTCCAACATCCAACTTAGAACCTATAGAAGAAGGAAAACAAGAAATAGAAACAATGTCAAAGTTATTAGATGATGATTTGGGTTCCTTGGAGTTCACACCCTTTTTTTTGAGAGAATACATAATCACAAGATAAGAAGAAAAAAAAAGCAACCAATGGTCATGTCAATGAAAAACTCAGAAGAAAATTCACAAGCATCTACCTCATCCACTCTTGAAGAAGATATAATCTATACAAAAAACTTTGGTGAGATAGATTACCAATAGCCACCAAACCTAAAAGAAATGGAAAAAAAATTATGGGAGAGGTTATGAAATGGTGAAACAATTGGGTTATAGTGGTAAAGGATGTGGAAAGAAACAACAAGGAATTTGTGTTCCTATAGAGCCTAACATGCAAGACATAAAAACTGGTTTGGGGTATTTCCTTTCTAAGATTGTGCAAGCAACAAAAAGACCATCGTTAAATATCAACACCATCATGTGCAAACCAAAAATTAATCTCACCTTGAAACATCCTAAATTGCTTGATATGGATTTTGAACCATCATGGGAATACTTTGAGGATGATCAAGCCTTAAAGTAGATGCTAGGAGTTTATGAAAAATAACTTACTACTCAAAATAAAAAGGTCACGTATGCTATGATTAGCACCAAAAAAAAAGACACGAAAGAGGAAAGTAATGAGATAGATATGAGTAAACAAGAATACAACCCTGAATTTCAAAAACCAAGTGCACTTCCTCTAGGAGATACAATTGAAATACCAATGGACATCAATGATAAGGAGAAATTCATTAAGATAGGAAAGTTCCTTGATGATGAAGAGCAAGAAGATAACATAATTTTACTCCATGACTTTCTTTAACTTTTCACTTGGAAATATTCAAATATGCCAGTAATCGATGCTAAGATAGTGACACACAACATAGTCCTTTCTGAAAATGCTAAGATGATTAGCCAAAAGATACGAAAGATGAATCCTAAGATAGTCTTGGTTGTTAAAGGAGAGATTGAGAAACTCCTTGAGGCTGGTTTCATGAGACCTATAGATTATTCTCCTTGGATCTCAAACATTATCGCATAATCACAAAACCTTATAATCGTATTAGGATGTGTACAGATTTTTGTGATTTGAACAAAGCATCTTTAAAATATGATTTTCCCCTTCCTAATATCAACATGATAGTAGAATCAACTATGGGACATGCTTTGTTGTCATTCATTGATGGATTTTTTGGATACAATCAAATCTTTATCAACCCTCAAGATGAATACAAAACAACATTTACAACAGTTTGGGGAACATTTTGTTGGGTCATGATGCCTTTTGGATTGAAGAAGGTGGGTGCAACATATCAACGAGCTATGACAATAATATTTCACAATTACATACATAAGGTTTTGGAAGACTGTGTTGATGATATTCTAGCCAAATATTTAACAAGACAAGACAATGTGAATGTCCTTTGGAAAATATTTGAGCGAATGGAAAAATACATGAGATTGAATTCGAAAAAGTGTGTCTTTTGTGTAGGTAGTGGAAAAGTTATAGGTTTTATTGTATCTCATAGAGTCATCAAGGTGGAAACAAAGAAAGTTGATGCTATAGTTAACATGCCACCTCCTAAAAACATATCTCAATTGTGCACATAACAAGGAAGACTTCAAGCTATCCATCATTTTGTACCATCTTTAGCTGATTGAAGATTACCATTTACACATCTCCTCAAAAAGGATGTGCACTTTGATTGGAACAAGGATTGTAAAGAGGCTTTTAAGAGTTTGAAGGAGTACCTTGCAACTCCACCTATTTTATAACTTGTTATGTATAACAAACCATTCATCCTTTACATAGTCACATCAGCCCATGCTCTCACAACATTGTAGGCTCAACAAGACAAAAACGGTAAAGAGAACCCTATTTATTACATTAGCTAAACTTTGATTAATTATGAGAAATGATACACAACAATAGAAAAACAATGTTTGGCTCTTGTATTTGCTACAAGTAAATTGATACATTACTTAATGCAGAAATACATGTAATGACTAAATTTGATCCTCTAAAACATCTTTTCAATAAAATAAATTTATCAGGATGCTTGGCTAAATGTGTTATGATGTTAACAAAGTTTTACCTTAGGTTTTTTTTCACAAAAAGTAATTAAAGGACATGCCTTAACCGACCATTTAGCCAATTTTCCCTCACCCCTAACATTACCTAATGTTGAAACATTCCCTAATGAGAACGTATGGACTATTCAAAAAGATGATGAAGCATGGGATTTATACTTTGATGGATCTAAGTATAGAATAGGCTCTAGTGATAGGGTTATATTAGTTCCACCCACAGGAAACCTTATTCCATTATCATACCACTTAAAATTCCTATGCACCAACAACATGGAAAAATATGAAGCAATAATTGCTAGGTTACACACAATTTTAGCATTGGGAGTTTGAAATATCAAATTATTTGGTGATTCACAGTTAGTCATTAAGCAAAAAAATGGGACATATCAAGCAAAGCATGAAAAATTATCAAAATAAAAGGATCTCACAATGAATTTTTTAGAGAATTTTGGATCATTTACCATTGAAAACATCCCACGAGAAGATAATCGACATGTGGATGTAATGGAAAGTTTAGATTCTCTTATATTGCCTTAAGATCCTTCAAAGGATTTCACATTTACTATTCATCCAATCATGAAACCATCAATTGAATCCCAAATCAAAGATGTATTAACAACTATTGAATGTTCTAGTGAATGGTATTCACCTATATTTAACTATTTAAAAGAAGGTACCTTTCCTGAGCGAACAACTAAAAATACTCGAGATTGTCTTCACAATCTTGCAACTAAGTATATCATTCTTGTTGATGTATTATATAGAAGATCCATTAATGACCTTTTACTTAGTTTCCTTAAAGAATATAAAATCGTCGTAGCACTTGAAGAAGCTCATGCAAGTACCTATGGAGGTCATTTTGGAGGAAGATAATTAGTTCAAAAACTTGTTCGCATGGGATATTACTAGAGACATATGGAAAAAGATTGTTTTGAATATGTTAAGAGATGTCACAAAATGTTAGGAACATAGCAATTTGATTCACGCTCCCGCTTCTGAGCTTTAGGTCTAAATTCCTATTTGGCGATTCTTAGTATGGGGACTGGATATAATTGGAAAAATCTCACCACCTTCCTCCAGCAGGAATACCTTTATAATCACTTCGACAAATTATTTCACAAAATGGGTAGAAGCTATTTGTCTTCAATCAACAACTATTGATGTAATATGTTGTTTCATATTGGAACACACTATTGCTCACTTTGGACTTTCTTTCACATTGATTTTAGATAGTGGGACACCATTTAAGAAGTAATGACGTGAAGAAATTTCTAGAAACATTTAACATCCAACATTATTTTTCAACACCTTATTACCTACAATCCAATGGTCAAGTTGAATCAACTAATAAAACTCTTGAACAAATCCTAAGGAAGACGATAAAAAAACACAAGGGTTGGCATACACAATTGACATATGCATTATGGGCTTACCGTACTAGTACTGTAAAAAAATCCACTAGGACTACTCCCTATAACCTTGTCTATGGTACCAAAGCGATTATGCCCTTGGAGTTAGAAATCCCTACATTACATATCACTCTTTAGGGAATTATTGATGACAACACTTATAAAGAACAATGTTTGCATCAACTTGAGATTCTTGTTGAACAACGTATTAATGCTCTTGAGCATCTCTAAGCTTATGCTATAAATATACAACGTGGTAATAGTAACCATGTCATCCCTTGTGTATTCAAAAAAGGTTATTTGGTATTATTTGAAAATCAATGGAATGTTAATGTCGACACAATTGAAAAAGGAAAATTAAGTCCTAATTGGTTAGGACCCTATATAATTAATGAAAGTTGTGGGTCTACTGCATACGCATTAATAGAAATGGATGCAACACCTTTAAAATACCCTATTAATGTTTCACATTTGCACCAATATTATGTCTAACCCCCTTGACTAGTGTGAATGATAAAGTAGTGGTGTTAGAGTTACTAGATAATATTCTATGTGCTCTTGCATTGCTTCATTCTTGATAAATAGTTATTTGTGTGTCTTGAATTCTAAAGTGATTATTTAATTCATTTTTAAGTGATTACTTTAAGTTCCATACTATTCAACTTTATCTCATGTGTTGTGTTATATTAGATCCTTATATGCATTTAATGTTCTTTAATTAAATCATACGCACATTTAATTTAGTAGAACATACTTAATCAGAATGTTGCATCTAAGAGAAACTAGAAGAAGTTTTAATTAGATCACATAAAACATGTTAAATCATGGAGACGTTTATTAAATAGTCTTACAATGATTATTTAATTAATCACATTACCATTTAACATTCAACACATAAATACAAGTAATAAACAACAAATGATCATATATATATCAATTTTTTGTGTACATGGCATTAATATATACAATGCGAATGAGGTATGTGACTACTAGATCCCTCAAGATCTGGTGGTGGTGTGTCAAGAGACAATGGTGTGCGATCGTGGTTGTGATCTGCTGACTGTACTAAGGGAAAAATTTAATCCTCGTACCTGCCCAAGGGCTGCCTAATGCTCCCATGCTATCTGATCTCTCTCTTCCTGTAGTCTAACTTCCTCAGACTATAGTCACTCGAACTTTGCTAAGGTCTGAGATGACTGTTCATCCTAGGAATCATTGGCTCAATTTATGCACCTCCTAAGATTCTCATACATTTCCCATAGTGTAGCTTAAGGCCCGAACAACTCCGGATCTCACTCTATGATGGGCAGGGGAACATAGTCTAAATCAGTGGCCTCCTCGTAGGTTGATGGGGGCACTATCACCATAGACACCTAGAGATAGATGACATGAAGGTCTCTCATAGCTCTTGCAAGATAGAAACCATAAAAATTATCAATACACATCATGATATATATGTATACATAAAATTAAATCATAAAACATAAGCATAAGGCATAATAGTAAATAAAATATCATCACCTAGCTCTCTAGTAGGCTATGTGAAATCAACCTCATCGTGTGTAGGGGTCATAAAGGATGTGCTATACTCTCCATAGCTATGGGTGTTGGTGCTTTTTTCAGCTATTGATAATGATATAGCAACATGAATGGGGGATGGCTCTCCCTACTCATGGCCCACTAGATCCTCATCTACTACCTCACCACCCTCACTCATGAACTAATCCTCCTCCTGATCCTCCTCCTCCTCCTAGCCATCATAGTTAGGATCTTCATCCTCATCATACTCCTCATCTATCATATATATAAATATATATTTGCATTCCTATAGTGTGTCTCCTTGACCCTGTCCTCCACCTCATCTCCCTCATCTAGGAGTGGACCTACATCACATATCAGCTTGTCCATCATGAATATGGGATTCGGTCATGATACTATCCACCACTCCTCATAATCATCTATGGCACCAACATAATTATCATTGGAGATTGTAGGCATATCATGATCTAAGAACTCAGAATCATTGTAGAAAACATTCTCAATAGTGAACCATCTAGAATCACCGAGTCTCTGGGCACTCCATAGTAATCTCCTGAAAAGGGTCATGCTCTTGGTGCTATCTAAATCTAACCAAATTCTCACATGATGTGATCATAGTAGAAATTTCATACTATGTAATCATGTCTACCAATCAAGAACCTATCCATCTGTAATCACCTCATCTATCGAGTGTCATCCTGCCACTATAGCACAAGCTAATAAGGTATTGTTGGTGGTGTTTTCTGCACAAAAACAACTCAAATAGAATATAATATCCTCTCTCTCTTGAAAGGTAAATCTCTATCAGCAAGCCTCAAGAAATAACCCCAAGGTCTCTAATGTCAGGTCTTGATAATGCAGTGAAAGAACTCACAAATAAATGTGAAATTATTAGTTTTCCACAAAGGGCCTTACACACAAATGTTGGAACTTCCCAAGTTCATCAGATAGGTCAATATATTGATGCTTACAAATCATAAACTAACCCATATTTTAAAGAAATGACACAATAGATAAGGGTTCTAGAGAAATATAAATCTAACTTCCAAAATCAGCTATGAAAATAACAAAACATTCAAAGTGGACCAACCCCTCCAAACCAGTTTCTGCTAAACCCAGATTAACCTACAATGTCACAGAAATAGTGTTATCTCCTAAGCTATTAATATTTTCATATTGTAATACATTCACATGTCAATCCACATATAGCATTAAATTGAAAACATTTCACAATTGAACTAAGCACGTCAGATATAGGCCCAGGCTAACTTTACACAGTCACTCACACTCAGCAAGTTGCTAAAAGTATGAACCAAGGGTTGCTCAAACACTTTAGATACTCCACCTTAAACACAAATGAAACTTAAATATCTCTAATATTACCTAAAGATTAAATTAATTAAATCAAACTTTCAAAATCTAAAATACATGAATTACAAGAACCATTCATAGATGAATAACACAATGAAGAACACCAAATAACAATGCCTTCTCTTGTATTTGCTTCACCAAAATTTGCAACATTCCAAGTTTTTCCAGTATCTCAAGTATTATAGATCTTTCTAATGCCTTAACTAAGATTCTAACACTTTCTCCAATTGTCTAGCCTTAACAAATGAGGGAAAAAATCCCATTTATAGCAATATGCACTTAAGGTAGCCCAAATTAGGGTTTACAAGTTAGGTTGGCCAAGTAGGTCAGCTAAAAATTCCCTCCCAAATTTCAAGTTCAAATTTACATTAAAATAGTGGAGGCTAGCCTCCAAAGTCAACTTTTAGCATTTAATGCTTCCTTGGAATGAAATCTAAGGTACAACTACAATGTCCCATAGAAAAATTGACATTAAATGGCACATTCTCCTAGGAAATCAAGCTGGGTGACCCTTTCCTCCTTCACCTACCTGATTCTTTCTATAAATTTCTTTAATTTTTTCAAGAACTGTGTCCAAGTCAACCTAGGTTGGAGTAGCTATCACATTAATTCTTGCCCTGGCTGAGTTTAATTCTCCTTCATATTTGACTAGGTTGTATCCCAGTCAACATATAAGCCCTGATATCTATCCAGAAAAGAAATGTAATTTGCAACATCCTCCAATTGATCCTTAACTACTAGGCCCTCTACACTTGGAGAATACACTTCTTGCCACCATTGTTGCAATTATCCTATATTCAATTCCTTTTGTCTAAATTTCTTTCTTCCTATAATAGTTTCTAGAAAGGAATTGCAACTATCAAATACTTCCTTCACCTTGACCTGGGCCTTGGATAACTTCTTGGGTGCTTTCATTCTAAGTTCATTCTTGAAATTGAAAGCTTCTATCCATTCCATACAATTGTGGGTATCCTACTTGGTGATAATACCTTCCTTAACTAGAGTCTTTGCTGGAATTGCAATGATTCTCTTTAGTTCCTTAACAATTGTATCATCTAGTGGTTGTTTGCAGTCATCAAGGAAATATGTTTTGCCCTTGGAGAGGAAGGAGGACTTCTCATATAATGGCAACACCTTTTCTATCATTTAATCTCCTCTATCACTAACATTTTGCAACCATTCACGTGTGTCCTTCACAGAAGCCTTCAATCTCTCTATCTCTGAAACTGCCTCTTTGGAAAACAAATCCTCCAGAAATAAAGAGATCTCACTACTTTGAGATTGCAGAGGTTTAATGAAATGTTGGATATACTTGTGGACCTCCCTTAATTGCTTTTTCAATTCTTCCTTTTCTGCAATCTCCTTTTCAAGTCTCCCCAAAATTTCCTAAGAGGATTCTTGAAAATCATCCTTCTCTTGTTCCTTTGTAGTCGGATCCAAATTAACAATATGTACCTTGCAGTCTATGGGTCTTAATCCATCCTTATACTTGTTTTTAGGGGGGACAACAACATGGAAAATCCTATTATCAAACTCATCTATTGCAAACTTGGAGACCATTCTGGCTCTCTTCCTTTCCTCTGGTTTCCCCCACTTTGCCAAAAGTTTTTCCCAAGTTGGACTCTCATCTTCAAAAATTATTGGCTTCTATTTTAATCTCTTTTCTAACCAATATGGGGAAGCAGGCTGCTCTATCTCAACATTCTTCTGAGGAGTACCATGATCAGACTGATCTTGAGAAGGACTCTCCTCAACAATCTCTATATTTTCCTCATCCTTTTCTTTATTTTTCTACTCCCTATCCTCACCATTCTTATCTTCGTGCTCATATTCTAAGTGCACTATACCAATATGTTCATCTATTTGAGGTTGAGAATAAATTTCCATAGTGACCTCCAAAGTAGTTTCCTTATTGAGTTCCTTCCCTTCTCCCAATTCCTTGGCCAAATCACTTAATTTCCCAACTCTAGGTGTAGATACCTCCTCACTTTTTGTTTCCTCATCAAGGTTGTCAAATGGGCCTTCTTCTCCACCCAATTTTTCATGTTCCTTTAAGACTCATCCTTTTGCACATTCTACACTGGGAATGGAGAAGGAGAATTCTCTCTTGTAGCCACCCTTTCTTCTTCCTTTATGGGGTCATCAATAGGGATTTCTTCAGTATGTAATTTCTTAGTCCCAACTATTGATTCTCCTATGGGAGACACCCTCTGCTTTGTTGAATTTCTTCTCACATACACCTATGGCTTCTCCCCCGAGCTTTCAATTTCCACAATATTGGGAGGGGTAGTTGAGGCCCTGTCAATCTTGGTTTTCTTAGCTACTCTCTACCCCTCAGTCACTAGCTTGCTCTTCTTAGTAGGTTAAGGAGTCTTCTATCCTTCCTTAGTAACTTCTTTAGAATTTTTAATTGTCTTCGATGAAGGATGATTCTTAGTCTTCTTTTCCTACCCTTGACTTCTCATTCTCCTTTTCAAAGTGAGGGGCCTTTGTTCTTCCTGGTCATCCCCATGTGAAGGCTCTGCAATAGTATCCTTGGTAGCCTCAGTTTCATCCTTAGAATGGGATTCAAGGTTTCCCTTTAGGTCATAGGTGAATTGAGCAGCATCTTCTTGCAACTCTACAACCTTGTGCTTGACCCACATTGTAGAATATCTTTTCATGGGTTCAGTCACCTGATCAATATCTACTATCTCTTCTTCTGACCAATTTACTGATGGCAAGGGTTGGTTTCTATAGGGCTCATAATCATGGTACTGCATAAGATCCCCTTCATCCTCATCAACTTGATCTAGCACCTAGTCCACCCTATAGAGTCTGATTAGCTTCAAAGGTAGTTTAGAGTACCTTCTCTTTATTACCTCAAATTCATCTCTACAACTTGCCCAATAATCTTCTATGTGATCCTTGTGCCTATACTCCCTATTCACTTCTTTATGTGCCTTCCCAAATGGATCAAAATTGTTTCTATCAGAATGTGAATATAACTCAAATTATGCCATTTCATTCTCTGAATACTATGCACTTTGGAGATTGGAGCGAGCTTCCAGAGAGCCAATCCTCAATGGGAATTCATCTACAAGCCCCTTCTTATGCATATCATATAGCATTGTTTCAAATGCAACCATTTTCCTCATGAACTCCAACAAAAAGAGTTTGTTAGTAGGATACCTTGGCATTTGGATTGGGACCGCTAGAGATCCTTGTATCCTGATGTAAGAAAACCTCTGAAATTGTATGAACCATTGTCCATACTTCTTGATTAGATCCCTCACCTCTATGGAGATTCTTATATGGAGAGCACCCTACAATAATCTATTGGTGTGCATAAAGAAGGCATAGTTGGCTCTCCTATAATTTTATGTTTTGTACTGGAGTAAAGGGTAAACATCCCATATTCTATCCTTTCCAAGAGTCCCTCTACAACTTAGTCCCCTATATTTGTATTTACTTTCCAAGATGTAGACAAGATAAGACGTCATTGTAAATGCATGAGTGTCTTGTACACTTCTTAGTTTTTTATCCAGATTGTCGCTTAAGATACCTACCTAATGGTAATGCTTTCCTCCTACAATTGGGGTGATTGGATAGAACATCCAAGTTCTAAAATTAAATGCATCTTCCAATCCTATTACTCTACCGAGGAGCTTGATGATATCATGGTACTCCATTTTGAAATCAATCCTATGTAATTGCTTCAAGAGCTTGGAATAGTGTGGCTTTGGCTTAGCTGCCCATGAACTATTCATCATGTCTAAATCCCTGGCAGTGTCCTTGGCATAAAATTCTTCTACTTCTTGGATGTTGATCTCTTTCATGAGCTTGTGGTGAGAAGCAATATTGAAGGTTTCAACAATGGATTCCTCAATCAAGTTAGCCATGACTCTTCCTTGTGGAACCATTATTATCCTCTTGTCAACATCATAGTGTTTTGCACTCTCCAACACTAGTTCTAGGCACAACAATGTGGGTGGAAACCATTCTTCCTAAGCTAAGATGGTGTGTGTAATGATTTTTGGAAATTGGGTAGATGCATTTCCAAAAATCCTCTACTAGAAATCATCATAATCAACATGCCCCATATTGGTGTCAGCTATCTTTGACCACACGGAGGATATTCTTGACTTGGGCCATATCCCTTTGAAATCATACTTAATTATGTCTATTCATCTCTTGACTTCCTCTTGTGCATGTGAAGCCTTTCACTTGGAAGTCTTTCTAGGACTCAAGTTTTCCTGCATGGTGCAGGAGGACCAATTATTTCAATGTTTTCTCATTATTTGTCTCATGGAAGAGTAGATTTTAGGTGTTGGAGTCCAAGAGTTGAGTTTTTTGGGTCTAAATAAGGTCTAAGACGACCATTCTTAATTTAATTGGTCCATATTGTAAATGATGCCACACATGTCAAGAAATTGTCAAATGATGACAAAAGAGGCCTAGGTAGGTGTAATGTTACTTTTCAAGTATTAGGTCATGTTTTAGGTGTAATAAGGTATTATTAGACCACTTTTAATGTTTTAGGTTGGTTTGAGTGAGTTGGGGGGTCAGTTATGTCAAAAATTGCAAAATTTGCAAAAATAGTTGAAAAGTTGTCAAGGAAAATGTAATAATTGTAAACCAATGGTAATTTGAGTTTAAAAAATAGTTGTAACTATTGAATGTGATTGAAATTCCTTTAAAATTTCTGGATAACTTGAAGGAATGGTTGGAGAAGTTGTTCATTAAGAAGAATCAATAATATTTCATTGTTTTCCTTGCCAAAACTGTGATTTTCCAAAATTTCTACTATTCTTTTGAATTGTACGGCCCGTACAGCCTATGTCATGTTATGAAATTCATTTTAATTTGTAGAGTCATATTTTAACTTTTATTTAAATCCATTGTGTGAGTCTATCATTTATTTTTGTGAGAGATCTCTACAATATTCTGTAACTTCCTGTCAAGGGCCAGAGAAGGGTTTGATTGAAGTTCTAATGGAATTTTAATCATTCCACCTATTTTAGAAACCCTATAACTCTATGGAATGATTTTTATTATGATATATTAGGTTTCTACATGATCTGGAGGGTAGATGAAGTGAAATGTGGGGTCTTGGATGATGCACTAGGGAAAAAATATATTGTTTTCCCATTACAAATGAGGAGTTGAGTCAAAGTTTTGCCAAAATTGTTAATGAACTATCCATGTAATGGTTGGTTGAGTGTGTGTAGAACCTATTTGATCTTTTGGAAGCATTTATTTGGTAAGATAAGGCCGGGTGAGTGAAGTTTCAATAAACCCTTGTGGTTTGCATGTAGATTGAGGGTTTTGTAATACACTATGATAGCAACCATTTCAATGATGGTTGAGGGTGGATTTTGATGTTTTGTAACATAACTAAACACTATCCATTGAGTTTTGATAATAATTTGTTGCTTTGAAGGCACCTCCTTTGAAAAAGAGGGTTATTTGGGTAGTTTTAGAACAAGGCAGGCTATTGGTTCACTACATTGTTTCAAAGAAACCTCTTGCATTCTTATGGTATATTGTGGTAGGCCCTGAGAGGAGTATTAGTGGGTGTTTGGTGGTTGGCCTTGAATGGACTTCTCTAAAATATTTTGTCTAAAGGAAGAGTTAGAGGGATACAAGCCTCTTGGCAAGGTTTTGAAATAATTTGTGTGGATAATATTGAAGGGACTAGTTTCTTGAGTGAATCTAATCATTTTGGGTTAGTTTGAGTCAATAAAACACCTTTATTACATCACTACATCTGTTAGAAAACATGATAATCACCATGATGCTAATCATTAATAAACTCACTATTAAAAGCCGATAGATAAAAGCTCTCAATTAACATCAAATTATTTTTCATTCATCTTAAAGATCCAAGATAATTTCCCATAGAACAATACATTTCAGGATTTTAAATCCCTAGAGGATTTTAGGAAAATCCAGACTAGGGTGGATACTCTACAGGAAATAAGGGTCAGAGATTTCTAGGTTGGGTAGATATTTCATAGGAACTAGAGCTTGGGGAATTTGAGGTGGGAAGGAATCTCTGAAAATAATCACTGAACATGAGAATTTCAAGTTACAAACCTACCTTCTACAATCACTTGATGGCTATTCATCGAAGGTTCAATTTACTCTCTCAAATTTTAGAGTTTAGGAGGTCCAAGAGAAGTTTGTATAAAATCCAAGGGGACTCGAATTCTTTGAATGGATTAGGGCTTGGAAATTCTAAGCTAGGATGGAATTTCCAAAAGGTTAGTTCTAGAATGCATTCAATTCTTGATTCCTTACAACATTGATTCATGATATCATGTCGAGCCCTTCATCGATCTTTGTGTTTCTTTTGGAGCTTCCTCACCCTCATGGATTCAAAGAATCCGAGGCTAGGTGAATTCTCTAAAGGAAATTCCTTTGGATATTTCATGGTGAGGAGAAATCTCCAAGTGTTGAGATATCTTCCAAATTACCCCCCTTAGTTGAAATCAAATCACAGCTTCAGTTCCTGCTCAAACTTGAATTTGGGTACAAATGGGCCAAGTTAGCTCTCAGGGATCAACTCAGTGGATGGATTTGAGGAATCCCAGGGGCTCTAAATTTTTTGAAGGTTTATCCTTCAAAAATTATGAGGTACCTCAGATTTCTTGAGTTGGTCACGACTTGGAAGTTTTCTTTAGTTTTAGTCTCCCACGCAAAACCTAAGTTATCCCCTCTTCATTTTACGATTTGAAAACTATGGCTCCACACATTTGCTCAAGACTTAACACTGGTCTCTACATTCCACCCTTGAGACCAAAACATAACTGCTCATTACCTTATTCCCCTCGTCAAATTCAAAATCAAAGGAAGCTAGGGCATGGAAGAACAGTTCATGGTTAATGTGTGTCTATTTAGCAATGAATTTCTAGATAAGAATTTTAGCTTATCAACCCAGATTGCAACCTAGATGGGATTTCAATACAACATTATCACTCAAGACCGAATCATGCAAAATGTGAAACCTTGGTGAATGATATGGGAAGACAAAGTTGAAGGAAAACCCTAATTCATGAGATGGCCATCAAGTCTCAAAGGAACCAACAAATAGATTTAATCCTCCCCATAAGACACATTGAGATGCTCACAACCAAAGATATAACTCATTCACCAACATATTTCACCATCAAAACTAGATAAATTATGGGATTACCATCCAATCACTATGTAACATTATAGCTAGGTCAAAAATCATGAAGCACAGAGGGAAAAACCTACCTTTGATGTGCACAAACCCAAAATCAAGCAACCAAGTACACCTTTGGATGGAAGCCAAAATTATGAGCAAGGCCACAATCAACAAATGTAATTACTAGCACAAGAGCGAGGATCAACTAATCATGCTCCACAAACCCAAAGAATTTTAAATGATAAGAGTCACAATCGAATAGTCCCCTTTTAAAACCACCAAGACTATATTGATGATGCCCAACAACCCCTCATAAATGAATGGTGTAACAACCAAGGACTCAGGGAAACGAATTGAGGATGGACTCGGGGAATTTGGGAAAGGCCAAATTCTCCAAAGACTTTCACTGTGGGAATTTTGATCCACCTAGGATTTTTCGAGATGACCCATCACTCGAGAAATCCGAACCTAGGTGAAATCCCCAAACACTTCTTAAACTAAGCCAATTTTTCCTATAAGTTGAATCTCAGGTAAAGGTAATATATTCTAGTGATGTCTTGAGATCCAAAATTTCAAAATAATGCACCCTAAGTGAAGATAAATCCTTAATTTTTCCAAGTCAAAACAAAAGCCAAAATTTAAAGGAACCTATCCCTTAAGGGGAAAAGGTGAAACCTACAACAAAGTGGGAACAAAAGCAAGCAAAGAGGGGGGAGGGTCCCTACCTCTAGTGGCACGTGTGTGTAAAAGTGTGCAACAAATGGTGAATCCAGTGGGGAAATGCTCTAGTGCATTTTGATGACAAAATGGAATCAAGAACCTAGAACTCTTGGTTTTGATCCTCGCATCAGGTCACCTCTAAAGTAAAGTTTCAAAATCAATGGAATTGATAGCCCTTCCTGTGTTGGGAATCCAAGTGTGTACAGATGCTTTAATTTCCTTCCATCAACTACTACAAGGAAACCAGGGTTGGTTAGGTTAAGCTACGCAAATATTTTGAATTCAAAAGCATCCTATATATAGCCTCAATGCTAGACAGGCATCCATAGCCCCAATGAGGTTATTGTTGTGATTCTCCCAAACATAGCTCCACTACCAGCCAAGCGTCTATAGCCCTGGTGGAGTTATTCAGATGCCCCTGATGAGTTGAATTTTCCTTTTGATATTCAATACTTTTCTTTTCCTTTTATTTTTTATATTCTTTTCTTTCTTCACTTCTTTTCATTTCAACTTTTGAACAATGAAGTTCACACTCAGGGGTTAAAACCACAGTGGCACTGAAGCAAAAATAGGACTTTTCACCTAAATAGACCTCCCATGGGATCCTAACCAGCCTTAGGACTATTAAGACGTGTGAATAATATAAGACTCAAGCACATTCAGGACTAACTCAGTCCAAGGATTCATTCACTTTGATTGTTTAGTACATGTGACACCGAATAAAGGGCCTCTACCAATCTATTCTAAAGAGATGATTAAAGTTTGTAAAGGAAATACTTGGAACAAATTAAAACAATGAAAACATTGTTGTGCAAGTAAGACACTTTACCCCAAACTAGAAGACAGGGAAGCACCAAAGCTAAAGAAAAATAGTAAGCAAAACCACCTAAACTAACCAAAAACCAAATGAAAGCAAATACCTACTCGAACTATTTACAAGGGTGAGCTAGAAATAGCTCAAGCAAGGAAGTAATTCTTCAAATGCTGCCCATTGACAGGAAATGGGACATCTTCTTCAGTGAGAGTCTTAAGGTGAAAGGCATTGTCTCCTAGGATCTTAGATATCTAATAGGAGCCAAGTCATAGCTTGTCAAACTTACCGTCATCACCTTTATTTTCATGTGATTTATCCCAATACAAGACCAAGTCTAAAATTTGAAAGGCCTTACCCTTAGCCTTGTGGTCAAACCACCTCTTAACAACACCCTAATATTTAGTGAAGTTTTCCAAGGCTGCATCCCTCTTTTATTCCAGTTGTAACAATTCATCCAAATGGGCTTATAAACACTCTCCTTCCTCGTAATACTCATTAATGAATTGGAGAGTAGGAATCCTTAACTAGATAGGAAATACAGGCTCAAATCCATACACTAGGTGATATGGGGATGTTCCTAGGGATATATTTTTTTCGTGTGTGATCTGCCCATAGGGAAAATCTCAACTAAGTGTTCCAATCCTTAGGATTCCTCTCAAGAAACTTACAGATCATGATCAAGAGGTTCTTGTTAGTGGACTCAGTGAGACCATTCCCCTAAGGATATTAGTTCAAGGAAAAATTAATAACTATACCATGATCAAACGTCCAACCCAAGAATTTCAAAGAAGAAAATAAAGAACCATTATAAAATACCAAATAAAAAGGACAATCAAAGTCGTTAATGATACTTGATTCAAGGAAATTGATCACTACCTTAGCATTACATTGTTTGCAAGTGATAGCTTTAGTCCAACTAGTGAAATAATCAGTAGTAGTAAGAATATACTTGTGTCCCACAGAGGACGGTGGATTGATTGGGCCAATGAAATCCATACCCCATTGCGTGAATGGTTTCACCTCAATAACAGGCTATAGTGGAAGAGCATACTATTTCTCCTTTGTAGCACACATTTGGAATACATGGAAAGTCCTCGCATGGTTGTGTTCGTCCTTGAATAAAGTGATCCAGTAATACCCTACCCTCAAGATTTGATGTGCAGTGGCAGGTCTAGAACCATGGCCTATGTAATACTTATCATGAAATTATGTCATCATGCAAGTTGCTTCTTCTTTTACCAAGCACCACAAATAGATACCCTCGTGATTCTTGTTGTCACTGTCCCTTGTTAGTTATTTCTAGACATCTTACATTCTAACATTTGATGTCCCCTGTCCACTTTTCCTACTCAGAGGATAGTGTGTTTTCCAATACAACAAACAATGTGAGCATTTTTTTGTTCCAATCATATCAAACAAGTGAAAAACACACTATCCCTTCTTAGTTATTTCCAATGTTGGAAAACACATTGTCCCCTATTAGTTATTTCCAATGTTGGAAAGTGGAAAGCACATTGTCCCTTGTTAGTTATTTCTAATGTTGGAAAAAACACTGTCCCTTGTTAGTTATTTCTAGACATCTTACATTCTAGTGATGTCCCCTATCCACTTTTCCTACATAGGGGACAATGTGTTTTTCAACACTACAAACATTGTGAGCATTTTTTTGTTCCAATCATATTTCCAATGTTGGAAAACACACTATCCATTGTTAGTTATTTCTAGACATTTTACATTCTGATGATGTCCCCTGTCCACTTTTCCTACATAGGGGACAGTGTGTTTTACAACATTGAAAGCAATGTGAGCATTTTTTTGTTCCAATCATATCAAGAAAGTGAAAAACACACTGTCCCCTATTAGTTATTTCTAATGTTGGAAAATACACTATCCCTTGTTAGTTATTTACAATGTTCGAAAGTGGAAAAACACACAGTCCCCTATTAGTTATTTCTAAAGTTGGAAAACACACTATCCCTTGTTAGTTATTTCTAATGTTGGAAAGTGGAAAACAAATTGTCCCCTATTAGTTATTTCTAATGTTGGAAAACACACTGTCCTTTGTTAGTTATTTCTAGACATCTTACATTCTAATGATGTCCCCTGTCCACTTTTCCTACACAAGAGATAGTGTGTTTTCCAACATTGCAAACAATGTGAGCATTTTTCCTACATAGGGGATAGTGTGTTTTCCAACATTGCAAATTCATAAGGAAATAATTAACAAGTGACAATGTGTTTTCAAACATTGCAAATAATGTGAGCATTTTTTTGTTCCTTATTTGAAAACACACTGCCCCCTGTTGGAAAACACACTGTCCCCAGTTAGTTATTTCCAATGTTGCTCTAAAATTTGAAGGTGGACTTCATTACATAACTGACAAGGGATAGTTTGTTTTCCAACACTGTAAATTTATAAGGAAATAATTGACAAGGGATAGTGTGTTTTCCAACACTGCAAATAATGTGAGCTTTTTTTTGTTCCAATCATATCAAGAAAGTGAAAAAAATGCTATCCCATGTCAAGGGACATTTGGAAATTTCATTTTTACTGTAGCCAAAGAGTTGTTCTAAAATTTGAAGGTTGACTTCATTACATAACTGACAAGGGACAATGTGTTTTCCAACACTGCAAATTCATAAGGAAATAAGTGACAAGGGATAGTATGTTTTCTAAAACTATAAATAATGTGATCATTTTTTTGTTCCAATCATATGAAGAAAGTGAAATTCTAATTTTACTATACCAAATAGTTGTTCTAAAATTTTAAGGTGGACTTCATTACATTGTTGGTGTGTACAAATCAAAAACTTTTCATAAGGAAATATCTAAAAATGGACAATGTGTTTTCCAAGACTCCAATAATGTGAGCATGTTTCATAAGGAAATAATTGATAGGGGATAGTGTGTTTTCCAACACTAGAAATAATGTGAGGATTTTTCATAACAAAATAATTGACAAGGGATAGTGTGTGTTCCAACAGTGCAAATAATGTGAGCATTTTTGTGTTCAAATCAAATGAAGAAAGTGAACTTCCATTTTTACTATACCAAATAGTTTTTCTAAAATTTTAATTTGGACTTCATTACATTTTTGGTGTGTACAAATCAAAAACTTTTCATAAGAAAATATATGACAAGGGACAATGTGTTTTCTAACACTGCAACAATGTGAGCATCTTTTTGTTCCAATTAAATGAAGAAGTGAATTCCACTTTTACTGCACCAAAGAGTTGTTCTAAAATTTGAAGGTGGACTTCATTACATTCTTGGTGTGTACGAAACAAAAATATTTTCATAAGGAAATAAATGACAGGGGACAGTGTGTTTTCCAATATTGGAAATAATGTCGACATTTTTCATAAGGAAATAATTGATAAGGGACAATGTGTTTTCCAACACTCCAAATATTGTGAGCATTTTTTTGTTTCAATCAAATGAAGAAAGTGAAATTCCATTTTTATTGTACCAAATAGTTCTAAAATTTTAAGGTGGACTTCATTACATTGTTGATGTGTACAAATCAAAAACTTTTCATAAGGAAATATTTGAAAAGGAATAGTGTGTTTTCCAATGCTCCAATAATGTGAGCATCTTTCATAAGGAAATAATTGACATGAGAGAGTGTGTTTTCTAACACTGGAAATAATGTGAGCATTTTTCATAGGGAAATAATTGATAAGGGATAGTGTGTTTTCCAATATTACAAATAATGTGAGCATTTTTTTCTTCCAATCAAATGAAAAAGTGAAATGCCATTTTTACTGCACCAAATATTTGTATAAATTTGAAGGTGGACTTCATTGTATTCTTGGTGTGTACACAACAATTTTTTTTTTATAAGGATATAATTGACAAGGGACAGTACGATACACCCTATTTAGAAATTATTATTATTCTTGATTACCATTAAGGTATGGTAGTGAAATTATTATTCTATTTTTTGTCATGTATTAAGGTCTCAAGGATCACCCTCATAAGTTCTTTACAGTCTAAATAAGAAATGGATTCACTCTCTATATAAATATCATTTGTCATCACTCAAAGGTGATTTTTTAATAGCTCCAGAAGATATTTTTTTGTTAATATTGGTGAAGTTTAGTAGCACATTATGAAGAATATTATATCACATAGCAACTCAAAAGATTATGTTCTATATAGTGGTTGTGTATGTGATTCATTAAAGGTTGAGGCCTCATGTTGTAAGCACTTAAGACAGGATAGTAAATGTAGTTATATGAATTAATAATTCATATTTTTATTAATTTATTATGTCATCAAATCCTGTTGTGAGTGTTTGTGTAATTGGTTGTATGGTTGGATATTCCTTAAATAGATTCTCTAGTCACAATTTTATCACATGGTATTGAAGTAGTGGTTTTAAATATTGAAGGACCTGAGAGAGAGGGAGTGGGGGAGACTAGAGAGAGAGAGAGAGACCTGAGAGAGAGAGGGAGTTGGAGAGACTTGAGAGAGAGAGAGAGCGAGCAAGAGAGGGAAAGGGAGGGAGAGAGAGACAAAGAGACAAAGAGAGAGACCTAAGAGGAAGATGAGAGAGAGGAGTGATGAGAGAGAGAGGGAAGGAGGTAGATAGGAAGTGGTAGGGTGGGAGGGATAGAAGGAGGGAGAGAAAGAGGGAAGGAGAGAATGAAATTATTATATTTTGCATTTAGTATAACATTGTCTTCATTCTTAGATGCATATTAGCCTAAAATAAGGGAGACATGGAGAGGTAGGTAGAGAGAGGTAAGGTTGAAGGAATAGAGGGAGAGGTAGGTAGAGAGACTAAGGAAAATATGTAACACAATTTTTTCCTCATCTCCATTTCTCTTATCTTTTAACACCCCGTACTATTCATTGTCATGATCTTCTAGCATTTTTTCATATGTTTTACTAGATTCTTTATATCAGCTGCTCCCTCATCAACCCTTAGGATAGAAAGAGACCTTTCTGGGACAGATTTTTCAATGTCTTGAATACTTTTATGTAGCTTTGTAGCCACATTTTTCTCAGCTTTGAAAGTGTCTTTATGATTAGAGAATATATATTTTTCTTTTAACAACTTCTTTACAAGACTTGTCCACCTTTTTAGATAATCCTTTCATGTCTCCACCCAACTAATTCTCTTTTTATGCACTTAGATCTGATTTTTCCTTTTCCTTGTCATCTATTTCCAATTGTATTTGTTCCATGGAATTCTTATGTTCAAGAATCTTTGAGTTCATTTTTTCAACTCCACTTATAGCATCATCTCTCACATTCTTCACTTGCACAAATTCATATGCAATACAAAACCGCTTGAGTTTATCCACTTCTACATTTCCATTTTCCCATTGCACATACTGCACATGCACCTTCCTCAACTTCTCAAGAGTGGGAAGAATCTCTTCATTCAATACACTATCTATCTCATTTACTTTGGTTTAATTCTTCAGATTCCTTTTCCATTTCAACCTCTCAAGAGAAGGAAGAATCTCTTAAGTCAATACATTATGTGTTATCATTCTTTCAAACCATTTGTCACCATCCCCCTCCATTATACCAACTCAAAAATATTATTCCTATCCCTATCCAAAAACATTATCCCTATCCCTCCTTGAAGCTATAAATCTAATTTGGGTGCCTATGTCCTCTAATCCACCATCACATCTCCCCCTCCTACTAAGTCTATTTTGGGTCCTTCTATCCCTCCCACCCTATCACCCCCTATCTCCCTCCTTCCCTCTCTCCCTCACACACACCCTTACCTCTCTTCCTACACCTCCCTCTTTCCCTCTCTTTCCCTCCTCCCTATCTCTATCTCCACTCACCCTCTCCCTCTCTACCTACCTTTCCCTTAACCCATCCCATCCCACCTCTCTTTCTACCTACATCTCCCTCCTTCCCAACTTCCCCCTCTATCTACTTCTCTCTCCCCTTCCCTCTCTAATTTCAGAATTGATCTTGATCTAATTCTCTTTTCTACCATTGTTTATGATGAATTTATAGCACTTTTATTTATTCTTGTATAGATTTCTAAAGAGACTTTTCCTTTGTACTAGATCTTTATCAATACCATCATTATTTTAAAAAACTCTAGTTGCCCTATCACTTTATTCTTTAATAATTCATAGCTTCTATAAGGAATTTCAATATTTCAAACTCTCATCCACATGCATTATAAACACATTTGAGGAAAATTATGAATCATTAATTAAGATCGTTGCATCAATTACATGGTAAAAAAGAGCCTTCTTGAATTGTTGAATTAATCAATTGTAGTGTAAATATGGATAACATTACTCATTTATAGTTTCATCAATTCATTATTCAGTTTATTCAATTAATCATTTATAATGCAAATATGGAAAACATTGGTAAAAAAAATGTATTAACTAAAAATCCATATTGAACTTAAGAATTCCATGGAATAAATACATTCCTCTATACATTCCTCTATTGCTCCTCTCTCACCATCCCTCCCAATCTTCCTCTTCCCATAGGTGGAGAGAGGTATAGAGGGATAGAGGGAGGGAGATACATGGAGAGGTAGGTAAAGAGAGGTAAGGTTGAAGGAATAGAGGGATAGGTAGGTAGAGAGAGTGATGGGAGATAGGGAAAGTAGAGAGGGAAGAGGAGATAGAAGTAGATAGAGGGGGGAAGTTGGGAAGGACAGAGAGGTAGGTAGAAAGATAGGTGGGTGGGATGGATTGATTGAAAGGTAGGTCAAGAGGGAGAGGGTGAGTGCAGATAAAGAGGGAGAGGGAGGGAGGGAGAGTGGTGTAGGTACAGAGTGAGAGGGACAAAGGGAGGCACATCTAGTGCCTTATCTCTAGACATCATCATACAAGTGAAACTTTTCTTTTATTCCATTAGTCAACATCATCATCACATTTAAGAGAGATAGGTATAGAGAGAGTTAGGGAGAGAGGGAGGGCTAAGTGAAGAGAGGTAAGAAAATTGAAAATACATTTCATAGTTGGCAACCTAGGGAGCACATGTAGATAGGTACTAGTAAGTGAGAATTATTTGTTAAAATTTAAGATAGGTACATATGATGAGGAAGTATTGTATCATGTCAAAGGATATATGTCATTTATTTTTAGGAATCTTGGTCATGGTAGTTGTAGACACCTAAATTTGGACAATTAAATTTGTCCAAACTTATCCCTTTTCATCTAAATATCCTCTTGTTTGCATTAATTAAGCAATATTTATATTATTTAATTAATACCGTTAAATTCTTCTAAATCACTAAGGTATTAAATACCTTACCCTTTATACCCCTTTTCCTCAAAAGAATTAAATAAATAATACATTTATTTAATTCCTCACATGGCACATCCTCCATCACATTTTCTTAATCCTAATCCACCCCCTAACCCCATCATTATGGATGTGCACATGTCTAATCCATGATTAGGATGTGTCACATCCTCCAACTTTTGCAAGTTGGCTCCTAATCTTCATTAGCCACTAACTGTCTTCTAATCATTGATCAGTTAGTCCAATCAACATCTTAATCAACTCTCTCATCTCCCAAGGAATATTAAATTCTTTTTATTATCCCCATGTCCTTCCTAATGGAATTTTAAATTCCATTTTATCCCTCCAAGACTCCCCTCTTCCCCATGAGGATCACTGAACAGTCACACCACTCACATGGGTCAAAGTCCTACTTTTGGGAACCTTGTCTTATCCACAAGATACTCGCAATCATGTGACTTTAAAATTCACATTTATTACCCCAACCACTTCTCTCTCCCCCATGATGATGTGTGAGGAATTCTAAAATTCCTCACATGTCAACATCCTTCGGACCACATGGGGACAAGAAGTTCCATTTTAAGGAAATCTTTTCCCCTTTCCAGGGTACTTGCAAGTACCTCCACCTCACTTGTCCTCTCTCCACCTCACATGTCATTTTTTCCATCTCATTTCCACATGGAAAGATGTGAGGCCTTGTGAGTCCTCAGCTCACCATAGCCCTCCATCTTAGCCATGTTGGTGCAATCTTGACCATTGAATTCTATAGAGGATTTTCTCCTAAATATAGAGGATTTCTATTCTCATGATCATTATGCATTCAACTCACACAAGAATTCTACTCTCTAGACATTTTCAAGAAATATCAAGCACTTGCATATTCATCCTCCATTGTTGCACTCTTGAAGCTTGCATTCCATCCATTTCATACATTTAGACAAATACCCACATCTTTCATTGCATTCATCTCAAAATCTAGATCACTTTGTATAACATTTAATCATATTTTCCATCAAGGAGCACACATCAAATCTTCAACAAAGGGCCAACCAGGAAGATCAACTTAGACAAGGTATATTTGTTGTTTTATCTTTCTTTTTTTAAGTTCAACTTAGGCTAATCTTGAGGTGGCATTTTGTTTCTTTGAATTGAATTTTTAGTTAGTTTTTTCATATTTAGAGGTTGAAAACACTTTCACACATTTTTGGCACACCTGGTGGAACCAAAAAATAGGTTTGTTTCTTTCACCTTTGTGGTTGTTTGATGTTTTGTAGGTTCAGGTTACACGCAGAGGCGATTCTACCCTCTAAACAAGTGATTCTATAAGCAAAAGAGAAATTTTTACCTCAAGACAGGTGAGCCTACCATACATAGGGGTGATTCTACTCTTGTAGGATGGCCCATCTATGAAACAAGAAATTATGCTCACTATTTCTTTAGATAGGTGAGCCTACCCCTTGGATACGCAAGCCTACCCCTTGGATAGGAAATTTTGTTCCCTATTTCCCAGATAGGAAATTCTGCTCACTATTTCTGTAGATAGGCGAGCCTACTCCTTGGATAAGTGAGATTGCCCCTTGGATAGGCAATTCTGCTCCCTGTTTCCCAAACATGCAATCCTACTTACTATTTTTGTAGATAGGTGAGCCTGCCCCTTGGATAGGCGAGTCTGACTCTTGGATAAGAAATTCTACTTCTTGTTTCCTAGATAGGTAATCCTGCTCACTGTTTCTTCATATAGGCAAGCCTGCCCCTTGAATAAGTGAGCCTGGCCCCTAGATAAGTGGTTTTGACCTATAGATAAACAAGCCTGACCCCTAGAAAGATGATTATGAATTGCATAAAGGTGAGCTTGACCCCTAGATAGGTTAGCCTGACCCTTGGACAGGTGATTCTGACCCCTAGATAGGTGATTCTGACCCCTGGACAGGCAATTCTTAGGAAAAACAATGGTTTAAATCTGCATTTTTAGAGTTCATTTCTTATCATTTTTAGGTACTAACCCCCTAACTTGTTCATTTGTGAGTGTGTTTTCATTTTTACTAATGTTTGTGCAGCTATTTCTCACTTTTCAAAGGTCGGAGGATCAAACTACTAACACTTTCTGGCAGAATGATCGATCCCAACATTCTTAGTTTAGTTTGTTTGTCGTCTCTGCTTACTAATCTAGGCACATAGATCTAATTAGGGGGAGTCAATATATTGTGTGTTTTTCTTGTCAAGTAAGATATTGACATATCCAATCCCCTTGTGCCATTTGGCTATCCTGGGTGAAGAGAAATCATGTCTTACTTAGTCCTTTGTGTTACCCAAGGGACACTACACCATTCAAGCTTTCCCATTGTACTTCAAGTGAGCCTGGGGAGTAGTTGAAAATGGTTAGTATTATCTTTTTAGCGGGACCTGATTGGGGATTTCATCACCCCAAGGGATGATCCCAACCACGTGTACCGGAGGGGTATATAAAGGGGGGAGAGCCAAAGTTGTACCCCAATCTAGTCACGTCGTGTCTAGTGGAGTCTCAAAGCTAGGGTGATACCTAGATAGATGTGAAGAGTTGGTCCAAGCCTTCAATACCTTTTTGGGGTTCCTGACTCACTCTTGTATATGGGTTGGTGTTCACGATTGTGCCTCACGTACCATGTGTATATGAAGGAATCCCTAGTTATCCTTGTTTAGCCTAGTTAGAGGACTGTGTTACCCATACCCTTATCACTAAATATAGGATTGTGCTACTTGAATTGTCTTCTTTATGTGAAACTAGTGCTTTCTTTCAGTTGAGTCAACCTTGGCCTTCTACTTGTTTCTTGCTATGTTTTTGTCCTTTTCCATAATTATTCATTTTCTTTCCAGTCTGCTCTAAGTCTTTCGTTTAGGCAAGTTTGATCTCTGTTTGGGTGAGCCTAACCTCCAAATAGGAGAGCCTATTTTCTACAGGGGTGACCCTGCTTCCTTTCTGAGTCATTTCTTAGGTGATCCCTTTTAGAATTTCCCATTTCCTATTGAATAGGTGAGCCTGTCCCCTTGTTGGGTGAGCCTAACCTCTAGATAGGCGAGCCTGCTATCTACAAGGGCGATTCTACTTCCTGTCAGTCAAATAGCTTAACATACTCCCATTTCCTACTAAATAGGCGAGTTTGACCCATGGACAGGCGAGTCTGACCCCTGAACAGGCCAGCCTGACCCTTGGATGGGCGATTCTGCCCCCTAGACAGGCGATTCTGCATCCTGGTTGGGTGAATCTACTTCAGAAACAACTAGTCTTGCTTGTCATTCGTTCATCCATTTCGAGCTTTTGTCTCCTCATTTTGATAGTCTGTATCCCCAGGTTACGAGCATCCATTTCCTCATTTCGAGCATCCATTCCCTCATTTTGAGCATTCATTTCCTTGTTCTAAGCATCCATTCATCTAATATGAGCATTCGTCTCCTCATTTTGAGAGTCTGTCTCCCCTTTCGAGCAATCGTTTACTCATTCTAACAATTCATTCATCCATTTCGAGCATTTGTCTCCTCATTTCAAGAGTCAATCTCCCCTTTCAAGCATTTTTTCATCCATTCTGAACATTCATTAATTGATTTCGGGCTTTCATTTCATCATTTCGAGAGTCTGTCTACCCATTCCAAAAAAAAATTCCATGTTTGAAGGGTCTAAAAGTGGACAGGTGATTCTGACTTGCAGATAGGCGAGCTTGACCCCTAGATAGGTGATCCTAACCCTTGGATAAGCGAGCCTGACCCCTAGATAGGTGATTCTGACCTACAGATAGGTGAACCTGACCCCTAGACAGGCGATTCTGACCTGTAAATAGGTGAGCCTGACCTCTGGATAGGCAAGCTAGACCCCTAGATAGGCGATTCTGACCTACAGATAGGCGACCCTGACCTATGGATAGGCAACCCTGACCCCTAGATAGGCAATTTTGAGCTATAGATAGGAGAGCTTGACCTCTAGATAGGTGAGCCTGACCCCTGGATAGGCGATCCTTCCCCCTAGATAGGTGAATTTTCCCAAAAGTAGACCTTCATCCGTCTTCCTTTCATCATCATTTCCATTCATCAACACTTTATGAAATTCATCTTTTCTTTGATCAAATCACATAGGTGCTTCATAGAACATCATTACAGTCCATATCCATCATCAAATCATCCATCCCAATCACCTAGACTTCATTTCAGGGGTTTTGATTTTGATGTAGAAACTTCTAGAGGCCATAACTTTTGACTCAGGTGTCCATTTGGGCTGAAATTTTATGGGTGGTTACATTATGAGGTGGCATGTGGATTCCCAACCAACCCTTAGTCGGTTGGCCCCCATTTTGGCACATTTTTGGGGCCTGAAACTTTCATCTTAATGCTCAAAATCATAATTTAGTGTTTTTTTTCCAATTTTTGAAAAATTATTTTCGTTAATAACTCAGAATTCACGTGTCAGATTTGGAAGGCTAGTTGTAAATTCATTCTACCTTAGTTTTAGGAAGTTTTGGGGAGAAAACTAGACTCTCAAAGATATGCCTATGCAGTTTCCTAAAATGGCAAAATTTGACAATTTTTGAAAACTAGCAAATCTAGAAAAATTTGATTGTCAGCACCTTACGTCATCTAGTTAAACCCCTGAACTTGGTGTAGAATCAATCCCATCACATCTTCCAATCATCCTAATTTGAGCTTCAATCCAGTCCTAATCTGAGATTGAATCCAATCCCAATATGAGCTTAACATAAATAACAATTTGAGCTTTAGTCCATCTACATCGAAGATCTTCTAATATCCAAGATCAAGAGGTATATGACATAGATCCCCTTTACTCTATCATTTCTAGTAAGATCTCTCCAAACTCTTTCCAAAATACAATTACCCCTCTGATCTATCCTATTATGTCTTCATCCACACCTAATAACACTACTTATGCTACCTTTGACAAGGGATATCCATTATCTTCCTCGTCTACATATGCATCATATCTTTCATCTACATCTTTCTCTTATCCAACACCCACATCCTCCTATCCCAATCCAGTGTCCCAATATCCCTATTATAATCCACCATCCACATCCTCCTATTTCAATCCTTCACCCACATCCTCTTATCCCAATCTTCCCATCCTAATCTACCATCCCAATACTCCTATTACAATCCTTCATCCATGTCCTCCTATCCTAATCCTCCTTCCCAGTCTACCTATCCTAATCCAACATCCACACCCTTTTATCTTAATGCTACACCCCCATCAACCTATCCTAATCAAACATCCACATCTTCCTATCCTAATCCGTCATCCACATCCTCCTATCTCAATCCATCATCTCAATCTTCCCATCCTAATCCACCATCCCAATACCCTTACTACAATCCACCAACCATATCCTCTTGTCCTAATCCACCATCCATGTCCTCCTATCCTAATTCACCATTCCAATATCCCTACCTTAACCCTCCATCTATACCTAGTCCTACATCCAATTCCATTCCCCCATCTAATCCTAGTCCACCAATCCATAATCCCAATCCTTCACCAATCCCTAATCCTTCATCTATTCCCATCACCCCAGCTAAGCCTTGAGTATGCATGATTCTCACTCTAGAAGTTCTCCAATGACTCATGACAAAGAAGACATCCCAAAATCCACACCTTGAATTCATGGAACCATGCCATCCCAATCCATTATCCACGGTCATTCGTGATGAGGTCCTTCTCCGTACCACACCTATCATTATAGTTACCACCCCTAGCACCACCCAAACCATTGAAACCACCAAACCCACCAAATACATTGAACCCCCATCTCCTCCCTCAAGAACCACTGAACCCTTCAAAGATAACCAAACCTAATCACTATCTTCTACTCCTAGATCCACCCAATCCATTGATGAAACTCAAGCCCAATCCACTCCTACTCCTAGTATCACTGAAATCCATTCTCATGAACTTCATGAATCCCCCATCCTTCCATCTCCCCCACTTGAAAATTCCCTCCAATACTCCATCATCATGCCACCAACACAAGATGAATCATGCCAAGAGATTGATCCAAAGCATACCAACATATCCCCTTCTCCAAATCAAGATCCTACCATCCCACCTAGTCCACCTCCAGATCATAGTCCCCCATCTATTCAATCCTGATGATCCCCTTGTCACTTAGGATCTAACCACTCCATCGCATGAGCCCTTATTACTCGCTATCACAAATCTAGATCCTATCATATTCCCTAATCCCTCTCTTGATCCCTTACCACTCACTCATCCCGATCAAGATGCAACTATCCCGTCATCTCCATCTCATGATCCTCCATTGTCACCTAAACCTACTATCCCCTCACTACTTTTATATCCCCTTGGTACTCTCACATTCTTCCATGGTGGTCTCTTTGTAGAAGAAAAACAAAGTGTATATACCACCCATTATCCTCCACCTAATAATGGACTCACATCATTCTTCTGAAATAACAAAAATCCTATCATGGATCAAATGCTCAAGAACATGAACTATCAAGGAAAATGTCTAGGCCTTCATGAGCAAGGTATTTTAGAGCCCATCCAGGTCAAAGAATAATCCTATACATGAGGTCTTGGATGTACTACTCACGCATTGTAATACAAAAATGTTGGTACAACCTCTATCCATCCTCAACAAGCCTCCTCCAAATGAATAATAGGCTCTTCCCATCACTCTGCTAAATCATTTTCCACCATCCCCCCTCCATCATATCACCTCAAAACAACCATCCATATTCCTCTTCATCTTCCAAATCCATTTTGGGTCATTATGTACCTCCATCCACCATCTCCCATCCTTCATCTACTCTATCCATTTTTGGGTCCTTATGTCCCTCCATCCACCGTCACACATCCCCTGCATACTAAGTCCATTTTGGGCCCTTACATCCCAAAATAACCTCCTCCATCTCATCCTAATCATCCTTCTCTACATCCATCACCTATCCATGTCACCCATCATAAACATCCCACTCTCATATTCCCTAATAAAGATCAATAAAGGCACATACCTACACATCTTTCGTCCACATATCATCCCCAAAATCCAATCTCCATCACTCTGCATAATCCATCTCCTCACACCCATCCCATTGCTATTAAAAAAACTTTGGATACCAAAGTAACAATGCATAAATCTAAACATCCACATGAATCTAAACCTCATCATGTCCCCTTGAAAGGACATGTTAAAGAAAGGAAAAATCTAATCCAAAATCAAAATGAAACCCAGAGGCCACAAAGGCCCACCAAAGCAAAAATCAAAACCATGTGGATCCTAAAGAACAAAGATGCAGTTCCTTCAAATGAAAAAATTGTAACAACATCCAAATTTTCTAATCCAAAATCTAATCATAAACCCCTCCATCTCCTAAATCTATTTTGGGACCTTATGTCCCAAAATTCACTATCCCATCTCCTCCATTATCCCCACATTCTCCATCCATTAATCCTCCTATCCTTTCACATCCACCACCATATGTGCCAATGTTGGTCTTGACAACATCTCCCCATCACACGCCCACCCCACCATTCCATCCATACACTTTCCAACATCCCATCCATTATCCCACTTATCTCCCCCATCAAATCCCTTTAATCCATTCTCTTGCATAATCCATTTAACCTAATAAGGTTATACCAACATCAAATAGTTGCTTCACACATTGGCTCTTAATACCTCATATGGAACTTGATGCTTGAGTCCTTCATCCATCTCCTTGTCACGTATCCTCTAAATCCACTTATCCATATCCCTATCCTTATCCATCTCCATCTGCATACTATCCAAAAATCCCAAAAAATCTAAAAAGTCAAAAAAATCCCCAAAAGTCCAAAAAAAAAAAGTAAAAAAGAAAAGAAAAATTAAAGAGAAAAAAAAATTCCAATGGTGAAAACTTGGTAAACAAGTTCCTTGGATAAGTACCTATTGATGTGTGTTTTACACACTTTCTCAACATAGGAAATGCATATATGCAATACCTCTCTTGAAAGGAAATCTCCAACATCAAGTTGCTGAAAATCTCCCCAAGTTATCTTGGGTGTGGGGTCATGACTTGCATGGAACTCCTCAGTTGATGTTTGATGTGATTTTTCTGGAAATCACAGGGCAGACTTACGTAGCTGGATACGAGATGGATCTTAAAATCTGAAGTTTATGAGATGGGAGTTAAGGTACACTTTGTTGTAGGTTTGAACAACAGTATAAAACTTCAATGTTTTCTTCAAGCTTTTTCTTTACAATGTGCAATGAACCTTAGCATAGGCCACTCATTAAAAAAAATGGGAAAAGGGTAGTGAAGAGAGAAGGTTCCTAGATTTGCAACTAATTGTGAATAGTAATCATGGAGTTCCTGCCATGAACAACTTCCTTTAAATGAAATTTCACTTAACCAGAAAATTCACAGTCTCATGAAATTTGTGCTATCTTCTAAGGTCTGTAGATATTTCACCATGCATTCACCATATACATGCATGAAGAAAGATAAAAGTTTGGAGTAGCTTTGAATTCAAGCCCAGACTAACTCTACATAGCTATTTACCAACAACAAACAACAAAAAGTATGGACTAAGAAGGCATCTAGACAACAGAAATTCCTGAGATCACATAACAACATTACTGAAATCTATTCAAATAATTTAAATCTAGCTAGAACAACAATGTAAATCTAAATAAATCATCTGACAATGGAGATTGAATCATGAAACATGTGAGGAACTCAGAAAATGCACCAAGTCAATGTATTTTCATTATAAATTTCTGCAACATGTCTTTATAACAACTCAACTCCCTCTTGAAAATGAGAGGAGACCCCCTATTTATAGTGCCCAAAAGGTAGAACAAATGGCCAAGATTCAATCTCATTGTGTGGCCAAGATTCACTACAAACTAGGGTTCTATCTACCCACCCAATATATTACAATTTAAAATACAATTATTTCCATATCCCTATTTTTCTTCTAGTGACAACACTATAGCATTTTCTCTTTTGTTGATTGCTCTTTCTGCTGTAGCTATTCCTTTAGAAGCTATTCACTAGCAATAGGGTCACCCTACTTTTTCAAGGCTGCATACTCCATGAATTTCAAGATTACCAGTTGGAGTTTGTCAACCTCCATGATCTTGGACGGCAACACTTGATAACTCCATTCCTTGGAGTTGTCCTTAAGCCTCTTCCAATCTTCATCATACTTGGCGGTGTGGTCCCTGAACAGTTCTAACTTGGCAAAGGCACTGGCAGAAAAACTCATGAAACCTATTGTTATCTCATCTGACATTCTATCCTCCATCTTTTTCTAGAAATGAGGCTTTATTTTCTCTAGATCTACTTGCACCACGGGTATGTCATATCCCATCATTAGCCTCAAATATCATGCACAATCCGCCCTAATTTCTTTGACCCATTCAATATCTGGATCCACTTTATCAATTACCTGCTCCAACCTTTCTTTTAGGTTATCAAATCCCGCTTCCACACATCCACTAGCCAATGATCGTCCCTTTTTAGTGCGAGCTTGTTTTCCCACGTGGCTTTGGGTAATCGGAGGATAGCCTCAATCTTTGGATAGGTGGACTTATATGTTGCAGTGAAGTTGGTGTAAAGCTTCTTTGTGCCCTTGAGAGACTATTGTAAGTCTAGGAACTTGTTGGCTATTCGAACAACTCGACTGATACCCATGTTATCGATGTATAGAACTTGTCAGAACCAGCTCTCTATAGTTTTGTCAAAATTCTTTCTTTTTTCAAGCTTGTCAATCTGTTCCTTGGACAACAATTGGGGTGGAGACACTGACGTGGTAGGCATGTCTTCAATTGAAGACCATTGTTGGATGCAATCTATCAAGGCAGCTACCTATGCTTTAAGCTCGTCCTTTAAGACTTTATCTTGATGTATTAGGTGCACCACCGTAGCCACTGACTCCTCAAGATGCTGCACCTTCTACTCTCTAGTACCAGTTCCCAAGTTAATGGTGGAGACATTATAGCTTACTCCCTCTTGGCCTACCACTGGTGTTGCCACTTGCACAGTTCAGGACC
This sequence comes from Sequoia sempervirens, assembly GCA_007258455.2. NCBI lineage: Eukaryota > Viridiplantae > Streptophyta > Pinopsida > Cupressales > Cupressaceae > Sequoia > Sequoia sempervirens. Next base: position 352,990,531 of record VDFB02047230.1, read on the forward strand.
CAGAAGTATCCATCGTTACCTTGGATCTAACTTTGGGCTTCTTCTCCTTTTTGGTTTCTGATTTGTGCTTGGGCCAGGATAGCCTCTAGCCTTGTTCTTGGATCCTTTGGGGTAGGAATCTTGTTTTCAAGCTGCTTCTCCAACCACTCAGGCATAATGTATTTTCCCTTGGGAAATTCTTGATTACCCTCACCTTCCCTTGTTTGGATCTCTATTTGTTCACCTGTGGGAGTCCTTTCTTTCATTTTAGTGTTGTCTCCTTCTTCCTGATCGGAGTCTTGGATGAACGTGAGGCATTTGATGGGAGGCTTGGTAGGAAATCACTCCCATTGGATTTCTTCTCTCTCAATTCCTTTCTTTTTCCTTTATTCAACTTTTTTTTCCTCGTGCACATGCTCCTCGGGCTTGTCTCTTTCTATATCGCCTTCTTCATAAGGAGGTGGCATATCCTCCTTCGATTCCCCTATAGGAAGTTCCACATTTTCTGCTGCCCTATCACCTTATTTCCCTTCTTCTCTAGGTGGTGGCCTTTCTTCATCTTCTCCATCGTGCTTCAATTTTCTAGCCATTTCCTCTTCAAGATCATCATCGAGGGTCTCTACAATAGTTCTACCACCTATACCCTCCTCTTCGTCTCCACTTTCGGAAGACCCTGTTCCTTCTTCTTCATAGACCACCCTATCAATTCACCAGTTTTTATACTCCAGGTGTTTGTGGTACTCATCAGCTTTCTCCTCCATTTCCTTTGAGGCTTCTTTCTCCTGCCTCTCCCATTCTTTGAAAATTAACATTATGGCTTCCATTTCTGATAGTCCCATTGGAGGTTGTGAAGGCGTAGCACTAGTGAGGACCCATGATAAGGTAGCTTGGATGGTTGGAACCAAAATAATTTGAGAGATTTCAGAGGGGACATTCTGCATGTGCTGCAAGAAAGCCTCTAGTAATGCTAGTGAGGGCATTGGTGTTGTCACTACTGCCAATGGGAGTGATATAGTAGGTGACATGGCAGTGGAGGAAAGTGAGTAGTTGCAGCGGAGGAAAGTGGAGTAGTTGTGGCAGAGGAAGAGTCAACCATTATTATGGGCCTAGCCAGTGGAGAGGAGGCGAGATGGACTAAGATGTCCACCGCAAGTGGGGATGTGGTGACCAAGGCCTGAGAAATAGGCAGAAGGGTGGCATAGACATGGAGAGCTGGAGGAGGCTTTGGCTTATCTGTCTTCCCTTCCTCACCCTTTTGAAGGGGATCTTCTTGAATTGGTGGTTGCTCTGCGACACTTGCAATCTGTTTGGGCCTCTTAGAGGGTGAGCCTCTCGAGTCTTTCCTTGAATAATCTTTGGGGTCTGGAGACTATTCTACTTCAATCCCTTTCCTCTTCTTCGATCTTGTGAGTGGAGGATATTTGGATGTCCCACCTGTTTAAGTTGTAGTGGCGACATTCTCTGTGGCACTAGGCTCACTCTTGAGCCCTTCATATGTCAAGACAACCCCTTGTTGCTTTAATCGAGCTACTTGTCCATCAATCCATTCTTTGGTACGAGCCACGATTGGTTTAGTTACAATATCGAGATCATCAACCTCTTGTTCATCCCAATCTATCACCGACAGTGGCAAGTTAGCAACTGCATTATATCTAGGGTATACGATGGTGCCTTCATCCTCCTTGACCTGATCTGGTATAGGAAATAGCTACACCCTTCTTACAAATTGTGTAGTCATCCTTGTGTAATGTCTTCCACGCACCTCTTTGTCATCCTGATAGTCTACCCAAAAATATTCAACGTGGTGTAGGTGGGCTTACCCTGGTCCCAATGCATTTCTTACATTCCCATATGGTTCCATCCATGGGCGAGCAGTATGTAGGTGGAAGTGGTACTTCACCAATTCCTTTTTAGAATTCCCAACACACTAGGAAGTTTTCAATTTGTACATTCCTTGGCTGAAAGCTAAGGGATAAGGGATCCCTACTAGGTGTTTTCCGTCAAGGACTGAATGTATATGCTGTAGCTACTAGGAAAGTTCTAATAGTATAATTTGGTCATTGGGGTACTGGGACAACTTATTTGGCCTTTCTATGAAATCCTGGGCATGAACATATGTGAATTTTGGGTACTATAAAAACAAGAAAGCGTACTGCTTCAAGAACACCCGAGCACTGTGAGAGACCCTTCTCTCCAAATCCCCACCAAGCAACCTGATGATGTGGCCGATGAAGGTGCCATTCACCCTGTAGTACTCCTTGAAATTCCTGAACTATATTTGGGGATACCTGTCATAGACCTTCAATCTTCGGCGTGACTTCTCATTGGGTGCCACAAAAATTCCACTATATTGCCTCTACTTAGCCAGTGAGTAGACTAGATAGGTCATGTAGAACTTAGAGCTTTTCTTCACATTCATAAACTACTCATGGAAGCAATGCTTATGATGCCTCCCTAGTAGAATGAGACTTTCATGGTGACATCTTCGTCCCCATGGAGGATCTTTACAACAAAATACACCATCCACTCCTCAAAAAATTTGTAGTAGGGAGGACCACTACCCTACTCAACATGGTTAACAGGTCATGGTAGTCCCTATAGATATCACTACGAAAGAGTTCTTGAGGCACTCTTGCAGTGCTGCCCCTTTTCTCCTTGAACTAGTACTAGTTTATTAACTTTTTGCAGCCCATAGGGTCCTTATCCCATGTTGCCTTACCTTCCTCCATGTTGGGAATATCCATCTCCTCAAAGGTGGGAATGTGGAAAGTTTTAGTAATGGCCTTAGTTGACATATCAGCAAGGATGTTCCCATCCCTATCCATGATGGTTCTTGTCTATGGCTGGTAGGCCTGCTGGCAAGCCATGACCAATTCAGGGGCTATGAGAGAGGGGGAGAAGTCTGCAACTTTTTCAATCCCACTCTGTCTGATTAATCTTGCATTGTCAGTCTTCGAGTGGATTCTAACCCTTTGTTTGAATTCGTCAATATTTACGTGGCCGATATTGGTGTCTGTGATTTCTTTCTAGTCAGTGACAATTTTTGAATGTAGAGGCTCACCCTAAAACTGATACTTCATCTGGTCTTTTTCCTCTCTTCCATGAGGAGTCTTGTCTGCTTTCTTTCCTTTGTCCTTTTCTGTAGCCACCCCTAAGGGTCCTGCACCCAATTCCATATATCTAGCAAACATAGACGTAATGAGTACAACCAATTATGAAAGCATTAACATTAGTCAAAATTCCATTGACAAAATCCAATTAGACCTCATATGATTAATGAAGTTAAATCTTTACTTTATATTCCTTGAGTCACTTTTTGAAGGGATTTTGGACAATCTAGGCCCAAGGGACCGAACTTCCCTGGTAGGAATGTTGTTTTGAAAGAGCAAACATGTTGGGGAAATTTGGGTGATTTCTCCCATCTTCACATTTTGATGGTTTGAAAGGCTAGTGTCAAAGGGGGGTCAAATTTGAGCACATGGGTTGAGGTTGGTTTTCAAATTTGAGGTCATCATGATCAATTTTGGAGCTCCCAGAGGTTCAGGGTCAGAAAGCTGTCAAGACTTTGTTGTTTGAAACAGCCAGGAAGAAACGAAGTTCCAGTGTCAGAAGCCTAGGGTCCGAGATCCGGAAGGTCAAAAGATGACCGATAGCTTACTTTGGAATTCAAGGTGCTCAGGCCTAGAGGAGAGGAAGGTGGTTAGGGTTTCATTGTTTGGAATGGAAATGATCGTACGAAAACCCAGTTGGAGTATCTTGGCGGACCAGACCCAGCGTCAACCCTAGCCGCTGGTTTTCTCTGTAAAGTTTCTCTAGGAAATCGAGGGGGCAGAACCTGGAACTCGAGAAGATGGTCATGTATCACCCTTTTGCATTGGATGGAGGGAGATGACACCCCGATGGGTGGAGCTCGGTGGATGCAAGGATGACAATTGGAGGGTCAAAACTTGGGAAGCGAAAGGTTGCCAATAGGTGGCCACTCTGCTGGGGCGAAGTTGCCATGGAAGTCCACGGACCAAGATCCGACGATAGGACAACAGAGTTCACTTAAGATTGAATCCTCATAAAATGAAAAGCAATACAAACCCCAGAGGGTGGAAGGGTGCATTCTCTTCACCATTTGGGAACGACGTGGCAATGCAGAGTCTTGGGGATGGAAGCCTGGTGGACCAGACCCAGAGTGAACAAAAGTAGTCTAAAATTTTTGTAACTTTGAACGGGCAGGAATTGAGGAGTTGGGGCCTAGGGTTCAGGAAGGCAGGAGCATTTCACTATTTTTGATGGTGAACACCTTGGGGAAACCTAACGAGGCAGGCCCTTGAGGCAGAGATGGAGGTTGGCTTTCAAATGTGAGTTTGCTAAGTTTAATGACGATTGACCAATAGAGTTTTGAGGAGGCGGGCCTGACAAGGAATCTTGCCATTTGAAAAGTTTTCATTTTTCCAAGTTCTTAAAGGTGGCGGAAAGGTGCAAACCCGGAGGGCATGAACGCCCTACACAAAGAACAATGACGGCATGGTTTAGCTTTGGTTTGATCTTAGGAGATGATTTTGGATGTTTTTCAAAATTTGAAAACATGGGTTTTGTGGGTTTTTTCATATTTTATCAATTAAATGCATTTTTATCCCATGTTTATTCATTATTTTAAGCCAAAAATCATAAAAAACCTCTCGGTGGAATGGATGGAAAACCTTACTCAAAAATCTGATGGGAGAAGATGTGAAATCCACTAAGGATGGCCGAATGAGGATCACGGACACGAGGGCGTCGAGCAATGGGTGCACTGATCTTCTCAGGAAAGCACTCTGAACTCTTCTGACAATCTTGAAAAATGAAAATGATAGGATAGGGCTTATATTTATACCCAAAGATGCATTTAATTCTCTCATTTAATGCCCATATGGATGGCCATTAGGTTGGTGGAGTTCAAATTAACATATGACAATGGGAGGTACGGGCTCTGGGGAATAGGGTGACGCAACCCGAAGGCTGTTTCAAAATGTACCTTGGAAGCTAGTGGCGAATGGAAGCCCGGGGAATGGATAGTGGAAAGACATCGTAGGTTGGCAGTCAAAAATGACAAAAACCAAACAAAATTTTAGTGACAGAAGTCCGGTGGACTGGACCCAGGGCTGGCGAAAGCATTCTGAAACACTAGCAAGTTTAAACTGGCGAAAAACAAGGAACCAGGGCTAGGGTTTCGGAAGGTGGGATCCTTCCTCCATTCAGAATGGTGAACACCTTAGAGAAACCCGACTAAGGAAACCTAGGGGTGCGGTCCTGGCAGGCCCCAGGGCCGCTGGCAGAAGCAAACTGCCAGGCAAGATCCGAAGGCACTAGGACTTAGCCTAAATGGAGGGGATGAAACATGGTCAACTTAAGATGAGACCTTGGAAAAATGTTGACCACTTAGGACACCAAATAGGGCATGCAAAATGAGGTAGTGACAGAATGACCTGATAAGGTGAAAGAAAAGAGAGTCCTTGTTCCAAACGGGGCATGTGTGCTGAGGGAACAACAAATGGCGACTCTGCTCAGGAATGCTCCCAAGTGTTCTAAGGATAAGCATTCATTCAAGACCTAGAATATTTGGTTTCACAGACTAGGAGCAAACTTTCAAGAGTGAACTGGGAGGACAGGATCCTAAGTTGGGTCAGTATATAGGATATCTCAGAAGTGTGTGTGGTGAATTCATTCAATTCCACTGAACTATGACAAATGGCTACTAATCCAACTGAGCAAGCTACATAAACAGTCCAACACCTAAAGTAACCTGGACATTTTCCCATTGCCAGTCAGGTGTCCATAGCCCCGATGGAGTTGCTGCTATGATCCCATGGATATTGCTCTACTACCAGCCGAGCATCCATAGCCCTGGTAGAGTAATCCGCACACCCATACAGTGGCTTGATTTCAAAAAAAAAAATTGTGTTTTGATGCAACTTTCAACATTCCTTTCTCACTTATCTTGTGCTCGACTGTGTAAGAACTGAATCCTATGATGGGTTTGGGAACCATAATGGTCACTAGAGCAGACTTTAGGATTTTTCACTTACTAGGGTATTATAGTGGCCATTGTATAGTCCTTCAGAAATAATTAATATGTGTTTTACGCAAGATCTTAGATGTGTGTAAAAGAATCCAACCAAGGCTCAAGTTCTAAAGTAGAGTTCAAATGAGGAAACCACTCCTAGGCAGCCTTCAAGGAGAAATAGTCGAGAATGAATGTTTAGTCGAAGAACACCAAGGGTGGAAAACAAAGCGAACCGTTCATTGAATGAGCACAACCACTACAAAGGGATGAAGAACATCCTCTTCAAAACCAAATAGCCAGGAAACAAGAAAAACAGAGCGATGCAAAATAGCAAAACACAAGCAAGCCAAAAAGGAAACCTACTCTATCCTATGTACATATATCTATAGGAAAGATCTCGATAGAGCTTATACTTGGAAATAATGCTTGAGGTGTTGCTTGTTGACTGACAACGAGATGTCTTCACCTGGTAAGGTCTTTAAGCAGAAAGCATTGTCTCCCAAAATTTCAGCTATTTGAAAGGGGCCAAGCCAAAGCTTGTCGAATTCTTTGTGTCCCCTTTATTTTCATGGGCCTTGTTCCAATACAGGACTAAATCTATAATTCTAAAGGCCTTGATTTTGGCTTGGTAGTCAAACCATCTCTTAACCACGCCCTAATATTTGGAAAATTTTTGTATTTCACAGTCTTAGAATTATTCTAAATGCAAGAGCTCATCTAACCGAGCTTCCCTATGGTCCCTCCCTTCATAAAAGTCATTGATAAATTGGAGAGTGGGAATCTTCAAGTGGATAGGAAATATGGGCTCTAGGCCATAAACAAGGTGGAATGGGGAATCACCAAGGGCAGCCTTGTGGAAAGTATGGTCTTCTCAAAGGGTGAATTAGAGTTGAGTATACCAATCCTTGGGATTCCTATCAAGAAATTTCTTGATCACTGTGATCAGGTTATTGTTTGTGAACTTAGCAAGGCCATTGCCTTGAGGATAGTAATTGGATGAAAATTTAAGGGCAATCCTATAGTCAAAGGCCCAACTAGAAAATTTTAATGAATCAAACGTAGGTCCATTATCACAGACCAATGCACAAGGACAACCAAAGTGATTTAAAATGAAACTTTCCAAAAAAATTGTAAATACCTTAGTTATGCATTGCTTACATACAATTGCTTATATCCATCTAGTGCAATAATCAGTAGCGGCAAGAATGTACCTATGTCTTGCAGATGACAGAGGGCTTACTGTACCAATTAACTTGATACCCCATTGGAAAATTGCCTCACTTCCAACATAGGCTGCAGTGGGACAACAACATTCTTTTCCTTGGTAGTAGCAGTTTGACACATGTGACAAGAGCTAACATGACAATAATTATCCTTGAAGAAAGTTGGGCAATAATACCCTGCTCTTAGTATCTGATGTGTCATGGAAGGTCCGTATCCATGACCAGTACCAAAATTTTCATGAAACTCTTTCAAGACTTGGTCTGCCTCCTCCTTGTCAAGGCATCTCAAGTAGATGCATTCATGATTTTTTTTGTATAAAATGGACCCCTGTAACATGTAACCATTGCTCTTTAGTCTGAGAGCACATTTTTGGACTCCTTGTAAGTGGGGTGGACACTTGTGGTTCAGGAAATAATAGACAACATCCTCATACCACTCTCCTGAGGAAATATCCTCAAGTTGGTATTGTTGTATAGTAAGTTCAAGTCTTACTTCTGCTACTGTTTCAACAATTGTGCTGGTAAGTGCCTGCCCTCTTACCACCTTCATCGATTGGATTTCCATGTCATATTCCTAGAGCAATGTGACCCATTTAGCTCTTCATTCGCCCAATTCATTTTGTATAAGTAGCGTCTTCACTGCGGGGTCGGGGAGAATAGTGAACACTGTATTGTGCAAGATGTAATGCCTAAATTTCTTCACTCCCCTAATGAGGGAATATGCTTTCTTTTCTATGTTTTGGTGACGTAATTCAACATCTTTCAGAGGAGAACTCATGAAGACAATCAGGTGCTCGTTCCCTTAATCATCTTTCTGAGTCAGAATGCTAGCACATGAATGTTCTGAAGCAAATGAATAGATGTAAAAGAGCTTTAGATAATTTGGGCTGACAAGCATAGGCACCTCAACAATAGCCCTTTTTATTTCTTCAAAAGCCTTTTTGGCTTTGGAGGTCCACTCAATCTTGGCGTCCTATTTCAACATTGTGTTGAGTGGTTTAACAATCTCAGCAAAACCCGTGATAAATTTACTAACAAAGTTGATCTTCCCAAAGAAGGATTTTAATTCTTTCTTGTTGCCTGGCAATAGGATTTTTAGTAAAGATTAAATTCATTTAGGATCTATGGAGATTCCCTGCTCTGAAATAACATGTCCAAGCAACCTACCCTCAGTCACGCTGAAAATGCACTTATTTTGGTTAAGGGAAACCCCAAACTCCCTACACCTTTGAAACACCTTGCATAGATCAAAGACATGATCACTCCACATTTTAGAGAACACACTCAAATCATCTATGTAGATGATACACTTTCCAATCAGATCTTTGAAGGAAATATCCATGGCACGTTGGAAGGTGGCACCAACATTGATGAGTCCAAAGGGCATTATGCTGTAAGCAAAGGTTCCCCACTTAGTGGTGAACGTTGTCTTATGGTAGTCCTCGTATTGCACTATAACTTGGTTATATCCAGAGTACCCATCGAGGAAGGACATCATTTGGGAGCCGTTGACAATCTGCAATACCTCATCCAATGAGGGTACCAGATAGTTGTCCTTCTTTGAAGCTCTGTTCAGGTTGTGGAAGTCTACACACAATCCGATTTCTCCATTCTTTTTTCTGACCGGGACCAAGTTGGCCACCCATGTGGAATGCTTGACCAAGAAGATAATTATTGCTGAAAGTAACTTCTGTACCTCTTTGTAAATGATGGGTTCTAGCAAGGAATTAATAGAACATTGTCATTGGCAGAAGGGCCTAGCTTTTGTCTTGAGAGGTATGGTCTGTGCAATGATGGAGGTGTCATATGTCTTTAGATCTTCGTAGCTCTATGCTACCATGTCATGATACCTCAACAAAGCATCAATGATTCCTTTCTTCTCCTTGGGCATGCATACTTTTCTAATAAAAACATTTTTGGTCTCTTTTATTTTCCCGAGGGTGTGATCATCACACTGGTTTGTTATGGTTTCCCCCTTAGTTTTCCAATCATGGTCTCTGATCTAGTCCAAGTCAAATATTCATTCAAGTTGAACCATACCTCTAGGAATTGTGTTGGTTTTGAGATTGATAACTCCTTCTATATCCAACTCAGCCTCTTCTGAATCTACTTCATCAATTATTTGGGTGGCGAAGATATTAGAACTCGTGATGAATTCAAGGATATTCTCATCATCATTGAAGACCTAAAAATGAGTGACAATATCTGGGATAGATGGTGTGGATGTCAACTCAACTATAAATTTCTTAAGCCCAGACAAGGAGAGGGGTTGCAAAGTGTTGGCTGCTTGAGCCAAGGAATCAGTTGTATGATTCTAAGCATGAGGGATCAGTTGTATATTAAATGCATCTAAACCTTCTAAGAGATCTCAGACCCTATGCCTATAGTTTTCAAGTCTTCTGTCATGGTAGGAATACAATTTTCTAAGTTGCTTAACTACGAGTTCGAAATTCCCGAACACTTGCAACATTTTGACATTTTTCTTCAAAGCCATAAGAAGACCATGGAATAATGCCTCATTTTCTGCTATATTATTGGTGTAATAAAACTGTAGCCTATGGGCAACAAGAAAGGTCTTACCTATTGGGCTAATGAGTTTGAACCCAACACCAGCTCCTTGCTTTGATTTGGATCCATCGAATCAAATCATCCAAAACTTGGAAAGCTCTTGACTCCAAGCCCAACTAGGCTTTCATTTATTTCTGGCTAGGCTATTGCCTACATGACCTTTGGGGAATCTTCCAACTTAGTGTGTTTAACAATAGGTGGTTCTACTAGCACCTCCTTTGGTGTTTCCTTTTAAGGGATAGCTTATTTTTTGACATGCTCTACCACTATTTGGCACAAGCAGCAATCAAACTCAGAGTGGGCAGTATTGTGAATCTTGCACCAATTTGGTAGCAAGAGCTCTTGGAAATCCATTCGGGCACTCAAGCTGAGTTGATCCTTTGTGCACTTTTCCATGAATTCTTGGAAACCATTGAGTAGTCCCAAGTTGTCATCTTCATCGGGTTTATCATCTGATTCTACCAACATCTCTATACTCTGAGGCATTTGAGTGAAGTTGGTTGGAGGGATGCATTGCACCAAGAAGACTTCAGCAACATACTCTTCTTGGGACTCAAATTTTCCCAATTCTATCTCAACAAACAACACCTCATTCAGGTTGTATTTTGTGATCATATACTTCATGCAAGGCTTGTGGTCTATATAGATTTGATTTGGTAGCCCTTTCCATGGTAGCCACATGTGAGAATGTTCCATAGTGGCATATCCATTCAATGTTCTAGTGAAGTCTCTACCCAAGATGATCCCATATGCATCAAGAATGTTAGCAACTTGAATATCAATGACTTGTTGTATTCTTGGATCTAGAACAATTTGCATCAAGATTCAATTCATTTCTCCCACAATATTGATCTCTATTTTATCTAGCTAAGTCACTTTCCTTCTTGAGGGTGTGGGGGTAATCCCGAGAGCCTTGCACACTGCCAAGGGCCTAACATTAGCATATTCCTCTGAATTGAGCAGGCAGTTTGTGCAAATTTTTCCTGAAGATTCGAATAGTGGTAAGAAAAGGGGGGGTTTCAAATTTTCCTTGGAAGAGGCCCATATATGTGTCTATCTAAGCCACTTGAGCCCTATTTTTATCGCCAATTCTATCCTTGGTTTTCTTAGGTGGATGATCCTTGGAAATATTCCTATTGTTCTGATCTGGTTCCTTTTCGAGTTGCTCACTTATAGATTGATTTGGGGGAACATCCTTCCCTTTCCCTATGTTGTCCTGAACCACAGGTTCCTGCCTGGGTTCTTCAAAGGTGACTCTTTTAGCTGATGAATCCTATGTTGCTTTAGAGGATGGGGTCCCATTAATTACACTGAATAAGGCATGCCTTATAGTAGGGACTTTGAGTAGTTCAAAGGAAGATAAACTAATTTTCACCTTCTTGAACTCCTCTGCCACATATTCACCCATTTGTTCAATTTCAGAGTCAAAGTATTGGCCTATGGAGGAGCTGGAAGGTTAGGATTTCATTTGATTTGACTGGTTTTGAGGTTGGCCTTGACGTTGATTCTGTGACTGATTTTGAGGCCTATCCTTGTTAAGATACTGAGTGGGTACATGGGGAAGCCAAAGATTGTTGTTGGTATTAGGGTCAGGTGAGGTAGTAAAATTCTTTGGTGGAGTAGAAGTCATGAAGGGTCCACCCACCTGCTGGTTTCTTAGGAAGTAGGGAGTTTTCCTTTAGTGGAACATGTGAACTTCATCTACATGCAGTTCTTCCTCTTTTGGTGGACCATTATCTACTGAATCAAAAAGATGAGCCAATGTTTGTTCGTTACTTACTTCTTGCACTTCTTTCCTCTCAATGGGGGTAGGCTCAACCTTGGGCTAATTATGATCACTTCATGGAAATGGCGCTTGGTTTACCATGAGATAGGAAGAGTCATAAGGCTCAAATGGAACGATGTCTCTACAACCAGTACTATTAATAGCATTTTGGACCTCCACTTGGAAGATTTTAGCAGTTGTTTGGAATTTGGGACAATCCTTGGAGTGTCTACTAGTTTTTTGGATCCAGCACCATCTAGACAAGGCTACCTTAGTAAGGTACACTCCACTGATCGTCATTTCATTACTAGTTAGCTAATCAAGAGGAGTAGGGACACCTCCGTTATTGGGTCTTGTATTCCATGTGTGATTATGCCTATGAGAAGGTCTCCTTTCAAAGTTTTGATTTGAATTCTACCCTCTATCATAGTTCTTCCTGGAAGAAGTGCTTGCTTCCCGGTTGTCCCTACCATCCCTATTGTGTCAACTCTCTTGATTAAAATTAGCCTAGATGCTACATTGGGATGCCTGCAACTGATTATTCTGGTTCTTTAAATGCGTCATTTCTATAGACATTTTCATTATCATCTTAGTCAATTCTTCCAATTTTTCCTTCTTAGCATTGTTCATCTACGGTACTAGATTTTGGAGAAAGATAGGCGGGGCCACCGACTAATTCTGATGTGCTAGAGGGAATTATGGTTCTGGCAAGTACAAGGGTGCTTGCGACTACTGAGAGTATGCTTGCTATTGTTGGGGAACTTGAGGATAGCTTTGTTGTTGCTAAGGTTGCAAATAAGAAGGCATGAGAGGTGTATAATTCTTTGGCTATCCGAGGTGTGAAACAATGGGCAGCCGAGGCACCTAGTTCATAAGAGGAGTGTGATGAGCGAATGCTTGATTAATCCCTTGAACTTGCATCGAGTGAGCTACTGGTCCCAAAGAAGGTAGCGGACCAGAGATGTTTTGTCCCAAATCCACATTGGTGACAATAGCCTTCGCATAAGCAGTTACTAGTGTGGTGAGCGGCGGGCACATCCTTTTTACCAATGCTGATGTGAGATTATCCAATGCTACATAGTAGATAGGGAGGACAACATCATTATGTATGTATGGATCTTGAAGTCTCATGAAGGAAAGATGAAAATGGTCATTGAAGGATCCAATAGGCTCATTAACCTCCCTTTGGATGGAAATAAACTATCAATATAGCCCTAAGGGCTTATTGGAATCTTATATTTATATAGGAAGGCATTTTTTATGAGGTCCCATGAGGTAATGGACCCTCTCAAAAAATTGATGTACAAATAAAAGGCCTCCTCACCCAACGAGTATGGAAAAAGGCAGCATGCAACGTCTTCATGACCAACTTGCATATCCGTAATTGATGTTTCAAATATCTTGATGTGTTCTTCTGCCATTCTTTGTGGGTCACAAGGATTGAACTTTGAGCAAAAGCCTTTCGGATTCTTTAGCATGTCATGGTAGGCGCCGAAGTGCAATGGCGAAGGATTTTGCACCAACCAAGCCATGGCGGGAGGCAGAAGTGGTAACTGCTAGTGTGGGATAGCAATATAGAGCTACACCTATTGTAAAACAATAGCATGGGACTGCACCTGGGCTGTGCCTGTTTGTACTTTACCTTGGGATTGAAGGGTTGGGAGAGAGGCAACTTCCTGGCTGCTGGAGACAAGAGGTGAAAAAGTAGTTTGGTGTGGCTGGGTAGAGGATGGACAAGAGCTTAATGGAGGTGAAGGTGGAAGGGAAGTGGATGGGGTAGAGGAAGAGGAAGAAGTAGTGTTTCCTCCCTTAGATCATTTTTCCCTTGAGGGGGCTACAACTCTCGAAATTCTCCCTTGTTTGGTGTCAACCGTAAAACTCTTTGAAATCATTTCAGGGATAATGATCCAATTCAATCTAGCTTCACAAGGCCCTCCTTCTAATGCTAGTTCTATTGATGGGTTTTTTACACACTTTCTCAACATAGGAAATGCATATATGCACTACCTCTCTTGAAAGGAAATCTCCAACAACAAGTTGTTGGAAAACTCCCCAAGGTCTCTCGGGTGTCAAGTCATGACTTGCATGGAACTACTTAGTTGATGTTTGATGTGATTTTTCTAGCAATCATAGGGTAGAATTACGTAGTTCGATATGAGATGGCTCTTAAAATCTGAAGTTTCTGAGATGGGAGTTAAGGTGCACTTTGTTGTAGGTTCGGACAACAATCTAAAAATTCAATGTTTTCTTCAAGCTTTGGGTTTACAATGTGCAATGAACCTTAGCATAGGCCACTCATTTAAAAAAGGGGGAAAAGGGAAGGGAAGAGAGAAGGTTCCTCGATCTGCAACTAATTGTGAATAGTAATCATGGAGTTCCTGCCATGGACAACCTCCTTCAAATAGAATTTCACTTAACCAGAAAATTCACAGTCTCATGAAATTTGTGCTATCTTCTAAGGCCTATGGATATTTCACCATTCATTCACCATATACATGCATGAAGAAAGATAAAAGTGTGGATTATCTTTGAATTCAATCCTAGACTAACTTTACATAGCCATTTATGAGTAGCAAACAAAAAAAAAGTATGGACTAAGAAGGCATCTACACAACATAAATTCCTGTGATCACGAAAAAACATTACTAAAATCTATTCAAGCAATTTAAATCTAACTAGAACAGCAATGTAAATCTAAATAAAACATCTGACAATGGAGATTGAATCATAAAACATGTGAGGAACTCAGAAAATGCACCAAGTCAATGTATTTTCATTATAAATTTTTGCAACATGTCTTTACAACAACTCAACTCCCTCTTGAAAATGAGAGGAGACCCCCTATTTATAGTGCTCAAAAAGTAGAACAAATAACCCAGATTTAATCTCATTGTGTGGCCAAGGTTCACTACAAACTAGGGTTCTACCTACCCTCCCAATATATTACAATTTAAAATACAATTTTGTCCATATCCCTATTTCATCTTCTAGTGACAACACTGTAGCATTTTGTCTTTTCTGATTGCTCTTTGTACTATAGCTATTCCTTTAGAAGCTCTCCACTAATAATAGGGTCACCCTCCTTCTTTTTCAAGGCTACATACTACATGAATTTCAAGATTACCACTTTGAGTTTTTCGACGTCCATGATCTTGGACCACAACACTTGATAACTCCATTCCTTGGAGTTGTCCTCAAGCCTCTTCCAATCTTCATCATACTTGGCAGCGTGGTCCTTGAACATTTCTGACTTGGTGAAGGCGTAGGCGGAAAAACTCATGAAACCCGTTGTTATCTCATCTGACATCTCATCCTACATCTTTTTCTGGAAATGAGGCTTTATTTTCTTTGGATCTGCTTGCACCACGAGTATGTCATATCCAGTCATCAACCTCAAATATCAGGAAAATTCTGCCTTAATTTCTTTAACCCATTCAATATCTGGATCCACTTTATCAATTACCTGCTCCAACTTTTCTTTCCAATTATTAAAGTCCCACTTCCACACATCCACTAGCCAATGATCATCCCTTTCTAGTGTGAGCTTGTTTTCCCATGTGGCTTTGGGTAGCTAAAGGATAGCCTCGATCTTTGGATAGGTAGACTTATATGTTGAAGGGAAGTTGGTGCAAAGCTTCTTTGTGCCCTCCAAAGATTGTTGTAAGTCTAGGAACTTGTTGGTTGTTCGAACAACTTGACTAATACCCATGTTCCTGACGTATAGAACATGTCAGAACTAGCTCTCTATAGTTTTTTCCAAGTTCTTTCCTTTTTCAAGCTTGTCAATCTGTTTCTTGGACAACAGGTGGGGTGGAGCCGTGGATGTGGTAGGCATGTCTTCAATTGAAGACAATTTTTGGATGTAATCTGTCAAGGTGGCTACCTATGCTTTAAACTTGTCCTTTCAGACTTTATCCTATTGTATTAGGTGCACCACCATAGCCATTGACTCCTTGAGATGCTTCACCTTATACTCTCTATTAGCAGTTCCAAAGTTAATGGTGGAGGAATTATAGCTTACTCCATCTTGGCCTACCACCGGTGTTGCCACTTGCATAGTTCGGGACCAAGAAGCATCCATCATTACCTTGGATCTAACTTTGGGCTTCTTCTCCTTTTTGGTTGTGATCTATGCTCGGGCCAGGATAGCCTCTAGCCTTCCTCTTGGATCCTTCAGGGTAGGAGTCTTCTTTTCAAGCTGCTTCTCTAGCCACTCAGGCATAGTGGATTTTCCCTTGGGCGATTCTTGATCACCTTCACCTTCCCTTGTTTGGATCTCTGTTTGTTCACCTGTGGGAGCCATTTTTTTCATTTTATTGTTGTCTCCTTCTTCCTTGTCTGAGTCTTGGATGAATTTGAGGTGTTTGATCGGAGGCTTGGTAGGAAATTGCTCCCATGGGCTTTCTTCTATGTCAATTCCTTTCTCTTTCCTTTCTTCAACTTTTTTGTCCTCATGCACATGCTCCTCGGGCTTGTCTCTTTCTATATCTCCTTCTTCATAAGGAGGTGGCATATCCTCCTTATGTTCCCATGTAGGGAGTTCCAAATTTTCTGTTGCCCTATCACCTTCTTGCCCTTCTTCTCTAGGTGGTAGAATTTCTACCTCTTCTCCATCGTGCTTCAATTGTCTAGCAATTTCCTCTTTGAGATCATCATCGAAGGTCTGTACAATAGTTCTACCACCTGTACCTTCATCTTTGTCTCCAATTTTGGAAGACCCTATTCCTTCTTCTTCGTAGACAACCTTGTCAACTTTTTGGTGTTCATACTTTGAGTGTTCGTGGTACTCATTGGTTTCCTCCTCCATTGCCTTTGAGGATTCTTTCTCCCACCTCTCCCATTCTTCAGAAATTAACATTGTTGCTTCCATTGCAGGTAGTCTTGTTGGAGGTTGTGAAGGCATAGCATTGGAAAGGATCCATGCTAAGGCAGCTTGGATGGTGGGATCCAAATGGATTTCAGAAATTTTGGAGGGGAAATTCTACATGTGCCGCAAGAAAGCCTACGGTAATTTTAGTGAGGGAATTTTTGTTGTCACTGCCGCCAATGGGAGTGATATAGTAGATGACATGGCAGTAGAGGAAAGTAGAGTAGTTGCGGCATAGGAAGAGTCAACCATTATTATGGGCATGACTAGGGGAGAGGAGGCGAGATGGACTAAGATGTCCACTGCAGGTGGGGATGTGGCAACCATGACTTGAGAAATAGGCGGAAGGGTGGTAGAGACAGGGAGAGCTAGAGGAGGCTTTGGTTGATCTATCTTCCCTTCCTCACCCTTTTGAAGGGGATCTTCTTGAATTGGTGGCTGCTCCATGATGCTTCCCATTTGTTTGGGCCTCTTAGAGGGTGAGACTTTTGAGTCTTTCCTTCAATAAACTTTGGGGTCTAGAGACTGTTCTGCTGCAATCCCTTTCCTCTTCTTCAATCTTGTGAGCAAAGGATATTTGGATGTCCCACCTATTGAAGTTGTAGTGGTGACATCCTCTATGGCACTAGGCTCACTTTTTATCCCTTCATACGTTAGGACAATCCCTTGTGGCTTTAATCAGGCTACTTGTCCATCAATCCATTCTTTGGTACGAGCCATGATTGGTTTAGTTACAATATCAAGGTTATCGACCTCTTGTTCATCCTAATCTATTATGGATAGTGACTGCATTATATCTAGGGTCCATGATGGTGCCTTCATCCTCCTTGACCTGATTTGGTATAGGAAACAATTGTGCCCTTCTTAGAAAGTGCATAGTCATCTTCATGTAATGTCTTGCATGCACCTCTTTGTCATCTTGGTAGTCTACATAGAAATCTTCAACATGATGTAGGTGGGCATACCCTGGTCCCAATTCCTTTCTTACATGCCCATATGGGTCCATCCGTGGGCGAACAGTATGTAGGCGAAAGTGGTACTCCACCAATTCCTTCTTAGAGTTCCTAGCACACTGGGAATTTTTCAATTTGTACATTCCTTAGCTAAAAGCTAAGGGATAAGGGATCCCTACCAGGTGTTTGCTGCTGAGGACTGACTATATATGCTATAGCTACTAGGAAAGTTCTAATAGTATAATTCAGTCATTGCGGTACTAGGGCAGCTTATTTGACCTTTCTCTGAAACCCTAGGCATGAATATATGTGAATTGTGGGTACTTTAAAAATAAGGTGTACTGCTTCAAGAACGCCTGAGCACTGTGAGAGACCCTTCTCTCAAAATCCCCTCCAAGCAACCTGATGATGTGGCTAATGAAGGTGTCATTCACCCTACAGTACTCCTTGAAATTCCTGAACTCTACCTGGGGATACCTGTCATAGACCTTCAATCTTCGGCATGACTCCTCATCAGGTGCCACAAATAGTCCACTATATTTCCTCTGCTCAACCAATGAGTAGACTAGATAGGAGGTCATGTAGAACTTAGAGATTTTCTTCACATTCATAAACTACTCGTGGAAGCAGTCACTTATGATGCCTCCCTAGTAGAATGAGACTTTTGTGGTGACATCTTCATCCCCACGGAGGATCTGTTCAACAAAATACACCATCTACTCTTGGAAAAATGAGGCAGTAGGGAGGCCCATTACCCTAGTCAACATTGTTACCAAGTTGTGGTAGTCCTCATAGAAATCATTGCGAAAGAGTTCTTGAGGAACTTTTGCAATGTTGCCCCTTTTCTCCTTGAGCCAATACTGGTTTCTTAACTTTTTGCAGCCCATAGGGTCCTCATCCCATGTTGCCTTACCTTCCTCCATTGTGGGCATCTCCATCTCCTCAAAGGTGGGAATGTGGAAATTTTTAGTAATGGCCTCAGCCGACATATCAACAAGGATGTTCCCGTCCCTATCCACGATGGTTCTTGTCTATGGCTGGTAGGCATGTTGGCAAGCCATGACCAATTCAAGGGCTATGAGAGATGGGGGGAAGCCTACATCTTTTTCAATCGCACTATGTCTGACTAATCTTGCATTATCAGTCTTCTGGTGGATTCTAACCCTTTGTATGAATTCGTCAATATTCGTCAGTGATGATTTGTGAATGTAGAGGCTCACCCTAAAACTAGTACTTCATTTGGTCTTTGTCCTCTCTTCCACAAGGAGTCTTTCCCACTTTATTTCCTTTGTCTTTTTCTGTAGCCGCCCTCGAGGGTTTTGCACCCGATTCCATATATCTTGCAAACATAGATGTAATGAGTACAACCAATTATGAAAGCATTAACATTAGTCAAAATATCGTGGATGAAATCCAAATAGACCTCATATGATCAATGAAGATAAATATTTACTTTCAAATGTCGTTAGTCACTTTCTGAAGGGATTTTGGACAATCTGGGACCAAGGGACTGAACTTCCCTGGCAGTAATGTTGTTTTGAAAGGGCAAATAGGCTGGGGCAATCTGGGTGATTTATCCTATCTTCACATTTTGGTGGTTTGAAAGGCTTGTGTCAAAGGGGGGTCAAATTTGAGCACACGGGTCGAGGTTGGTTTTCAAATTTGAGGTCATCATGATCAATTTTGGAGCTTCTGAAAGTTCAAGGTCAAATAGCTGTCAGGACTATGTCATGTGAAATGGCCAGGAAGAAACAGAGTTTCAGGGTCAAAACTCTAGGGTTTGGGACCCGAAAGGGCAAAAGACGGTCGATAACTTAGTTTGGAATTCAAGGTGCTCAGGCCCAGAGGAGTGGAAGGCCATTAGGGTTTCATTGTTTGGAATGATAATCATGTCGTGGAAACTTGGTTGGTGTACCTCGGTGGACCAGATGCAGCGTCAACCTGGGCCGCTGGTTTTCTCTATAAAGTTTCTTTAGGTGATTGAGGGGGTGGAACCCGAAACTCAGGAAGACAGGCCTTCCTTGCCCTTTTGCATCAGATGGAGGGGGACGACACCCTAGTGGGCAGAGTCTAGTGGATGCAGAGACAATGAATGGAGGGTCAGAACTCGAGAAGCGAAATGTCGCCAATAGGTGGCTGCTCCGTCGGGGAAAAGTTACCATGGAAGTTTGAGGATTGGGACCCGACAATAGGATGACATAGTTTACTTAAGCTTGAATCCTCAGACGGAAAAAAGCAATACAAATCCCAGAGGGTGGAAGGGTACATTTTCTTTACCTTTTGGGAATGACGGGGTGATGTAGAGTCCCAAGGACCGAAGCTCGGTGGACCAGACCTGGAGTGGACAAAAGCAGTCTAAAATGTTTATAACTTTGAACGCGTAGGAATTAAGGAGCCGAGGCCCAGGGTTTGGGAAGGCGAACCCCTCAGGGAAACTCAGCTAAGGAAACTCGGCAAGGCAGGTTCATGAGGCTAAGATGAAGGTTCAATTTCACATGTGAGTTTGCTAAGTTTGACGGTGATTGACTGGTGGAGGTCCTAGGAGGCGCGCTTGACAGGGTATCCCGCCATTTGAAAAGTTTTCATTTTTCCAAGTTCTTAATGGTGGTGGAAAGGCGTGGACCTGGAGGGCGTGAACACCCTACACAAAGAATGGTAGTAGCATGGTTTAGCTCCTGTTTGATCTTAGGAGGTGATTTTGGAGGTTTTTCAAAATTTGAAAACATGGGTTTTGTGGGTTTTGTCATCTTTTATCAATTAAATGCATTTTTAGCCCATGTTTATTCATTATTTTAAGCAAAAAATCATAAATATCTCTCAATGGAATGGATAGAAAACCTACCTCAAAATTCTGATGGGAGATGTGAAATCCACTAAGGATGGCCGAATGAGGATCACGGACACGAGGGCAATGGGTGACCGATGCATTGATCTTCTCTAGAAACCACTCTAAACTCTTCTAAAAATCTTGAAAAATGAAAATGATAGGTCAAGCCCTATATTTATACCCAAAGATGCATTTAATTCTCTTATTTAATGCTCATACGACCAACCATTGGGTTGGTGGAGTTCCAATTAATGGACGGCGGTGGGAGGTCTAGGGTCTGGGGTCTAGGATGACACAACCCGAAGGCCGTTTGAAAATGCACCTTTGAAGCCAATAGTGAAGGGAAGCCCAGGGACCAGATAGCGGAAAGAGATCATAGGTTGGCCGTTGAAAATGGAAAAAATTGAATGGAATTCCAGTGACAGAAGTTCAGTGGACTAGATCCGAGGTGGGCGAAATCATTTAGAAACACTAGCAAGTTTAAACTAGTGAAAAATAAGGAACTAGGACCTAGGTTTTGGGAAGGTGGGAGCCTTCCACCATTTAGAATGGTGAACACCTCAGAGAAACCTGGCTAAGGAAACCCAGGTGGGGGCCCGCTAGGTCCCAGGGCCGCTCTAAGAAGCAAACTACCAGGCAAGATCTGGAAAGCATTAGGACTTAGCCAAAATGGAGGGGATGAAACATGGTCAACTTAAGATGAGACCTTGGAAAAAAATTGACCACTTGGGACACCAAACAAGGCACACAAAATGAGGCAGTGATAGAATGACCCAACAAGGCAAAAGAAAAGAGGGTCCTCATTCCGAACGGGGCGTGTGTGCTAAGGGCACAACAGTACCATGATGAAAACCTTGAAAATAGGCATCATGTGTAAATCCCCCATCTAGCTTCCTTCCACAATTGGGGGCATCTCCATCTCCTTCACCCATCTCCTCCATCTAACCTATCTTACACATCATGTGTGTCATATCCCATGTATCCCAACCCCTCCGTCCTCCTTGTGATCTTGAAATTGATAGGGGCCGACATATAAACATGCTTTGGACACCTCTTGGAATACATCCCCCTCACCTACACACTATATTAATCCTTATTCACATCTACCTTCCTTGTCCACTCGTCATGCTACCATTAATCTCATTTCCATATCCATACATCCTATCCATATCCATCTCACTCCCTTATTTTTCCATCCTTTTATCTTCCATCCCTCATGCCTCATCATACATGACATATCTAGAGTGGGGCATCTCCTTCTTTGTGACATAGTCCTTGGAGACATCATTCATCGATCTCATCATCCCCTCCACTTCCCCATCCTTATCTCCTAGCCAATCCAAACAATCCCTTCCATCTTCCCATCCTTATCTTTCTACCCATCCTTATCTCCTTACCAATCCAAACAATACCTTTCATCTCCCCATCCTTATCTCCTTACCAATCGAAACAATCCTTTTCATCTCCCCATCCTTATCTCCCTATCCATTCATCTCTATCCTCATCCCATCTCATAATCCCTTGTCATTGGTATCAAGCTATAGGCTACTCCCCATGCAATCCAATTCCATCTATCTCATCGTCATCACTCCGGATTTTTTTTCACATCTTTCCAATCTCCTATCCCTTTTCATCACTCATCTCTCCATCATATCATCATCCTAATTCATATTTTGATGATTAGGCTAACTATCCCATCCCTAAGCTTTGTGTGATCACCATCATCCTATCTTATCCAACAGGCTAATCTTGTCTCATTGTATTGGTCCCATCATTTTATCCCCTTATCAAGGTTGTCTCATCATCTTGTATCCATCATTTTTCTTTGGTCTTTTGTCAAACTGTGTTGCCCCTGCACTTTCACGTAGGCAAGGTCAATCTTTTGGTCCACCCTCGGGGCTCCTTTTGTCCTTCCTATCTTTATCATGTATCATCGGTCTTCATTGTCTTCTTTTTTCTTTCATCTATCTAGTCTTTGTCATCCATTGAGGTCTCCATCATCCTCTTTCCACTTTTATCCACGGTTAGTAGTCAAATTTTTATCAAACTATGAGGGCTCTGTGCTTTCACGTAGGCAAGGCTAATCTATGATAAACCCCTAAGCCCCTAGGTCTTTAGGGTGTGTTAGTCTTGTGTCTTGTCTCTCTTGTGTCATATTGTCAAGCTATGCCTTTACCTAGCTAGTTCTTCATAAGCAAGATCCACCAGTATCATCAGATCCAATCATTTTTTAATATCCTACATCATTTCAATCTTTTAGTTTAGTCTCCATCTTTGGTCTCAATAATATGCATCCTTCCTAACATACCTCATCAATCCCATCCATCCCCTTTGATCCTATGGAAAAGGACATTTGAAACTGATTGTAATCTTTTGATGCTTTTTGCTTTTGTTTATCATATTGATCTCTCTATCATCACTTGTCAAGGCTGCTATGATCTATCATATCACAGTGTGTTTTGATTGGTCAACATAGTGGTGTATCTTGATCTTTTCTTTTTTTTGTCTTCTTGGTTGTCTCACGTAGTACCCATGAAGATCCATGTGGTCTTGTGTTATGTTGGGGAATCATCTATGCTTGTGGTTATCCAAATACCTAGCTTGACCAAAGTCATCATGACTTTGGGGTGTTGTAATAACCTTCTTGTCTGTTGTGTTTGTTTCATGCATTAGACACTAATTTTCCTTGGTTACACATACCCTGGCACTTGGTGTCTTATTCTATAGCAAAAATTAGTGCTTTGAAAATATAAAATTGCATTAGGATTGCATTTCATGATCTTTTCCTCCATCGTTTTCATTCTTCCCTCTCACATCTCAATCCAATCCTCATCCAATCAATTGAGCACAAATCATCTAATCACATCCTTGGTCTTATTCCCAGCCTTACTACAAGCCTTGTTCCAATCATCATTATCATCATCATCATCTTTGGGATGTATCCTTCCCTATCCTTGGTGTTGTTTTGGGATGTATCCTTCCCTCATCAACAACACTTTCATCATCATCATCGAGATGTATCCTTCCCTATCCTTGTGTTGTCTTGCGATATATCATTCCCTCATCAACCCATTTTTTCTTGTAGCTTGACTGGGGGAACATCACATTTCTCCTTGAATACATTTGTACTTCCAAATCTCCTATCACTTATCATCCTCTCTCATCCATCACTTTGCATCATCTTCCTCATTTACCCTTTCATCGCCTCATCCATTTCGAGAGCACACCCGTGTACTCTTGAACCTGTATGTCCTCTCGAGGGCACATCCTCAATCCCTAAACTTCATTTTCACTCCCACCATCCTTATTCCTAGTCACCCCATTGATGACTAGCACATCTTTTCCAATCTAATCATCTTCTTCTTGGTTCTATCTTTTAATCTTCTTTGAAATGATGCTACTTCATAGCACCATCTCAAAGAGGGGAAAAATGTAGACACTTACATTTGTCCAAACTTATCCCTTCTCATCTAAATATCCTCTTATTTGCATTAATTAAGTAATATTGCTATTATTTAGTTAATACCATTAAATTGTTCTAAATCCCTAAGGTATTAAATACCTTACCCTTTATCTCCCTTTTCCTCAAAAGAATTACATAAATAATACATTTATTTAATTCCTCACATATCACATCCTCCATCACTTTTTCTTAATCCTAATCCACCTCCTAACCCCATCATTAGGGATGTGCACATGTCTAATCCATGATTAGGATGTGTCACATCTTCCAAATTTTGCAAGTTGTCTCCTAATCTTAATTAGCCACTAACTATCTTCTAATCATTGATTAGTTAGTCCAATCAACATCTTAGTCAACTCTCTCATCTCCCAAGGAATATTAAATTCTGTTTATTATCCCCATGTCCTTCCTAATGGAATTTTAAAATCCATTTTATCCCTCCAAGACCTCCCTCTTCCCCATGAGGATCATTGACAAGTCACATCACTCACATGGGTCAAAGTCCTACTTTTTGGGAACCTTGTCTTATCCACAAGATACTCCCAATCATGTGAATTTAAAATTGAAACTTATTATCCCAACCACTTCTCTCTTCCCCATGATGATGTCTGAGGAATTCTAAAATTCCTCACATGCCAACATCCTTCCTAGATGGGTACAATAAGTTCCTTTTCAAGGAAATCTTATCCCCTTTCCAAGGTACTTGCAAATACCTCCACCTCACTTGTCCTCTCTCCACCTCACATGTCCTTTTTTCCATCTCATTTCCACATGGCAAGATGTGAGGGCTTGTGAGTCCTCAACTCACCATATCCCTCCATCTTAGCCATGTTGGCTCAATCTTGACCATTGAATTCTATAGAGAATTTTCCCCTAAATATAGAAGATTTTTATTCTCATGATCATTATGCATTCAAATCACATAAGAATTCTAGTCTCTATCCATTTTCAAGCAATCTCAAGCACTTGCATATTCATTCTCCATTGTTGCACTCTTGAAGCTTGCATTTCATCAATTTCATATATTTAGCCAAATACCCACATCTTTCATTGCATTCATCTTACAATCTAGATCACATTGTATATCATTTCATCATATTTTCGATCAAGGAGCACACATAAAATCTTCAAAAAAGGGCCAACCAAGAAGATCAACTTAGAGAAGGTATATTTGTTGTTTCATCTTTCTTTTTTTAAGTTCAACTTAGGCTAATCTTGAGGTGGTGTTTTCATTTCTTTACATTGCATTTTTAGTTAGTTTTTGCATATTTAGGGGTAGAAAACACTTGCACATCGTAGTATAAGAAAAAATTCATACATTTGTATAAAGAGAATACTTACACTATGATGAAGGACAAAACAAGTCATACTCAAGGGATGGATGATTTAATAAACTATTTGAGTGTCATAAACTATTTTACCAAGATCTATATTTGAAATTAGTTATGACTACATCATAATAGAGGGAGGGAGAGAGGGGGGTAGGGAAAGAGTGAGGGAGAGAGAGAGAGAGGGAAGGAGGGAGATACGAAGTGGTAGGGTGGGAGGGATATGAGGGAGAGAAAGAGGGAAGAAGAGAGATAGGGATAGGTATAGAGAGTTGTAGGGTGGGAGGGATAGAGGGAAGGAGGGAGATAGGGAGTGGTAGGGTGGGAGGGATAGGTATAGAGAGAGTTAGGTCGGGAGGGAAGGAGGGGTATGTGGAGAGAGGTTGTGTTTGTGTGAGAGGGAGAGAGGGGGAAGGATGGAGATAAGAAGTGGTAGGGTGGGAGGGATATAGGGAGAGAGAGAAAGAGGGAATGAGGGAGATAGGAATTGAATTTTAACAAACATTTCCCACTTACTAGTACTCAATTAACATATTTTTTAGATATTTTAAATATATCTTGGAGTTAATGTGTCCTAAGAGGATGGCTTAAGGGGGGTTAAGAGAATGACTTAAGGGGATGCAAGAAGATGAATTTAGGGTAGCAAAGACAATGACTTAAGGGGTCCTAGGTGGATGGATTAAGGGGAGATATGAGAATGACTTAAGGGGATGCAAGAGGATGGATTTAGGGTAGCTTATAAGACAATGACTTAAGGGGTCCCTTTTCATTTTATACATTCTAGTACATGTTTCCTCCACTTCTACTTTTCCATTTTCCCATTGCACATAGTGCACATGCTCCTTCCTTAATTTCTCAAGAGAAGGAAGAATGTCTTGAGTCAATACATTATGTATTATCATTCTCATAAACTTTTTGTTGATATTGGTGATTTTTTAATAGATCCAAAAGATTTGTTTTCTTAATATTGGTGATGTTTACTAGCACATTGTGAAGAGTATTATATCACATATCAAATCAAAATATTATATTCTATATGTGTATGTCATTTATTAAAGGTTGAGATCTCATGTTGTAAGCCCTTGAGACAAGATAGTAAATGCAATTATATGAATTAATAATTCGTATATTTTTTAATTTATTATGTCATCGAATTCTACTATGAGCATTTGTGTAATTGGTTGTATGGTTGGATAATTCTTAACTAGAGCCTCTAGTCACAATTTTATCACATGGTATCGAAGTAGTGGTTTGAAATCCCAAAGGACATCCATACAAACTATATTTTATGTTATATCTCCTAGTATTTTTAATTAGGTAGGTGTTAAGTGAATTATGATTATAAATATATTGTTGAACCGAAGAAAGTTTAAAAAAGGATACCTTAAATATACCATCAAATTTGAGGTAATTTACAAGGGAATTTATAAATAGATCATTGAACTTTAGGTATTTTGCATTGTAATATATAGATAAGATGCCTCCAGGAAGAGTGAGTAGAGTCTAACATGTAGTTAATATTGATAAAAGGATAGAATAAATGTTTGAGATGATCAAGAATGTATTGATTGGTTAGAATAGAATAGACATTTCCATGTTTTTATATTTAGAATGCTTCATTTCACTAAATGTTTATTTTATCCTTAATTTGAATGATCTTGTTTGAATATTGAGTATTAGTGGCTACATTATGCTTTGTTTCATCATGGATCAAGTGTAATTGGCCTATACTAGTATCCTCGTTTGACAAGTATTGATAAAAAACTAGTACAGAGGAGAAGTATATTTAGAAATATATACAAGACTTAATATAAGTATCTTTAGAATATTCACATCAATAAATTCATACATTTGTATAAAGAGAATACTTACACTATGATGAAGGAGAAAAAGAAGCATATTCTAGGGAGAGAGAGAGGGAAGGGGGAGATAGGGAGTGGTAGGGTGGGAGGGATAGTAGTTCTTAGGGTGGGAGGGATAGTAGTTCTCAATAACATAAGGTGTAACATAATAAAGGTCTCAATAAACTAGTGCTATAGTATCGACTCCCTAAGTAAATACTAACTATCTCACTCTACTCATTAATCACTACCTACACCATCTAATCATGGTTGTATTCTTGTCTCTTGAAAAGTAAATACAAGAAAGAGGCAAGGAGGGAGATAAAGAGAGGTAGGGTAGGTGAGGAAAGTATAGAGAGTCAGGGAAAGAGGGATGGGTAGGTAGAGAGAGATAGTGGAGAGTGGTTGTGTGTGTGAGAGGGAGAGAGAGGGGGAAGGAGGAAGATAGGAAGCGGTAATGAGATATGGTGAGAGAGGAGAGATAGAGAGAAGTATAGAGGGATGGGGGGGAGATCTAGCAAGGTAGGATAGGATATATAAAGGGAGAGAGAGGAAATGAGGGAGACTTGTAGAGCTAGGTAGAGAGAGGTAAGGTTGAAGGAATAGATGAAGCAGGTAGAGAGAGTGAGGGGAGATAGGGAAAGGAGAGAGGGAAGGGGAGAGATAAATAGATAGAGAGTGGAAGTTGGGGAGAAGTGATAGGTAGAAAGAGAAGTTTGGGTTGGTATGATAAAGGGTGATGGTGACAATTTTTTTGGAAGAATGATAATATATAATGTACTAACTTAAGAGATGATAATATATAGAATGATAGAGGGAGGGAGAGAAAGATGGAAGGAGGGAGATAGAGAGAGGTAGGGTAGGAGAGGTAGGAATACAAAGAGTTAGGGAGAGAGGTAGGGATGGGTGGAGAGAGGTTTTTTTTGTGAGGGAGAGAGGGAGGGAGAGACATAGATAAATGAAATGAGGGAGATAAGGAGTGGTAGGGTGGGAGGGATAAAGGGAGAGAGAGAAAGAGGCAAGGAGGGAGATAGAGAAAGTTAGGGTACGTGAGGTAGGTATAGAGAGAGAGTTAGGGAGAGAGTGAGGGTTAGGTGATGATAGATTGTGTGTGAGGGATAGAGAGGAGAATTTAGGAAGATAAGGAGTGTTAAGGTGGGAGGGATAGAGGTACAATTAGAGAGAGGGTGGGAGAGGTATTTATCTGCTATGAAAGGGATCTATGACAAATGTTGCTAAAGTGAATGTGCATAAAGGTGAATAAATACTTAATTCCTTAATCTTAACTAAAAAGACATTAAATAATGGAGATAGAATTATAACATAGAAAAAATAGAGAGAAGAGGACACAAGATTGATTATGAAATTCATCCGAGTGGACTACATCTCTGGCTCTATCTCAACTAAGTGACCAATCTATTAACAATGCTCCAAATGCAATAAAATCTCTAAAAGGAGCCTCTTGGAAACTACTAAGATTGATTACGAAGTTCATCCGAGTGGACTACATCTCTGGCTCTATCTCAACTAAGTGACCAATCTATTAACAATGCTCCAAATGCAATACAATCTCTAAAAGGAGCCTCTTGGAAACTACTTTACAATATTTTGTAGCCTATCCATAAATTCATGGTACAAAATTTGTCACTCAAATCACCTAGCATAAAGTCTCTCAAAGCCGCAAGGCTGATTTAAAAAGAGCAAGAAAAAGACTTTGCCTAAAGGCTCTACTACATAATTAGTGGATTATTAAATCAAAAATTCCCTATTCCCTCTACAAGAATTCTTCTCGCTTGGATGCTTGAGAACTTCATCCAAGAATGTGATGATCAATGCTCTCCTTGGTCCTCCTTTTATACTTTAATTTTACCCATTTGGGCTAAAACCAAAAAACCTTGTAATTTCCCCTCTTTAGGGAAAAATCAAAACAATTCCCCCCATTTTTAATAAACAATTAACAATCTCCCTAAAAAGAATTTAAAATTTGTTTGAGCCCTTGTCCATGTATATTCTCAGGCTATTTGGTTGGGTTTTTTTTGTTTATTTTAGTCTGAAATTTCAACAAATAACCACTTAAGTTTATTTACATATTTTAAAATATTATTTAAGCCCTTGAAAATATTTCGTTTAGGCTATTATAAGTTTTTTTTGTTTGGGGTTTTGTTTTTATTTAATTCTAATCCCACCTAATAACCATTAAAAGGCTATTTTTAATTCTCCTAAATCCACAACCTATGGAGAGGATAACTCCATAGAAAGGGGGTTTACAACAACTCAAGGGATAAGATGAGAGAAAATACCATGAATCTCTCAACTCCTTGAGAATAGGAAAATAGTTGTGAGGTGGATTCTCACACAAAACTAATTTCCATTTTTACAAATTAAATGAATAATACGCTATAATTCCACTCACTTCAAGTATTAATCATTTTTTCCAATTTAAATGAATAATACATGAGCTTCCTATTTCAAGTATTAATCATTTTTTTCAATTTTGAATGAATAACACATGAATTTTCTTCCAACCCATTTGAAGCATTAATCATTTTATTTTAAACTTTGTCACCTATCATCAAATTTTTAATGATTTATCTCATGGTGAGAAAAGTAGGAATTTTTCACCTTCTGACAGGCCCCTACACCTAGTTTGACCAAACTGTTACTGGCCATAACTTTTGTGTACTGACTATGTTTTTTGCGATTCAAGTGGCATTGGAATCATGCTTCTGAGCATTACACCATGTTGATAACTTCCTGAGCATTGGAGACAATTGTTTTTTCAAGGTTCATAGATCCTCTTGGATCAAACCTCCCCACTGAAGAGCTTTTGGTCCTCCAAAAGTTGTCTTTTAGAACCTTTGACTCCCTCAGCTTAGATCAAATTTGTTGTCACCTTCGAAGCTTCACTACAATGCTACTATTGGCTCCACCTTTGACAACTGATTTTGATTCTTGTCCTAGTTTGACCATGCTTCAGAACTTACATTTTCCTTCCACGGGTCTTAAACTTCGGCTATGCCTTTATACTATCCCATTTGTGCTCTAGGGATATTGCACTTTGATAGTATCAAGAAATCATACATTGCCACATCCACCTGCTAGGGTCTTACACATTAGCAATGCATGGTCAGCATGAGCATACCTATGGGCACATCTACCCTCTAGGGGTCTTACATTTTAGACACATTAGGACTTCAAAGGATTTAGTTCAAAATGGAACTTGACATACAAAAAAGCAAGAAGAAAACTGAGCATGATAAACCTGTCTCTTGGTGCTTCTCACGGTGGTGGTTCTCATTTTACATACCATCCTAGCCAATTTCTTGAGCATGATTATGATGCTCCTCCTCATTTGCAAACTGCATGAGAAATGGGAACTATGCCTCAGCCTAAAACATTCCTTCTCAACTTTGTACTTTAGAATAGCTAATTATGAGCTTCACCATATAGCTCTATCTATGTTTTCCTAAGCAACAAGGCCATAGAAAAAGACCTTCAGGAGCCTCGGTCATCAACTGATTGAGTCATACTAAGTCTTAAAGCTGAGAACATACAGGAAACTTCTTGACCATTCTCTGCAACTCTAAGTCCCAACATGGAGTGATCATCCAAATCGATCCACCTTTCATTGAATTTTATGAAGTGCTTCTTTTCCTTAAACATGAACAACATACATCTTCTCACCTCAAGAATTGTCATCAACTAAGCACTCTTCAGTTTCAAAAATATACAATTTTGCATAAGAATTCTTCAAGCATTTTACTTTTTATTAGAAGAGATAGGCTACAATAGCCTTGTAAAATCTCAATCTAAGAAAAATACAACTTCATGCAAATTTTCATAATGATTTTACTACAAAAACCCTATCTACTTGTATCACCTAGCTCATAATCACAATGTAATATTTATTAATGAGCTAATAATAAAAAAAAATTGATACAACTATTTAGATGACATGTTTTCCTAGCTCTTATGGAGCTGGTCAAAAGCACTTTGCTTTGTTGGATGCTCCTTTTCCGGTTGAGGTTCCTCTGCCTCAAGGATTGTAGCCTCAGGTACCACCTTCACCTCTTCCTTAGCAATCTTCTATTGGTTAGGTCCCTCAATGGGCCTGGGTGAGCATCAAAGCTTTGGATGCAGCTTCTAGCACTTCTCAATCCAATGCCCACTTATCCTATAGTAGGTGCAGTAGTTTCGGGTTTTGTCCTGCCTCTTCATTTTCTTCTTTGGAGAAGAATTGACTTCCCTACCACTACCATAGTCTGAAGTGTGTGCCTGAGGATATGCCGTTTTAAAGGATTTGGAGGATTCACTAGTCCCTCCATATACTAATCCTTGATCACAAGGTCTTTGCTTAACCTCTATAATATTGATCATGCCTTGTTTGTTGATCCCAAGGCCTTTACTATTGTAACCCATCTTGGTCAACAACTTCATTCCAATTCCCTTTGTGTTCCTTTCAAAGCCTTCAAAAATAGAGTTATGATCATTTTCCACCTCCTGATTTGATGCAAAAGACTCTTCCAAATAACCAATTTGGTTATTAGAAACATTGAAAATTTTTAGGTACTCCACATGTTGACAAAAAGCACACTAACCAACATTCTCCTGACTTGAGCCATAATTGGCCCACTTCCCATAATCACAAGAGAATCTTGAATTTGGACTCTTTGTAGTGGAATTTGCTACAAATGACACATCCAAGCTATCATATGGAGTAAGCACAGAGTATGAGGAAGTATCCTCCAAATGCGGGCAAGAAGAACATATTCCAACATTATTTGATGCAGGAGGACTCCTCCTGTGCTACTCCTCCATGAGCTTCTATAACTTTGCATGCAACTCCTGATTCTCCTTATTTTCATTTTCAAGAAAACCTCTGAGCTCAACATTCTTAGACTAAATGTGTTGGTTGGATTCCTCCAGCTCCCAAAGCTTTTCAGCCTTTTCCTGGTGCTCTCAGTAGAGTTCTTCAACCATTCTCTTCATGGAAAATATATCATCCACCATGGATGTAGATAAAGACAATGTCACCCTAGATTATTCTCCTTTCTTTGGTGCCATCTCTACTTCAATACTCCAAATTTCCACATGTGAACTTGCAAACTAACACTAAAAACCAACAAACTGTCAAATCGACAAACTGATTAAACTAGCAAGCTAACTAACAATCACTTCTGCAAAACCAGCCAAACTAGGCTTTGATACCACTTGATCTGATGCAAAAGATGATCTATAACAAACATTGCTAAAGTGAATGTCCATAAAGGTGAAAAAATCCTTAATGCCTTAATCTTAACTAAAAAGACATTAAATAATGGAGAGAGAAATATAACAAAGAACAAAGAGAGAGAAGAGGACACAAGATTGATTATGGAGTTCATTCGAGTGGACTATGTCTCCGAGTCTATTTAACTAAGTGACCAATCTATTAAAAATGCCCTAAAGGGTGATCCCATAATAGTGGTTTACAATTTTTGGCCAAATTGGACACTGAAATTATTATTTTTAACTAAATCTTCACATTCGGGCACCTATAGCAGCTAAACTGTGAGGAATTTGAAGATGGTACAAACTAGAGTCTCATCAAATTTTGTCTGTAGATTGTAAAAAAAAATTCAAAATTTTTGGAATCAAATTGCACTTCTTTTTCCATCTCCCATGAAAATTGATTTTTTAGAAAACAACATTTTTAAAAAGTGACGCTAATCGATAACGCATAACTTTTTTCCATGAAGGATAAAATTCTAATTCTTTCAAATTTAGATTTGTAACTCTGATATCTAGTGCTTCCACTTGGTTAGATATTTTTATTGAATATTTTTCCTTAATCAGGTTTCAAAGTCAAACAAATTACAATTTCAGATAATAGCGCACCGATAACGCTAACTTTTTTGTATATGTCAAAATTTAATTTAATTTTTTTTGTTGGATGAAGGACTTCAATATCTGGTGCACTCATATATATATATATATTTTTTATAATCTTCTATTTTTCCACATGTGAAGAACAAAGAAATTCATTTTCATGAAAACCTATGTTTAATAAAACTTAAAACAAATACATAACAAAACCAAAACATATTAAAATTATATTCATTGGATAGCTTGTTCTAAGGAATACCATAATCATTTGAAATAAATTTTAAATGAATTCATTTGATCCCCCAAAAGCTAAATCAAAAGTAATTTTTTATCAGCATTTTGATAGGTGTAAAGGAGACACATTTATAGGTATGGTTTAAAACTAGTGAGGTTCTATCCAAGGGGGTTTGATCTAAGGTGATTTGATCAAACCCTCTTCAACTGGAATCCTTAAAATGGAACTTTTTTAGGCTTAAATCATTATATTTTCTAAAAATATGTGATTTCAGCTAAAATCTGTTCCTCTCAGGAATTGTAAACCACTATTATGACATCACCCTAAATGCAGTACAATCTCTAAAAAGGCCTCTTGGAAACTACTTTACAATCTTCTATAGCCTGTCCACAAAGTCGTGGTACAAAATTCATCACTCAAATCATCTCACATAAAGGCTCTCAAATCCACAAGGTTGATTTACAAAGAGAAAGAAAAATACTTTTCCTAAAGGCTCTGCTATAGAATCAGAGCATTATTAAATCAAAAATTCCCTATTCCCTCTATAAGAATTCTTCTCACTTGGATGCTTGAGAATTTCATCCAAGAATGTGATGATCAATGCTCTGCTTGGCTCCTCCTTTTATACTTGAAGTTTACCCATTTGGGCTAAAACCAAAAAATCTTGTAATTTCCCCTCTTGAGGGAAAAATCAAAACAATTCCCCCCATTTTTAATAAACAATTAATAATCTCCCTAAAAAACATTTAAAATTTGTTTGATCCCTTGTCCATGTACATTCTCGGGCTATTTGGTTGGGTTTTTTTGTTTATTTTAGTTTGAAATTCCAACTAATAATCACTTAAGGTTATTTACATATTTTAAAATATTATTTAAGCCCTTGAAAATATTTCATTTGGGCTATTATAATTTTTGTTTGTTTGGGGTTTTATTTTTATTTAAATATAATCCCACTTAATAACCATTAAAAGGCTATATGTGATTCTCCTAAATCAACAACCTATGGAGACGATAACTCCACAAAAAGAGGGTTTACAATGACTCAAGGGATAAGAAGAGAGAAAATCCCATGAATCTCTCAACTCCTTGAGAATAGGAAAATAGTTGTGAGGTGGATTCTCACACAAAACTAATTTCCCTTTTTACAAATTAAATGAATAATATGTGAGAATTCCACTCACTTCAAGTATTAATCATTTTTTCCAATTTAAATGAATAATACATAAGCTTCCCACAGTCATTTCAAGATTAATCATTTTTTTCAATTTTAAATGAATAACACATGAGTTTTCTTCCAACCCATTTGAGGCATTAATCATTTATTTTAAAATTTGTCAACTATAATCAAATTTTTAATGATTTATCTTATGGTGAGAAAAGTAGGAATTTTTCACCTTATAACCGGCCCGTACACCTAGTTTGACTGAAATTTGACTAGCCATAACTTTTTCATATAGACTTTTTTTTCTTTGATTCAAGGGGCACTGGAATTATGATTCCAAGCATTACACCATGGTGCCAACTTCTCGAGTGTTGGAGACAATTGATTTTT
Source organism: Sequoia sempervirens (assembly GCA_007258455.2). NCBI lineage: Eukaryota > Viridiplantae > Streptophyta > Pinopsida > Cupressales > Cupressaceae > Sequoia > Sequoia sempervirens. Next base: position 353,025,031 of record VDFB02047230.1, read on the forward strand.
CAAGGTTCATAGATCCTCCTAGATTAGGTATGTATAGAGAGAGTGAGAGAGAGCAAAGGAGGGAGGGAAGAAGCATAGGGTATTGGGTGGGGTAGGTGGAGAGAGGTTGTGTGTGTGTGAGGGAGAGAGAGAGAGAGAGGGAAATTGAGGTAGAGAGAGAGGGAGAAGGTGGAAATTTATGTATGCAAAGAAAGTGAGAGATGATTGTATACGTGGAGTTGAACAAACAAATTCAAATATTCTTTAACATAAGAATTACATTGAACAAATACTATTGGAAATAAATGAAAAGGAAAAGAAAAATTTGATCTAATCGTAGAAAAATAAATAGTTGGAAGTGTTGAAATTGTAGCAAAACAATAGAATACTAAAATTAACCACTTAGAAAAGGAAGTAAAAAATAAGAAGAATATTTCCCTACCTACACCTCCTTGTTTACCTCTCTCTCCCTCCCTCCCTTGGAAGTGTTGAAATGCTCACATTATTAGCAATGTTGGAAAACACACTGTCCCTTGTAAATTATTTCCTTATGATTTTTTTTTGTTTCATACACACAAACAATGTAATGAAGTCCACATTCAAATTTTAGAACTCTTTGGTACAATAAAAAAGGAATTTCACTTTCTTCATTTGATTGTAACAAAAATATTCTCACATTATTTTAAGTGTTGGAAACTACACTATCCCTTTTCAGTTATTTCCTTATGAATTTGCAGTGTTGGAAAACACACTGTCCCTTGTTAGTTATGTAATGAAGTCCACCTTCAAATTTTAGAACAACATTGGAAATAACTAACAAGGGACAACATGTTTTCCAATAGGGGATAGTGTGTTTTCCAATAGGGAACAAAAAATGCTCACATTTTTGCAATGTTAGAAAACACAATGTCCCTTATCAATTATTTCCTTTTTGCAGTGTTGGAAAACACACTATCCCCTGTGTAGGAAATAATTGACAAGGGACAATGTGTTTTCCAACATTGCAAATAATGTGAGCATTTTTTGTTCCCTATTGGAAAACGCACTATCCCCTATCAGTTATTTCCAATGTTGGAAAACACACTGTCCCCTGTTAGTTATTTCTAATGTTGGAAAACACACTGTCCCATGTAAGTTTTTTCTAGCATTGGAAAACACACACCCTAAACTAACATACCCCACTGATCTAACATGCCTAAATCATTGGAGTAGTGTTGAAAAGCTGATTAGAGAAGATTCAAGAGCAGCAAAAATCTCTTCAATCAATACATTATTTATCTCATTCACATTGGTTGCTTCTTATCAAGTGTTTTTAGAGAAGATTCTTTTTTTCATTTCATACATTCTAGTACCTATTGCTCTAGTTCTATATTTCCATATCCCCATTGCACATACTGCACATGCACCTTCCACAACTTCTCAAAAGCAAGAAAAATCTCTTCAATAAATACATTATCTATCTCATTCACTTTGGTTTGCTTCTTTTCAAGTGTTTTTAGAGAATATTCCTTTATCATTTCATACATTCTAGTACTTGTTGCCTCTAGTTCTACATTTTGATTTTCCCATTGCACATAGTGCACATGCTCCTTCCTCAACTTCTCAAGAGCGATTTCTTATAATAAGCAACACACACTTTGGTCTTCTTCTACATAATGAGAAAATGTTGGTTGTTGACATTGAGCAATTTCTTATATGAAGCAACATGTACAATGTGAAGTGTGTACTATGAAGGATACCCTATGAAATCCTTAATAATTATTTTCTATAAAATATTGTTCTTGTGAAATTCATTTCATATATTCTAGTACTTGTTGCTCTAGTTCTACATTTCCATTTTCCCATTGCACACATTGCACATGCACCTTCCTCAACTTGTCAAGAGTAGGAAGAATCTCTTACCATTGCTTACTTCTCTCTATGTGTACCTCTATCCATCCCACCTCTATCTAGGGAGGGAGAGAGAGGGAAAGAAGGAGGTGTAGGTAGGGATATATTATTCTTATCTTTTACTTCCTTCTCTAAGTGGTTAATTTTAGTCTTCTATTGTTTTGCTACAATTTCAACACTTTCAACTATTTCTTTTTTTGTGCTTAAATCTAATTTTTATTTTCCTTATCATTTATTTCCAATTGTATTTGTTCAATGGAATTATTATGTTCAAGAATCTTTAAATTAATTTGTTCAACTCCACTTATACAATCATCTCTTACTTTCTTTTCTTACACAAATTCCCACCTTACTTCTCCCTCTTTCTCTCTCTACCTGAATTTCCCTCTCTCTCCCTTAGACACACACAACCTCTCTCCACATACCCCTCCCATTATCCTACCCTTATTCCCTCCCTCCTTTCCTCTCTCTCACTCTCTCTATACATACCTCTCCCACCCTCTCTCTATGTGTACCTCTATCCCTCCCACTTTACCACTCCTTATCTCCCTCATTTATCCTCTCTATCCCTCACACACACAACCTCTCACCACCTACCCCTCCCTCTCTCCCTAAATGTCTCTATACCTACCTCACCTACCCTACCTCTCTCTCCATTTATCCCTCCCACCCTACCACTCCTTATATCCCTCCTTTCCACTATCTATATTTTTCCCTCCCTCTCTCCCTCACACACAAAGCCTCTCTCCACCTATCCCTACCTCTCTCCCTAACACTCTGTATGCTTGCCTCTCCTACCCTACCTCTCTCTATCTCCCTCATTCCATCTTTCTCTCCCTCCCTCTATCCCTCCCACCCTAATACTCCCTATCTCCCTCCTTCCATCTCTCTCCCTCCCTACCAAAAATTCATAACTATTCATAAAAATAGAATTAAATTCATTCATAGATATTTATCAACTCTTAGATTAATTATTTGCATCATGGTGACTAGGTCATGTTACAAAATTTTGGCTCTAATCTCATAAAGGTGCAGATGAAAATGACTGCATGTGAGCCCCCACTCAGTACTTTTGCTAAACCCAGTTAATTAATTAACCACCTTAATATTTCATTACCATTTTTCATAATTTAATATTCCTCCAATTCTCAAATGTTCCATCATCTAACATGTTTAATTTCTCTTTGCATGTGCAAGTATGCACAATCTTCCAACTATTCTCCACCCCATCCCTCCTAAATACACTTGAGTCAAATATTGATTTAAGGTTTGTCCATACATGAGGCAATCTTCCTCTTTCCTACGTTAGGTGGTTGGTTTTGAATTTCCTACTTGTCCCTTTTAGAGGGTGGGAGATTATTAATTTTCTTGTTGAGTATGGTATGTGTAGATATTTGTTTTGGAGGATTTTAGCCCATGTAAGATGCACATTTTTTTATAGGTATCAAATAATCTAGAATCCAAAAGCTTTATTTTGGATGGAAATGATTCTTGTACCTATTCAACCATTTGGCCTACATACATTTTCACAAGGAACCAATGGTTTTTTATTTTCTTTTGGGGATAACTACCATACCAAAATATTCATTCATTTTTCTATTCTAAAGACAAGAAATTGAAATAAGGCAATAAACATAAAGATAAATAAAATAGACAATACCTTTTACTTTAAATAACATTGCTCCTTAGATAGAGTTAAAATGGAGTGTACCCTTGCTCTATTTGATATGGTCTCTCAGATGCTTGATTGAGTACTACGAATGTAATGTGGATTTCTCTTCAAACCAACATAGTCTTCTTATAGTTGGATGATTTTTAATAGAAAAATGGTAGCACACACCTACTATAAAAAATGTTGATGATAATGAAAGGTAAAGACTTATATTTGCAGAATCTCATTGTCAAGAATGATGCAATTCAAGGATCAAGAGATCACAATCTATGAGAGAGATTACAATTGGTTCCATGAGGTAATTATCCATCAGTCCAAATCTCTTGAATTTATCCACTTCTACATTTCTATTTTCCCAATACACATAGTGCACATGTTCATTCATCAAATTCTGAAGAGTAGGAAGAATATCTTCAATCAATACATTATCTATCTCATTCACTTTGGTTTTCTTCTTTTTAAGTTTCAAAGTAGATTCCATCTTTTCATGTGTGTGTGAGAAAGAGGGTTAGGTAGAGACATACATTCTTATTTAATACAACCCATGTATATATTATAATTGTAACTATATGGTTTTTCATCATGTTTATATCAAAGGTTCTTAATATACTTTTTTAGGATTAAAATTCTAATTCTATCCTATTGGTTGTAACATATTTGTGGTAATTTATAAAAATTGAAAGATATAATTATATCTCCAATATTTGAAATTTACATAAATTTATAAGTTTATCCGATAAGTTTGGATGGAGTGGTAGGGGTATTCATATATTTTTTTGACACAAAATGAAATCAATTGAATTAGAAAATTGAAAATATATTTTATATTTGGTAATCCCAAGGAGAATATGTAGATAGGTAGGATATGAGGACCAATGAGAGTACCTTCAACCATGATGAGTACATATGTAGTAGTTAGTTATATCAACCCAATAACTTACTTTATTTGAGTTTTGTACTTTCTCATGCACTATGCAGTAAATTTAATTACTTATCATTGCTATCTCAATCTTATATCTATTATCATGAAGGATTTTTTAAATAAAATGCACTAGAACATTGTACCTAGCCTTTATTTTTTAAGGGAGGTAAGAATTTCATGAAAGAAAATTGTTTGTATAAATAAAATATGAGAGATAATGCTATAAGTGGAGTTCAACAAATTAAGTCAAAGATTCATGAAATTAGGAATTATATGGGTATGTGCAGGATCATCATGGAAAAAATAGGCCCTTAAGTGGCAAAAAAATAAAAAAAATCAGAGTTAGGCAACTTGAAGTAAAAATTTGAATAAGTTATCTATATTATTTCAAAAATATTTAAGAATAGAATTCGTAGAAAATTGAATGTAGTTTCTAAACTACTATTTTTTTTTTTAAATCTATTTGGTGAAAATTTGAAATTTCAATGCAAGAGTACTTAAATTTCAGGAAAAAATAAGTAGGTGTTTGTTTGACCACCCTAACCACAATAAAATGATAATATTTTTTTATAAGATTTTATATATAAGTAGATGACTCATGTCCCGATGTGATGCATATTTTTTGTAATTTTTTCCAAGTAAATAATTAATTATGAATTTTTATTACAACTTTTAAAATATAAAAACTCGTGATGTCTGACCACCTTAAGTTGGTCAAAACTTCATGAAATTCATTTTTTCTTTTTTAATCCTATAGTATGTGAAGCATAGAATGCACATGTTTTGATTCAAAAAATATGATACCATTTGAAATCTATAGATGTTTTTCAATCAGTCTATCAATCAGACTTTAGTCATAATTTGAATAGAAAATGAATAATAATTACTTATTAAATTAAAATTAAAGTATAATTTATATTGGTGGAAAGGTGAGAATCTCCTTTAAAAACCCTTTTCATTTCATCAATTTTGGGTAAGAAAAGTCATCAGTACCCATCATATTGCCACTTTTTGGCCCATCATGATCTTGCACATACCCATATGAAACAAATACAATTCAAAATAGATGATGCTATAAGTGGAGAGAGGGAGAGGGAAGTAGTGAGGGAGGGAGAGAGGGGTAGGTGGAAATAGATTGTGTGGGAATGAGGGAGAGAGAGAGAGGGAAGGGGGTGAGATAGGGAGAGGTATGTAGAGAGAGATATATATGTAGGGTGGGAGAGGTAGAGAGAGGTGGTGTGTGTTTCATTGATCATGAAAAGATTTTTGTTAAATAGTGATGGTATCGATAAAGAATTACTAAAAAGGAGAAGTATCTTTAGAAATATATAGAAGGGTGATCCCACAAAGCTAGTTTATAATTTTTGGGAGATTCTAATTTTTGTTGAAATCACATATTTTTAGAAAATATAATGATTTAAGCCTTAAAAAGTTGCATTTAAAGCATTCCAATTGAAAAGTGTTAGATCAAACTACCTTAGATCAAACTCTCTTTGATAGAACACCGCTATTTTTAAACCATACCTATAACGAAGTCTCCTTTACACCTATCAAAATGTTGATAAAAAATCACTTTTGATTTACCTTTTGGGGGATCAAATAAATTCATTTAATTTTATTTTTTTAAAGTATTTATTCCTTACTATAAGCTTCCTAAAAAGTATAATTTTAAATAAATTTGATTTTATTATTATATTTATTTTTTATTTCTTGTGAATGTAGGTTTTTCACCAAAAATCAATCTCTATGGTTCTGCACATGTGGAAAAATAGAAGATTATCAATTTATTTTTTGAAAAATATGAGTGCACCAGATATTTAAGTCCTTGATCCAACCAAAAAAAATTGAATTTCAATACATACAAAAAAATTTATGTGTTATACGGTCCGCCTGTGTCTAAATTGTAATTGGTTTGACTTCGAAACTTGATTAAGGAAAAGATATTCAATAAAACACTATGAAACCAATTGAAAGCACTAGATATCATAGTTACAAATCTAAATTTTTAAAAAATAGAATTTTATCCTTCATGGAAAAAAAATTATGTGTTATATAGTGAGCGTCACTCCTTAAAAATGGTGTTTATTGAAAAAAACTAGTTTTCAAAGGAGATGGAAAAATAAGTCCAATATGATTCCAAAATTTGTGAAAAAATATATTTAGAATCTACAAAAAAATGTTACAAATCACTAGTTTTCATCATCTTCAAATTCCTCATGGTTTAGCCACTATATGTTCCCGAAAGTGAAGATTTAGTTAGAAAAAATCAGTTTAGTGTCCAGTTTGGCCAAAAATTGTAAACCAATATTGTGTGATCACCCACAAGACTAAATATAATTATCTTTAGAATATCCAAATTAATAAATTCATACATTTGTATAAATAGAATACTTACACTATGATGAAGGACATAAAGAAACATACTCTAGGGAGAGAGAGGGAGAGAGAGAGAGAGAGAGGGAAGGGGGGAGATAGGGAGTGGTAGGGTGGGGGGCATATAGGGACCCAAAAAAAAGTTAGTAGGAGGGGGAGATGTGTTGGTGGATTGTGAGACATAGGGACCCAAATATACTTGAAAAAAAGTAGACCAAAGTGAATGAGATAGATAATGTATTGATTGAGGATATTATTCATTCTCTTGATAAGTTGAGAGATAGATAAATAAGTGCAGGTTGGAAAACATAGTGGGTTGTGAGTGATTGCATTCTTCTTGTTCTAAGCTCATGGGTGGAGATCTTGAGGGGTATTTCCAAGTGGGGGATACATACAACTAATCAAATTGACCTGATGGGTGACTAACCAATTGTGTTGCTATGTGTAGAGGGTTTTAAAACAATATGTGGTTTGTAGGTTTCATAACACCTAATGTTTTCTAACTTGGAATTGTTTTAATGAAAACCTTTTCTTATTTAGAGAATATGAATGTAATGAAAGAACCTTTCAAAATTTAGCACAACTATTAGTTAGATTAAAAATTGTGTTTCAATTTCATCATATTATCAAAAAATAAATACAAAAATTAATTGCAAGTTGGAAAACACGGTGGATTGTAAGTTATATGATTGTGCTTGTTATAAGCTCAAGGGTGGAGAGTTTGGGGAGGAGTTTCAGGTGGGGGATACATAAAAATAATCAAATTAACCTAAGGGGTGACTAACCAATTGGGTTGTTATATTTAGAGGGTTTTACAATAGTATGTGGGTTGTAGGTTTCATAACACTCAATGTTTTCCAACTTGTAATTATTGTAATGAAATTTTTTTCTTATTTAGAGAGTATGAATGTAATGAAAGGTACCATCAAAATTTACCAAAAATTTTTGTTACTTAGAGTAAAAGATGTATTTTAATTTCCTCATATGATGGAAAAAAAATCAAAAAATAATTGCAGGATGGAAAACATAGTGGGTTGTGAGTGATATTATTTAGGTTGTTCTAAGCTCAAGGGTGGAGACCTTGGGGAGGAGTTTCAAGTGGGGGGATACATAAAACTAATCAAATTGACTTGAGGGGTGACTAACCAATCAGGTTGTTAAGTGTAGAGGGTTTCACAATAGTATGTTGATTCCTATAATTATTGTAATGAAAACCTTTTATAAGTGGTTAATTGGAGCACTATACCTTATTGTCATTTGAGTTAAAAAATTATGATAAATTTGGTAAATTGAGTAACACAAATGACAATTGGGACCAATAAAATTTAATTAAAAATATTTGAAAAAAATGTATTTCCAAGATCAAAAAATTCAATATCATCTAAAGAGAGGTAGAGTATGTGAGATAGATATAAAGAGAGTTGTGGAAATAGGTTGTGTTGTATGTGTGAGGTTCTCTCCCTCCCTCTATCCATCCCACCCTACCACTCCCTATCTTCCTTCTTCCCACTTTATCTCCCTCCCTCTATTCCTCCCACCTTACCACTTCCCATCTCCCTCCTTCCCGCCCTACTGTACTAAGGTACTCCATGCTAGTTGGTTTTTTAGTCAATAGTTGGAAATGGGTTATGTAAATGTGAAGATGGAATGTACAATTTCTAAAGGTGACATGTGTTTGATTTTGACTAAATAGAGTACCAATGTTATTATTTTTCAAACACTGAATACACTAAGAAGAGGCGAGACATGAAGAAAAACAAGACTACAACTTTTCAGCAACCATATCTATTGTAGCTTATACAAGATTTATATCCTCCATTATTTTTATATCTATTTTTCTCTTGAATTCGACTTTAGTGGTGGAGGGCTTGCTTGCACGACCACAAGCTTCAATGAGAACAAAATTAAGATCAATACATTTGACTATATTGGGGTCCATTTGATATTGGATATGTTTGGGAGAGGAACTATCATGTCTTTTTTATGAAAACATATAAAAGGTTACTATCATTTTAATCCATCAAAGCACAATAAATTTTTTGGATGGGATTTATTGTTTTTTTCCTTGAAACGTATGTTCTAGCCTATTTCTTTTTAAAAGAAGGACAAAAAATCATAAAAGGAGTTGTCATCTGAAGCGAGACACTCTGCAGAGAGAAGAGCATCGAGTTATTTATCAATCAAGGAAGCAGTGATAGTACAAAGACCGATGACATATCTATAGAAACTATAGACACTTTCAGTTCTTAACACTCATTAATCTGGTACCTGTGAGACTATTAACATGGAAAGGAAGAAAAAATCATTCATAGACTTAACCAAGACCAGTCCCATCTTTTTAACAATCTCAGTTGCATGAACATTGGAAGGTATCTTGGAATGTATCGATCAATATTTCTTAATGCTGGTGTGAATATGAATTTAAACCACTACTTTGGCCATGGTTACATGGCATAGAATTTCCCCTCTTTTCTTCATTTTTTATCACAATTGTCATTGCTATCATCTTCATTGAAGGGCTTCTCCTTGTGAAAAATACAACATTTTTTTGAGCTTTTCTTGTCAATGAACTCTATATATGCATAAAATTGGTCGTGTCTAATTAATCCTGGCATTTAATTAAATATTTATTATTTAATTAATTTATCTAAAGTCCTCTACATATGATTAAATTTAATTAATTTAATTATATTGTAAATAAATTCACTTTATTTAATTAGTTCACATTCATATGTCTACTTAATTAATTAAATAAATACCCTTTATTTATCTTAATTAATTATCACCTTTTGAATTTAATTAAGTCTTTTCATTTAATTAAATTTAAATATTTCCTTTCTCCTATTCAAATCTTTCTTCTAATTAATTAAATATATTTTAATTAATTTCATCTACATGTCATTTCCTAAAAAAATAATTAAATATCTTTATTTAATTAATTTCCTTCATATATTTTCAAATCATGATTAAATATTTTATTTAATTATGAAATCTTTTATTATTTTTCAAATCTTAATTAAATGATTATTTAATTGAGAAAAATCTCCATGTCACCCATAAATAAATAATTGAATTTATAATTCATTATTTATCTTCTTAAATCTTTCCAAAATCCTCTAAAAAGATTATTTTTATCATCTCATCTTATCTCTTCCATGAAAGAGGAAACAAACCTTGCTTTCTATTTCTCTTCTATTTTTCTCTCCAGTCTTATCCATCTTCGACCGTTCGATCTGTCAGGATTATCACAATCGTTAATCGCATCAACCAATCACAATCCTTCGAAAGCTCTATAAATATTCCTGCATATCCAAGCATTTATTCTATTAGGCGATAGGCGATTAGAGAATAGTTTCATTCAGTTAGCATTTATTATCAGCATTAAGAGCATTCATAATTGTAGTTTCTTTATCAAGTAATCATAGCAATCTGCAATCATGCATCATTTAATCAACATAATCATATCTTAGCATAGCATGCATCCATCATCTACAATCTCATTCTTTGGGAAGACTATTTGTTGAGCCCAACAAAATTACTAGAGATAGAGGATGATAGGATGATATCAAGGGAAGAAAACTAAGTTTGCACTTCTTTTATTTCATTTTTTAGTTTTGATATAATGTTCTATCGGTGTGTTTGATCTTCTTTGATTTATTTTTAACTTACACATTTAATCAATCACACATTTTTCACACCCACCGTGGGGCCTTGCCCCACTTTTAACATCTACTTGCGAGTTTTCTGACAGGATTTCATGTTCTGAAGTTTGACTTTTTAGAAAAATTTGCGCTTTAGCGCATTCGTTGAATATTTAGAAGTGCACACAAATTTTTTTTTAGCACATCTGTAGACTGTTTCAACGCTTCTGTAGGTATATCAGTACATCTAGGAACTATTTCAACACATCCAAAGATTAATTTAGCACATATAGGGAACAAAATGGCACATACATTTAGCTTAATTCATTAAAATTTTGTAAAAAAAAATGCATTTTTAGATTGGCACATTTAGGCTTTCTTTTAGCGCATTTAGGGTTTTTTGCAGCACTTCTGATGTTTGTTTTAGTGCATCGACTAGTTGTTTTAGCACATATGCATGATCTTTTAGTGCATGTAGGTTGTTACTAAACAAGGTTCTAAGTCTGATGCCTTCCATAAATAGGATTTTTCTGGTTTCAAAAAGAACCAATCTAGGATAGTCACATCTGGTTTTAAAAAGAAGCAACCCTAGGATAGACATGGATTAAAATGAAGCAATATAGGATAGTCACCACACAATGATTTTTTTGGTTAAAATGAACTTTTTTTTTGTGAAGCAATTATCTTCACATAGTTTAGATCATTGTGATTTGGGCTCAAAAAAGAAAACTGTTTACTTTGTCTACGACAATAGGTCTATGCTCTCCCCTTTACTAGGTGATTAGAATACTAGAACTGCCTTTTTAATTCATGCAATTTTATATTCTTTCTTAAATCCTTTAGAGATCCTACTCTTGTGGGAAAAAGTACTCACCCAAGAGGAGTGGCCTAGGTGGGAACACCTAAAGCCAAGGTATCCAACCCACTCTAAAAAAAAGTGTGTTGTTGATGGAAGTCGAACTAGATAGTAGTGTGCAAAGATAAGCATCCCTAAATCCTTTTTTCTAAAGGTTGGGAGGTCTCCTGAGGGAGTATATCATTTGTCGTACTAAATGGAAAACTTTACTATGAACCTTAGTGTAGAAGCCAACCGTGTTAGTTTCTGAACATCCTAATAATCACAGTGCAAGGGGATGGAAGAATCTACCCTCAAGATACTCACCATATAACTACCAAGGACTATTTGCTCAGGGGATTTAGTATCCACTTCCATCACTCTGAATATGTGCCTGGAAAAGACAAAAACATGGGTGCCCCTTCAGGGGTGACACTGCTATGTGAGTTGACGTAGTTCTAAGATGTGGGTTGTTGATTATTATGATGACCTACTTGAGCACTAAGAGTGAGTCTACCTAAACTGTTTGTTCTATGTGAAAAATTGTGAAAATATTTTTCTTGAAATTTTTTTGAACATACACTTGATGTTTAGTATAGGGATTAAAAAAAGAACTACTATTTTCTAAGTATTTGCTATGTTTTCAATCACATTAATTCAGATAAAAGATCATGCAAAATGAACATGCAAAAATTTAGCTAAAACTATTCAAAACTATTTGGTAAACGGCCTTAGAAAACTATTTTAGCACATCTAGGGTATATTTTAGTGCATGTGAGGTCTATTCTAGTGCATCCACTAGTTAATTCAACGCATTTAGAGCATATTTCCATGCATTGAGTGTTTCAATGCATAGGCTAAATATTCTGTAAATAGTTTTTGGTCACTATCAAAACATTTTTTTGTAGCACATCTCAGACATATTGTAGTGCATTTCAGGTCTCTTGTAGCGTATTTGACTATTTCTCTTGTGCATGTGCCTATTCTTGCAACGCATATAGGACACAGAGTAGCACATTTGTCACTATCCATAATTTTCACTTTTGACAGATCTGAGTTTGTAACATCCTCAGTCTAGTAGCATCTTGACATTTCTCACATGCTCAGAGATTGGAAATCAACCAATTTTGTTAAGAAATCCATTATTAATCGAATCAAGAAACCCAAGAAACATTTTGGTTACAAGAAAACCTTGCAATGTAGAAAGTTTTTGTATAAAATTTGAAACATCTTGCTCCATTACCATGAGTTTCTCCATAGGTACCAAGATTTTCCTAAGGGATTTACTGACAAGTATGTTGTAGACTCTTTATATTCACGAGCCCATTTTAAGAGAAGAGCTCTATCACAACAACACAATCACAATCAACCTCTCAACTTTTATTATCTACCACAACCTTCTATTGAATATCCAACACATCCCAGCCAAATCATTCAGTGTTCTTAACTAGGCTACTTGACATGCTTATCATTTTTTTCAAAAACAAGGATCAAATCTTAAAAATGCATCTTTCAAACAAGTTTATGATTATTGATTCAACTTCCCCAATAGGATTCTGATATCCTTCATCATTGCAAGCCACAATCAAGAGTTAGGAACATCTTTGATCATATCATAGGATTTTCATCTTATCAGATCAAGACATCATCATTTTCGCTCTTATCAAATTGTGATCTAAGTCTAGAAGAACATTTTGAAATCATATTCCTATTTTTACAAGATCTCAATACAATAAGCTGAAAGAGGACATTCAGCAAGAAGATCATACCCTAAGAACTCAAGAAGAAGGTGAGAGTAGTAATCCCCTTTATAGTGTGAGTCGTAATCCCATTTTTAACATGGATAAAAGAGAAGAAAATCCATTCCCTTTCAACAAATATAGGGACATGAGCAGAACTTTTGTAGATAGTGATGATGAATGAGAGGATGAATGTCACCTTAGAGAGGCCGAGCAAGATCCAAAATTTCATAAAGCCTTAGAAAATATCTTGCAATGCGATAAAGAGAAGTATTTCCTCTATCTAGCTGACAAAGGAGCTAAATTGCCTCATGATTTTGATACTAAGAGCTTAAAGAGAAATCTTGAAGAAACACCCCTATCTAATCTTAGTGCTTTGTCTCAACAAATTAAGGCACTTCAAGGAAAAATTAAAGATATACAAGGGAGAGCCACAACGAAGAGGTATGCTCTTGATGACATTTGTCCTTATCCTTTTGACTGATGTCTAAACATGGTTCCCTTTCCCAAGCATTATGAGATTCTAAAATTTGATCATTATAATGGTAAATTAGATCCAATCAATCATGTCAGAGACTTCTGAAACATGACTTTATAATTTTCTCATGAGGTCACTTACTTAATGCGTTTGTTCCCTAGGAGTCTTGGAGGCCAATCTATGGAATGGCTATCAAAAATCACACCTCCTATCAAGACATTTGAGGAATTAATCAACTAGTTCATATCACAATATTCCTACAACATCCAACATCAAATCATTATGTTGGATCTCTACAAAGCTAAGAAAAAACCTAGTGAACCTTTCATTACTTTTCTCCAAAGATGGAGAATATTGTTCGCTATATATTCACGTCCTATTCCTAAAAAGGAAAAGATGGACATCTTCATCAATAGCTTAGATCTAGAAATGAGCTATCATTTGAATTTAAATTTTCCTCCCTCTTTTGAGAAACTGATTGATAATGCCATAACCATTGAGGGTTCTTTGGTCAAGAGAGGGATACTTAAAATTGATAAGGACAATCCTAGCTCTTCGAATCACCACAACAACAATGAAAAATTTAAGTTTTGGACTCACAACAAAAACATGGTGAATGATGGTGTTGTAGATGCAAATCATGTCTCAACTAATCCATTTGTTCTCAGTACTTCAAATGCTCCTCGCAACAATAACTATAACAATATCAATTCAATCACAAATCAAGGAAACAATCCTCCTCCTCTGAGGAACAACATGAATCAAACTTCTACTCCCAATCAAGGGAATTCCAACAATAGCAACAACAATACCTTAGGAAATTCCTCGCCCACAAATCCACAACGATCTTCATTCTTCTCTAGTAGAAGAAATTTTACTCTACTGGGTCAATCTTTAGAATTTTCATTCAAATAATTGATGGCTAAAAATGTCCTTACTTTTCCACCTCATTGCAACTTCGAACCCAGTGTGAAGCCTCCATCATGGAATGATGCATACTATTTTGATTATCATTAGTGCAAGGGCCATTGCATGAATAATTGTCAAGCCCTAAAAAATGTTGTCCAAGACTTAATAAAAAATGGCACCATCACAATAGGACACCAACAATCAAATGAAGACCACCAAGCATTTTGCAACCCTTTTCCCAACTATGAAAAGGGTGATTCTTCTAGAAAAAGTGTGAATCATATCAACGATAATATAATCAACCATATCTACACTGACAATGAGCAATTCAATGTTATAAAAGTTATGGAAAAGATGGAATATAGACAATTCAACACAACAACATGGGAACAAGCTAAAGTTGTCTTAAAGGGTGCTTCTTTAAAATCCATTGTGCCCCTGCCTCAACATCAATATGACTTAGTCAATCAACTTAGAAAAACTCCTACTCACATTTCTATCTTAGAACTCCTAAAGATTTCCCCAATGCACAACGAAATTCTAGAAAAGGCCCTCGTTGAAACAACTGTATCCACTGATCTGGATGTGAACCAATTTCAAGCCATGGTGGGACACTTGTCCTCACCCACATTCCTCTCATTCTCTGAGAAGGATGACATTTCCATGACTCATCCCCATAATTCATCACTATACTTAGAATTCATGATCCACAAGTTTCGTGTCAGACACATACTAATAGATGGAGGGGCTGGGTTGAACATATGTACCATGAAGTTAGTTTAGGCTTTAGGATTTTCAGAGGAATCCATTGATCCCAGAAGAAAGATAAATATTAAAGCCTACAATGATGAGGAAAGAGCATCCAAGGGTTTAATCATGTTGCCGATCAGATTGGGACCTGTTATCAAGAATACTTTTTGTCAAGTACTAGACCGTGATCTTGCATACAACATATTGTTGGGTTTTCCTTAGATCCACGAAATACAAGTTGTCCCATCCACATATCATCAATGTCTTAAGTTTCCTTATGACGGATAGGAGATCACAAAAGGAACTAATAATTTGAATAGTCAGACTTGTGCCAACATCAAATCTAGTCAAGATACTTTCATTCCAAACAATCGAGAAGCCCTTGCCAGTACTTCTCCCAAAGTTGATACACAAATCAGCCAGTTAACCAAAATTTTTGACAAGAAACTACGGTTCAAGGACAATGGCATTGGGGAGTACTCTCTTTGTCTTTCTAATCTACCTACATCACCTCGGTCACATGGGAAACCTTCTATCACAAAACAATAGATATTTGTAGCATCAACATCAACGCAACCACCAATAGAACCAAATACATTGTTTAATGGATGATTTATCAAAGGAAAAATCCCCATGGAAGATCCTAAGGATAAAGAAGTTGTAAATTGGCTCTATAAAGATGAAGATGAAATAGTCCTAAATGCCAAAATACCAACTGATCAATGTGGTAAAGGGTATTCAATCATGTAGAAGATGGACTATGATGGAAATGGTCCTATCAGAAAGAGAAAAGGAGTAGTTGAGCCTATTCACCTTCTAGGACTTGCTGTAAAAGATAAAATAGGACCAGGCTATTATACTAACTCAAAATAAAACATCCAAGCAGTTGCATGATATTGTCGTCACATTGCAAGAAGGTTTCGATGCAAGAGAAGCATGTTTGACAACAATTTAGAATTTTGTGGATGATAACTTTGACACAAACTCTGGTGAATACGAATGGGACACCATCTACAATAATGAGTTCTGGAAGGATAAAAAGGTTGATGTGATATACAAGTATACCCCAACTTTAATTGCAGGTGAAGGTTTGGGGTCCCAACCACAAGGATTTGAACTACAATGTGACTATGATTCTAGTGATACTAAGTCAAATTTAAACGAAAAAGACTATTGTGAGAACAGTACTATCATTGATCTGCCTCATACCTCGGATCCTATAGAAAACATCGTTATGACCATAACCATAGCTGATTTCATGCAACCCGATGACCCACTACCTTTAATCCATCCCAATCTCATTGACTAGGATTTGTCTGAACCTATCAAAATACCGATGTTTCCAAGTGATGAATCTATAGTAAAATTTCTTTCTGCAGGTGACCCAAATGATTGTTCCACTAGAAATTTTCAGCATAGTCTTTAATCAGGAGAGTGTCAAGTCTCCTAGCTACAAAAATAAAAAATAAAAAAGAAATATCTAATGGTGAAAACCATAATCTAGCATTATTAGATCAAACAAAAGATAAAACAAAGAGTGTATTAGATGGTGAAAACCTTGTTAAGACACCAAATGATGGGAAGTTTGACACTCTCCCTGAGCATTATCATGAGTGATCACCTATCTTGATTGAGCCTACCAAAGATTTCAACATTGACACTTTAGAAAAACCAAGGATTCTATAGTTAGTTGCATCAATGACAGATAAAGAAGTACCCGAGTTCATGGAATTTCTAAGAGAAAATCAAGTCAACTTTGCCTAGTCTTATGCAGACATGCTAGGTCTTAATCCCAATCTCATAATGCATCACTTGTCCGTCAAACCAGGAGTTAAGCCTGTGAAACAAAAACTCAGAAAGATACATCCTCATGTTGGACTACTGGTTAAAGAAGAACTTAGAAAAATCCTTGATGTGGGATTTATAAGATCAATTGACTATGCAGAATGGATCTACAACATTGTTCCTATGTCCAAACTAGACAGATGTATTAGAATTTGCATAGAATTCAAAGATCTTAATAAGGTATGTCCTAAGGATGACTTCCCACTTCCAACCATCGATACTATAGTTGATATGACAACTAGCCATGAGATGTATTCACTAATGGATTGTTTTTCTGGTTACAACCAAATCAAGATTGTACTTGAAGACCGGGACAAAATAGCTTTCACATGTCCATGGGGGAATTATTGTTGGAACATCATTCCTTTCAGTCTAAAGAACACTAGGGCTACATATCAAAGAGCTATGACTATAATTTTTCATGACATGATGCACACATTCATGGAATATTCTGTAGATGATATATTGGAAAATTCATACACAAGAGAAAGACATCTTGAAGTGTTATCCAAAATCTTTGCAAGGTTAGAAAAGTTCAAAGTTTTCCTCAACTTTCGGGGTCACATCTAGAAATCTCTTAGGATACATAGTATCAAAAAAAGGAATTGAAGTAGATCTTTCCAAGGTACAAGAAATCATTGAGATGCCTCCACCAAGGAATATCAGTCAACTGATGTCATTACAGGGATGACTTCAATCTATATGAAGGTTCATCACACAACTGGTAGATAAAAGTCTACCTTTCAGACATCTATTACATGAGAATGTTCCTTTCAAATGGGATGACAAGTGTGAAATGGCCTTTCAACAGATCAAGTAGTACCTAATGAACCCACCAATTCTAGTACCACCAAATCCAGACAAACCTCTAATCTTATATATTGCCACAATAGAGACATCTTTGGGGGCATTATTAGCACAAGAGGACTCTACAGGAAAGGAATGTGCAATTTATTATATCATCTGAACATTAACAAGTCATGATCTCAACTACACTTTCATCGAGAAGGCTTGTCTAGTAGTAGTCTTTGCCTCACAGAAATTTTGGCACTACATGTTAACTCATACAATCAATCTTGTTGGAAAGATTGATCCACTTAAGTATCTATTGAGCAAGGCTACATTAACAAGAAGGTTAGCAAAATAGGTTATGATCTTGAGTGAGTTTGACATCCATTATGTTGATCACAAAGCAATCAAAGGACAAGTTATCGACAATCAACTAGCCGAAGCACCATTACAAGCGGAGCATCCCATGCACATTGAATTTCTAGATGCTGATATATTCACTATAGAATCAAAATAGTCATGGTATTTGTATTTTAATGGTTCTTTCACTCAACATGGATCGGGACCAGGCATACTCTTTGTCACCCCTCAAGGAAATACCATTCCTCAGTCATATAGGTTAATTTTTCCATGCACTAACAACATAGTCGAGTATGAAGCTTTAATCATTGGACTAAATATCACATTGGAATGGAGGATCACAAAACTAAAAGTTTATGGTGACTCATAGTTAGTCATAAATTAGATCAATGATGATTATTAGACCAAATATGACAAACTGTTTCCATATAAGAAAATGGTTGACGATTTCAAGAAGTACTTCATGGATATCAAGTTCATACAGATTCCAAGACTTGATAACAAAGCAATTGATGTCATGGCCATGATTGTATGATTGCTACAACTCCTAGAAGGTTAGCTCGCTATGAATTTTTGGTGGAACAATCATTTGCACCTGCCTATGACACACCTGAAAGCCAAATCATTTTCCACTTAATAGGATCTGATTCACCTTGGTATGGCAAGATTTATGCCTACCTAAAAGATGACATCTTACCACCTGAATTATCCTAAAACCAAAAGCATAACTTTATCCATCAATCCTCTCGCTATACTCTTATCGCTGACATCCTTTATCACTGCGGTCTTGATGGTACTTTACTTCAATGTCTTGAACATGATGAATCTAACAAGGCTTTACAAGAAGTTCATGGTGGCATTTGTGGTACTCATTCAAGTGGACTAACCTTATCCAAGAAATTGATTAGAAAGGGTTACTACTAGCCTACAATGGAAAGAGAATCATTCACTTTTGTGAAGAAATGCTCAAATATTTAGATACATGGGAATCTCATCCATGCACCAGAACAAGAACTACAATCATTCATGCCAACTTGGCCATTCTCTCAATGGGGGTTAGATCTAGTTGGCAAGATTCATCCTTCATCATCAAATGGACACAAATTCATCATCACAGTGACATAGTACTTTACTAAGTGGATTGAGGTAGTACCTCTCACTAAGCTTACCAACAAACAAATCTCATCATTCATACTCAACTATATCATTTGGCAGTATGGAATTCCCAACTCCATAATAGATAATGGATGACCCCTCAAGAATCAGAATGTTGATGAACTTTGTGAGAGATTCCATATCCAACATAGATATTCAACACCCTACTACCCACAAGCGAATGGCCAAGTAGAGGCCTCGAACAAAGCCATACTAAAAATCTTGAAGAAGACTATGGATGATGTAGGGAAAGATTGGCATGTACAACTCAATCCTACATCATGGGCCTATAGAACTAGCATTAAAATGCCAATAGGAGCAACACCATATGCTCTTTTGTATGGAGCAAAAGCCATATTACCTCTAGAGGTTGAGATTCCATCACTTAGAGTATCACTGAAAGGTTTAATCATAAATGATGAATATAGAGTTTCCCGACTACAAGAGCTAGAACTCCTTGATGAGAAGAGACAACAAGTAGCTGATCATTTGAAAGAATATCAATAGATGATGTCTCGTAGCTATAATCATAGAGTCAAGCCACATACCTTTCAGGTCAGTGATCTTGTTTTGAAGGAAAACCCATGAAATCAGCAAGACAAAGCAAAGAAAGGAAAGTTTGAACCAAATTGGCTGGGTCCTTACGTGGTCATCACAATATGTGGTTCAGGAGTATACAAACTATCAATGCCAGAAGGGTACCTATATGATGACCCCATCAACATTGTGCACCTAAAGAAGTATTATTTCTAAATTAGTTATCATCATCTGTAAATATCCAAAAAAAGTAGAAAAAACAATAGAAAATGTCCTGAAAAAATCTATAAAAATCATAAAATGTCTACAAAAAAAAAATAATAACAAAAATAGCAAAAAATGTTATGAAAAAATCTATAAAAATTAGAAAATGTCTGCAAAAAAAACAAAAAAACAAAAACAACAGAAAATGTCCTGAAAAAAATCTATAAAAATTAGAAAATGTCCTTAAAAAAAAGAAATAAAAAAAATTCAATAAAGACAGATAGTGAAAATATGGCAAACAGATGCTATTTGTAGCTCTCCATCTATTAGTTTATGTTCTACACTTAGCTTCTCAGCCTTCTTTTCACCATCATCTTAGGGCCATAACAACATCATATTGCCTTCGTTTGCCTAGAGCGATAACATCTTACCATGGCTTGATCATTGTACATATTCATTTTAGCAAGTTGTGTCAATACTAGAGGAAAACGTTGACATACTGGGGGCAATCAAATTTCAGGTTCTACTGAAACAGCTAGACAATGGCATAAAATCCAATCATGCGAACAAACAATCAAATACTATGAATAGCTATCCAATTATTGATCCATATCACAACCATTTTTCAGCAAGTACCATATCATAACACATATCTGGATGATCTAAAATATGAATAAATGTTTGAAATATTAGTATTATATTTTGAACAATGGTTGTTTGACTTTTGATATAATTCCTCTGGAGCACACTTGATGATGCACTGAACTAGAGTGGCGAGGAAAGAGGATGATTTTTCTTTGTTTGTTGTCTTGAGGTTAACTATCAATCTGTTGCAAATATGTTGCGAGACATGATTTCCAAAGTGTATCATTGACGACAGTTCCAAATTTGCATTAGAAAGTGGTTAATCTTTGTTTGTTTATGCAAGAAATAATCAAGTCATCTTGGTTCAATTATATCTCGATGCTTGTGTTCACTTGCTATATCAAAAATCATGAAAGTTGTACTTTGGTCATCATTGGTGCTAATTTCCCCTCTAATGTTTGTACATACTTCCTACATTTTAAAAAGCTCTATGATGATTCAAGAAAGCTAACAAAGGGCTCAACAAATGGTTGGTTTCATTTTGCTGCATTTCATTTAGATCATTGCACACATTTTCATACTGGATTTGCATCAAAGTTTTAAAAGGATGAACAAAAACATCAATGATTGTCATGTCTCTTTCAACTATTTGTGGAGGAAATTTGAACATTTGTTTCATTATCATCTTTCATCTTCATCATCATTTCATTAATCATTATCATTTCATTTAGGTCCTGTACATATCATATAGTTTATTATTTATCAATCATTTGCATATTATTTAGATCCTTTATCATTTCATATCATTGATTTATCCATTAGGTATATCATATCACTTTCATTTTCATATTCATTTTATTTTCATTCTACACAGTTTCATACAATTTATCATCTTCATTACCATTTCATTATCATATTTTATCTTTGTCATCATTTCATAATCTATTTCATTTCACTTATCATTTCATTACATTTCATTTATCATTATCATTTCATCCATTTCATCTCATTTCATTACATATCATTTATCATCTTATCATACTGTTGTCAATAGATTTGTACCCTACTAAATGCAATATTCAACAACCTACTGAAACACAGAAACCTCCTTCAAAAGCATATAGAACAAAGTATTTGTCAAAGTTTGGATTAATGAGAGTAGGAGCAGATGTGAGTGCTTCCTTAATCTGCTCGAAGCTCCTCTTGCCTTCCTTGGTCCAACTGAATGGCATATTCTTCTTCAGCATAGAAGTGAGAGGTTGCAGAAAGGCTGCGATGTTCGGTATGAACCTCCTCATGAAATTTATTCTCCCAAGAAATATTTGCAAGCCTTTCTTGTGAGCTAGTAATGGCAATTCAAGAATTGTGGAAACCCTTTCAGGATCAATTGAAATACCTTGCTTTGAAACAATGTGTATGAGCAGTTTACCTTCGTGCACTAAAAATATACACTTCTTTGGATTGAGAGACACTCTAAACTCTCTGCACCTCTAAATAGTCTATTCCAAATGATCCAAGTGTTCATTACCATTTCTGGAAAAAATAGTAATATCATCTAGATATACTAGAACGAACTTGTTCATGAGGCCGTGAAAGGCCATATCCATAGCACGCTGGAAAGTTGCTCCAACATTTGATAAGTTGAAAGGCATCTTCTTGTAGGCCATCATGCCCCACTTGGTTGTAAATGTTTTTTTAAACTGATCTTCTTGCTTAACCAAAATTTGGTTGTAACCTGAGTAACCATCTAACAAAGAAAATCTGTCAGAACCAGAAACTACTTGTAAAATTTGCTCCATGGAAGGAAGCGGGTAATGGTCCTTCAATGATGCTCTATTCAGATCTCATAAATTGACACAAAGTCTAATTTCTCCACTCTTTTTCCTGACTGGCACTAAATTTGACAGTCAAGAGGTGTGTTTGATAGGAAAAATAATACCGCTTTCAACTAACTTATTCAGTTCAGCCTTCATAAGGTGTTCCAACTTGGGATTAAGTGGTCTTTGCTTCTGCCTTACTAGTTTTGCATCGGGCTCAAGCTCGATGGTATGTTGGGCTAGTTCGGGGTTAAAACCTCTTAAATCCTTGTATTCCCAAGCAAAAACATCACTATATTTCTGACATAACAGAATAAATGCTTGTTGTTCCTCTTGACTACATACCTTTCCCAAGTTGAGAAGCTTTCCCTTGAAAATCTTAATGGTTGTATAATGCTCCTCCTTAATAGTCAAACTGCATTTGTCCTTTTGCACTTGATCATCTGAGTTGAACACTGATTCCAAGGTCACCAAACCCTTAGGCAACTTATTGGTCTTTAATTGCACAATCTGGTCTTCATATTGCTGCTACCACTTTTGTTGATTTCCATCTGCGAACTCAGCTTCAGCAATTAGAAAGTTCACAATTTGCTCATCGCTGTTAAACACCTGCCAACTCACGTTATTGTTAGGTATGGAAGGTCTGACCACTATTTTTCACATATTGGCGTGCTTCTACCTTATGAATTTCTTTGGGAATGTCAAATTGGGCTCCTATGGCAGCGAGCCTATCAGCATGCTTATTTTGATTTTGAGGAATCAACAAGATATTAAAAGCATTAAAATATTCCATTAAATCCCATACACGATGCTTGTATTTCTTAAGCAAATCATTCTTAGGAGCATTTAAATTTCTAACCCGATTCACAATTAACTTGGAATCACCATAAACTTGCAAACATTTAATACCTCGTTTGCAGGCCCACTTAAGGCCATGCACCAACGCTTTGTATTCAGCTGTATTATTTGAATAGCTGAAAAAAAATCTGCAAGCTGAAAAATACTTATCTCCTTCGGGCGATATCAACATAGCTCCACCCTCGGCACCAACACTGCTCCTCGAACCATCGAAATAAAGCTTCCAAAGCTCATTATCTTTTCTTGCAGATGGTTCATCCTCTTTACAAAGATTAGGCATGTCACAATCAGACTCTCAAATCATATAGACTCCTAATCCTACCTCATCTATGTTCTAAAATGGATTAAGCTCATGATCTTCAGCTTCCCATTCATCGAGACTAATGTAGTCTTCCTAGGTGCTATAGTCTGAGGTCATGGTTTGCTCCTCCATTGCAGAGGTGGCGTAGAGGTTAGCATTTATAGGATTTGGCGAGTATGGTTCAATATGGTCTTTGGCGAGAGGCTCAGACTTGATGGCCACCTTTGTACCATACCTTGTTCTAAAAAATAGATGAGACCAATCAGAAGACAAAAACCCACCCAATTTGGCTGTAAAATCCCTTGATAGACAAATGGCAAAGTGCGGTGGTAAGTCTATGACATGAATATCCTGATGAATAGCGAAACTCGGGGATGTGTGCAAGGTAAGGGCTAAATTTTTAATAATACTAGTAGTCTTAACAAGAGACCCATCTAATTGCACTACGCCTTTCTGAGGATTAGGCTCATGAGCTAAACTCTTAGGCATGACTGAACTACTGGCTCTAGAATCAACCATACAATTATGCACAATTTTATCACCTATGATCAGACTTAAGTAAAACGGAGGGGGTTTTACCTCTTTTTCTTTCTGCTCACTTTTCTCCTCTAAGTCATTAGCCATCACAACCTTCACAAACCCTTGATTAGCATTGTCAGAAATAGAAAACTCAGCCAAAGCATTCTGCAGTAAACTTTTCTGCCCTGGAAGCTACAGAGTGTCTAGTCTTGACATGCTGACAGTAGTTTTCTTGAGATGCTCAATAATATTAAACGATGAAGCATTTACCTTCTGTTGGTTTTCTATGACAGCAGCTTCATTTTGCCTCTGTAGAGGCTGAGAATGCATTTTTGATAGCTCCTTGTTGGGTATCTCCTGCACTTTTTGCAGAATATGCATCTTAGGATGCATGGCAGCATTAACCTTTGATAAAACAGGTTTCTTACTGATCACTGGTTGTTGTTGTGAATTTCCAGCTTGATGTCTTGAGTCCATAGCTCGTATTTTAGATCTAGTATTAGTTGAAATAAGAGAATTTTGCTGGTCTTGGCCATTCACGCCACAGAATTGGAAGGTCTGCCAGTTTGGCAAGGCAACCTCTACATTATCTTGTTGTTCTCGATCCTGATCTGCAACATGTTCTGAAACAACATATATATTCTGAACCATTAAGGCTTGATTCCTCATTCCATTGGCACACGATGAATGGTTATGGGGCTGATTGCATGGATAACACCAATCACAATCTTGGGAAACATTATTTTGCGGCACAAGTTCCTTTGATGAACTAGTTTCATTCAGGTTGTATGGTTGGAATGGCCTAGGGTTGAAATTCCTCCTTTGGGCTTGATAATCATTTTGAAAAGTGGGTATGTTTTGCTGGTTTTGCTAATAAGGGGCTTGGTAAGGCTTGTGTTCCTAACCAATGTGTTTTTTAATAGTCACGAAATCATTTCTGAAAGTCTTTAATATGCTTTTAAGTTCTTGCATCTCTAGATTTGGGGATATAGCAGTAACCTCTTGGGCTGTACTATGATATCCTATCGCTGGAACAGGTGGGACAACAACCAAAGGAGGTATAGCAGTTGGAATAGGTGGCTGTATTTATAGAAATAAAGGCATAGGGGGTCTAGGAGCTATGTCTCCAGCTTGAATGAGGCAATTTTTGATGTTAATGGCAATATTATAAGCGTTAGGAAGTGTTAGACCACCCATAGACTGAGTCATAATAGCAATCTTATTGTTTAAAGCTTTTAAATAAAATAGAAATGCATGTGCTGGTAAGGGTTTTACCACTACAGGAATCCTATCCCAAGTCCTTTGAAATCTATAATTGGAATCCGCCAAGTGTTCGTGTGGTGCCCTTTGAATGGTGCTCAACTGCTCTAATAAAGATAAATTGTCAGATTTATCAACAAAATGTTGGTATAGGCCATTACCTAATGCATCCCATGTCACAATAGAATTTTCTACGAGGCATCTGAACCACTGTAATGCTTTACCCTTAAGTGATGCAGCTAATAGCCTTAGAGCGACGTTCTCCAGCATGATATTATGCACCGAGCATAGCGTGGCCACATCACAGATGTGCTTGATTGGTGTAGTGTAATCCTCTCCGGTGAAATATGACAGACCTCTAAGGGCTACTGTTAGAATATCATCATGCTGAAGTATGTTTAATGGGGTTCCTCCATTGAAAGGTGTGAATGGGTGCTGCCTTGGTGGTGCTGCCATCGGTGGTATTTGTGAGATCAGAACTAGTGCACCAGGTGACAAAACTAGAGCACCAAGAGTAGGAGGTGTTGACTTTGATCTTGCAGGGGTTTCAAAAAGCCTCCTTGTTATCCTTCCTCTTCTTCACGATGGGGACAACTCTCAATACTTGAAGGGTATAGAGTTTGATCTTGTTTAAATGTTTCTCATGCACGGGCTACACTAGCATGCAAAAACAGAACTGGAGTTGCCAGGTATATTGTGATAGCCTCGAGAAGGCTGGAAAATCTACTGCATACACCAAACAACAAACTGATGATATAAAAATTTCTCTGAAAGTAGCTTTCAAATGTCCCACCGAGCGTGCCAAAAACTATTGTCAATAGATTTGTACCCTGTTGAATGCAATATTCAGCAACCCACTAAAACATGGAAACCTCCTTCAAATGTGGGTGATCTGAATGAAAGAGGAATCTCTAGAGTGAGCTGGTTCTTCGAATGATGAATTCTATTCTAAAACAACCTCTAAGGAAAGGGATAAAAGGTAACTCAAAAATAAATCCTATGACTAACAGATGATTCATGAAACTTATGAAAATTCAGACTTAACAACTCATAACAGCTTATGTATTACAATAATTCTCACAATCTCATTGGCACATATCCCATCAGTGATTTGCATGAAGATCTAGAAAACAAATACAACATGCAACCGGAAACATGTAATTCTAAAACACAACCTATAACAGCAAGACATAAAAGGATTCTGATTTGAAAACACAAATACATTAGATTTCCATTACAAAGTCTGAGATAGAAAAATAAGAAGGAGAAATCTACTGTTCTATTAAAACTGGAAGGGTCTTTGCCTGAATCTGAAACTAAGTACCAAAAAGGTTTACAAGCTCAAAAATTAATGAGCAAGAAACTTTGATTTGAACTACTAAGAGAGGAGAGTTGACAGACTAAGTCTATCAAAACATAGCTCTCAAGAAACCCTAATCCGAGCTCAAAAAAAAGCTCAAGGAAAAAGGCTTCAAACTGCCTCAAAAACTGCCTAAAAGCAGAAAAAAGCACACTGCTTTTAGAACCACATTGTCAAGCCTCTAAAAATAGGCTAGTTTTCCTTTAAAAGCTCAAAAAACATCTTATCTCTCCAAGATAGGTTTTAAATCCAACCAAGAGGAAAAGTCAACAAAAATCTGCTAAAAATAGCAAGAAATCACAAAGCAATTTATAGAATATCGCTTTACGATTCTGCTTTACAAGATTGCAGATTTGCACAATTTGTCTATTTTTTGCAATTAAAGATTTAGAATCTTTTGCAAAAAAAAGAAAGGTTCCTTATTTATCCTTTACAACAATTTGATTTTCTCAAAAAATCATAAAAATAAAGCACATAATTGTCTTCCTCTCACCAAGATTCTCATTGATTTCTCTAAAATCAATCAAAAATAAAACCCTAACAAGGTAAATGACCCTAAACAAATAGAACCTAGGTCATATAGTATTCACCTCTACACCATTAATTGATAATCTATATCTAAAAATTCATAATCCACTAAGGAAAGGAAAAAGTCTTAAGACCTAACCTAACCTAAGCACATGAAATAAGTCTTAAAAGACTTAATATATCAGCCAATTTAGGAAATTTGACCCCTCTTCAAATATCAACATTCAGACTTTGATAAGATATAATGCAATAATTAATTTTTTTTACCTCCATCTGACATTCACCACGTGCTTTGATCGAACATTCTGGATGCTTATGGTATAGCTCGAATTAGGGCATGAGAAAAGAATGCCAAACCCTAATCATGATTTCATTTTGCACCCGTGAGTTTGAAGGAAAGAAGCTCTGACTGGAAGAATAACGCCGCCATGATTAGGTTGAATTCGAGCTCATGTGTCTTGGAAATCATCATCATTCCTTCAGAAAAATGAACTCCTCAATGGGTAAGCTTATTTTGATTTGTATCATAGCTCTCTTTCGTTATTGAAAGAACAAAACAACAGATAAGGCCGCGACCTGTCATGCTTCTTTTCTAACTTGCTCCTATGCTTTGATTTACCTTGGACGACATAGACTCAAGCTCAGCTTCTGCCAGTCTATTCCATGAGAGCTCACCCCGTGTTATTACTTTTCTTCTACTATGTAGGGGTAAGCTAATTACTCACAACTTCATAGTTTCTATGGCATCATGTTTTGCTCTTATGGCCTTGAGGCCGCAGCTATACACAGCCTCTAATGCATTTGTTTGTGTTTTTCTATATTCCCACTTATTGTTGTGTGAGCTCAACCTTCATTGAGAGCTCAACCATCACTTAAGAGCTTAGACCCTTGGCATTTGGAAGGTTTCTGGAACTCTTGGCCTGGCTAGGGTGCTTTTCCATAGATCAGATGGACTGGAAACTTTCCTTGCTAAACATTTATTCTCTAAAGGCTTAAAGAATCTCCTCTTTGTCATGAATTTTGGCCATGTACAGGCCACACCAGATGTGTATTGTAGAAAGCATTTACTTTGTGGATTTGGGTTCGACCCAGAACAAAAAATTGATCATTATGTCTAACTAAAAGCATTTCTACATATGGGTATTATGAAAAATAGAATAAAACTATGTTTTCCTCACTTTGATGCTTGACCCACCTCAGGAAACTTTCATTATTGAATCTCCTTGCTATCTCTTTTCATGAG
The DNA here is from genome assembly GCA_007258455.2 of Sequoia sempervirens. Taxonomy (NCBI): domain Eukaryota; kingdom Viridiplantae; phylum Streptophyta; class Pinopsida; order Cupressales; family Cupressaceae; genus Sequoia; species Sequoia sempervirens. Next base: position 353,053,580 of record VDFB02047230.1, read on the forward strand.
CTATCACTGCAATTGAATTTTTTGTATCCTTAAAACAAAACCGAGTGTGGGTGCTTGAAATCACTAAAGAAAACTGTATTTTTCTTCTCCTCTGAAGCTCGATTCAGCATAGAAATTTGCATTTTTAATTCTACTACTTTTTATGTAAAACCCATATGGGTTATCTCCATTATTGCATTTTTTGTACTTCGAATACAAACCCTAAAATGGGTATTATAAATGATTGAAAATTATGAAAACCTGGGGGTTTATTAGAAACCCTAATCGTGGGTACTTTGAGATTCAAACTGCAACTTCTATTTATATGATCTATTCACATGGGCTCGATCCAAATGAACCAGTGATCTATTCTAAACTTTTGAAACAAAAGAATGACTCGAATATTTGCATATTCATTTTTCATTTCCTTGGCACTCTGCACTTCACAAAAAGAACGTAACTCCATTGCATCACTGTAAAAACCACCACATGGCCACCACTGTTCAGAATTTGAATAAATCTGACCAAATACTCAACTAAAAACAAGAAAAGCTAACATTCATTCGAAACCCCAATGTAGGTACTTGCTGTTTGTTTTTATATGCCTTCATAAATGAAAACTCATGGTGAGAATAACAAGAATCTATGTGTTTCTCTGCACTTAGTTTATTGAACCATAAATCAGTGCTCCATTTTGGCTTTCCTATTTCTTCATCATTCTAAAAAGACTACTCCATATTGCATTCTTCTAATGTTGCATTGCATTGAAAACTTGATATTCTTTCGTTCTCTCATTACCAGAAACTTACATATCTATTTTTAAAAAAGGTTCCTCTTGAACATCTGTTTATTTTTAGGCATCATTGACATGCCATGTTTGAAATCTCATACTTTCATAACTTGCTTTTCCCAAAAATGAAGCTTATGTATCTGAATCATTGTCGAATCTGGAACAATCATCTGCTGGTTGAATACCCTAAAAATCATTTCATTGCCATTCAAGTTGGAACTAATAGCTCATTTATCACTTGAGTGCCCGATCTTTGTCTCGTACTCAACTGTAACATGGTACTCTTCATGCATTTTTATGTTCCACTTATCAAACTGCTTTCAAAATCTTCTCTCTTTCATGATGAGAATCAAAACAAACCGTTAAGGCATAATGTATGCCTGTTCATTATCCTTGACTGTGAAAAGAATAAATTGATGAACTGAAACTTGTATGACATATATGATTATGACAAGCATAGAACATGAACTATGCAGCAATATCTGATGCAAATATACTCAGTTGAATTCCTTAAGTGAGCTAAACTCACTGTTCACCTATAGCCTTTAGAAAAAAAACCTGATCATTATGAATGCACAGTTGGTTTAGTTACTGATGGATAACTCTGTTTTAAACTCTTTTAGTTGTATTTCACTTCTCTTAATGAATATGATGATGTATCTTTAAAATCATCCCATTTAATGAATAGGGTAGCATGCCAAGCTCTACCCTTGTGGGAGCCCATTTTTCTCCACATGCTTGGTCTTCGGATAATGTTTAGCTTCATGATTTTACCTATACCTACACAAGGAAACAAACAATGTTCGCATAAAACAGAACATGATGATCATGATATTGTTATTTCTCCTTCAGCTCATTTCTTTCGTACTGCACTTGATTGATTGATTCAATGCATGGTTAATAGTAGGTTGTACTATTGTGGGTGCCTCATATAGGTTACATCATAATAGGAGCCACTAACACCCCTCTTTTCCTCTTACAGGTCAACGAAGCATAAGAAGACAAGGGTGCACCATTCAGCATCAAACGTTGATAATCAGGAAATGATGATTATGTCGTCACTTATATACTTTACTTTTTGCATCTTTAGTAGTGCAATGTGCTATTAGAAATGTATTGTAACAGTCACATCCATGGCTTGTGTGGATCTTTGATTTCAATTCTTACTTTTCATTTGAAAAGAAAATGCATTTACATGCAATGTTGTAATATCATTCTAATTGTCGAAATCAAATGAAGCCTTCTAAAATATGAGTTTTTTCATGAAATAAAAGAAAGCATCTAAAATGCTATTTTGCTCCTTTGTTCAATTTTGTACTTCTTTTAATTCTGCAACATCTGAATGGCACTCTGAAACTCAATTTCTTCTTCTAAATGTATAACTATTACTCAATGAATAATGATAAAAATTGCAAAAAAACATTTGAACTTAAGTGCAATTCCACCTTATGATAAAAAACATTCAGCCGGCTCTACCAATTGAGCTGAGGAAAAAATTTGGTAACACATACATCTGCTTATTATTAATCATGTTTATTTCACTTCATACCATTATTCATATCATTTATCATTGGTAACATTACATTCATATCATATCTTTAATCATCTATCATTTTCATATCATTTACATATCATGTCATTTTTCACAGAACATTTGACCAATATCACATATCATTTCATACCATTTCCTAATTCATATACATATTACAAATTCATGATGCATTTCATAAACACAAACATCCATTTTCCATCACATCATTATTTATGCATTTGAAAAATCCAAAAACAAAAATTCCATACATACATTACATTTCCACATCATTTGTAAAACATTACATTTTTCATAAACATATCATATATCCCATTGCATATTTTCATAATCACATCATAAGTCATCCACCTACATGACATCATTAGTACACATCACAAATCGTCATCATAAGAATCCTCTTTCCTCACAAGTTAGTCATTAAACCATCAAAACCATTACAAATCCATCTCATAACATATACAAACAAATGCATATCCATGTCATCATCACATCATCACATCAGAAATGCACATCATCAAAACTCAACGCCACTGCATATCATCACTCATAAAAAATAAATACAAATGTCCAATGTCCAATTAAACTAAAAAGTCTAGAGAGATACATAATATATGATCCAAAACAATGTACATGCTCCAAAATTAAAAAAAAATATACATGTGTGAAATACATCAATAATACTACATCAATAAAAACCACATATCAAGGCTAGCTAGTGGATCCCCTTGATGGAGTTGGTTTAGAGACTGGTGGCCTGCCACTCCCACCTATGTTGGGATCCTATTGAGGCCATGATACCCCTCTGCTATGTGACACACTCCGTGATCTACTCCTAGATCTGTTGTGGGACCGAGGGTAAGACTCTGTCCACTCAGGAGGGCACAACTCCTCATATCTAATCTGGTAATGCTTAGCCTCCCTGGAAATCTCAAATCCCTCTACAATGGCCTCTCGCAAAGATGCACCCTCAATAGTGCTCACGAGTCTCTTAGCAACCCCCTCTGCCTCTAATACCCTTTGTCTAAAGGAGTCTCTCTCTGCTATCAACTAGGCCACCTATGGGTCCGGGGTAAGAGGAGGTTCCTGTGCATGTTCTTGTATCTACACCTGTGCCTATGCAAGTTGTGTTTGTAACCATACTACAAAACTCTGAGCCTGAGCCAACTAGCTTTGCAGCTATGCTTGCTGCCCCTAAAGAGTCTATACATGTGCCTGTAGAGTAGCTATCTATGCTTGTTTTGCTATGGAGGGCACCCTAATCACTTTCCTTCATCCAATATGTGTCCTCGATCTCCGCATGATCTGTACACTACCCAAAATTTCTAGCCTCTGTCTCATTGGCCTCTGCTCATCCCCTCTGCCATCTCCAGTGTCATCCCCACCACCATTATCTAAGCTCTCACCATCTCCATTCTCCTCCTCATCCCCACTATCCTCCTCCCCTTCACCAACTTCCTTCTCCCCCTATCACATCCTTCTATCTCCTACCCCCTGGCTGATGTTCCATCAAAATGGAAGCCATCTCATCCAGACATGTGAAACGAGGAAATGGGTGTGTTTGAAAATAAGTAGAGTACTCCTTAGACATCCCTACATCAGTAATCTTAGGCCTATCATCCCATACCTCGGGCTGTAAACCTGTATACTCTGTATAAGAGACCTGATATGAAATTCTCACCCCCCATCCAGGATCATCCATGTGCTGCACATAGTGCACAACACCCTAAGGAATCTCTTGAGTATATCCGTATAGTCTCTATACTCACAAAGGAAAAAATATCTCTATAATAAAAGGGGTCCAACCTATCAGATATCAGGGCATACATACAAGAGGCATCTCAAGATGATCTATATCCCATTCCCCACAATCTATGTAAGGCCTCCATATCACTGAATCTACATCATCTAGAATCCATCTCGAGTAATCCAACTTTCCCATCTTGGGCTGGACAAGTACACCTGAATATGCATATACAAACGGCTTGCCTAGTGGCCTAGCCCTAGGTCCAAGTGGTATAGTAATAGCAATATGCTCCCATGCCCAGATCTGGTGTAGGGTAACATTGCATGATAAACTACCCTCTCCTCTATACACTACCTTATGTAAGTCATGATACACATGTGCTAACATGAAGCTCCCCCAGGCATATCTCCATTGTTGACCTATCATCTTCTCAATGATCCTCCCCCACCCAACTAATAGTCCTTTCAACCAACAGTCTGGACAAAGGAAGCCTCCAATGAATGCACTCAAAACTACGAGTAAGGTCGGATATCTCCTCAAATCTTCCCATGGCAACCAATAACCTTCTATATGATCATCCTTAAACAATCTCTTGAGTGCATCTATACTACCTAGCTCCTTGTGGTCATAAACCACAAGAGAACCTACCACCAGAATCCCCAAAAATCCTGTATACATCATCCGGGGTCACTGTTGTAATGCCCGTCGTGCAAACCCCAAAGGACAAAACAATGCACACAGTTTTTTTTTTTTTAAATACAAAGTACACATACTATGCACCATTAAACATAATTACATTACACATTAACATCATAAACATTGAGTCCTTTGGGGCATGCGAGGTCACATCGCATAAACAAACTCATAACCAAAGATTATAGATAAAGCTAAATAACTTATCTAATCTTACATCCATCATAAACATTACAATAGCCATTTTTCAAAAGATAACATACATATATCCATAAGCATAAGTATAAATACATCACATGATTCAACCCTAACAAATCTCATAAATCATGAATGGTTACAAGCATGCATATACAATACATCATCATTTTATACAATACATGTTCTCAATAAATAAAATACAATGAAACCTCCCATACAAGTGGGAAAAATACATAGTACAAATAATGTCTGAAATACAAGATGAATATCTAGTACAAGCTCCATCTGAAGAATACTATGAAGAACAAACGTTGATGGGGAACCCAATGGGTGCAGAGCACGTTCCACCCGACCATGTGGGTTTTAGAAAAACCCACCCCTCATGCTCAGAGGTGAAAAGGAAGTAACCATGATCATGAATTCCATAAGACTAACTCCAATAAGAAAATCATAATACAATGACTCCAATAACAACATCAAGGATAACATAGATCATAAACAACGACGACCAAGATTCAATCACAATAGACTCAAAGTCATATAACACTTTAAAAATAAGTCAAAGGAAACAACCCTAACCACTTGAAAAGTAAATCCAACACAACAATCATAACACACTTCTAGAGGCAACCAAGAAAGCAAAGCACAAGGGAAACTAGTGGAGAGTGTCATTGCATAGCCTACATGGGTTATCCTGGCCCTTCCTCCAACATGAGGCACTGGCCCCCATCTATGGTTATCCTATCCCTTCCTCCTACTTGAGGCGTTGACCCCATAGGGTGACTCATACGGAGCCATTAACCTCTCCAGAGGACAAGGTAATGACTTTGCCAACCACAGCCTTCTCAGTCTACTATTAGTTTTCAATAGCCCTAATGGATAGACGAGGTATCCAAGATTATCTTATTATGTTTTTACTACCCACCCCCCTAAGTTCTATTATTAGGTTTTCACTTGTTAATCTACTCTTATGTGGGTTATCTTGAGCCCTTCCTCCTATTTGAGGCATCGGCCCCCACGAAGAGCCACTCTCCCTGGAGAACCCAGAACAATATAAAAATCAAGGGTTGTACTATAACGAGCAAGGCATGAAATCTCAACAGATGGCATGCGAGGTATTACCCATCTTGCTAAAAGACACACAACAGAGTCTCAACAATAATCTTGTACAACCCTTTTTAAAACAAAGATACCAAAAGCTTTCCAGACTAAGAGCACATAACAAGAGAAACATCAACTAATAAAACATTTCATGCCTTAGGAAGTCTAAGGTTTACAACAACCCTAAGCAGGTTCCTAAAGCAATCAAGTTTCCCACATCATAAAATCCAAAATGATGACTAAAGGAAATAAAGAAGTCAAGCTGATTTAGAAAATAGAATAACATAATAATTTCACACAAAGTTAAATAATTCATTTTATTCCATTACTAAACTTCATTCTCCCAAATACAATTTTAAAATAAAAGTTTAATAATAATTTTGTTACAACAATATAATTTTCTTTTTTCTAATTAATCAACATAGTTGAAATTCCTAGTTTCATAGTTGTAAGGAAATCATTGTCTACAAGACAATGTTATATATATATATATATAGGAATGCACACACATTCAGTCAATTTGTTTCTACTCTATAGACAAAAAAATTCTATTTCTGACTAAAGTTAGCAAATAAATATATATACATTTATATTTATATATAAGTATATATATATAAATATAAAATGAATATTACAAAAAACGAATTTAAAAAAACAACTTTTACATTTACAAGGGGAAAATCCCCATAAACAATGAGTTGTGCGTAGTCCAAGGACTGCCACATACAACAATCCTTCAGACTGCTGTAACAGTCCTTTGGACTGTCATAGCCAATAAGGGAGAGGTTGGGTCGTGGGTGGGTATGACCAGGCCAACCCACTTCCCAGCACGCATTAAAATGCCGACCACCATGAATTCGGCCCAATCAAAATGCAATTTGGGGTAATTTAAAAACATAAATAATATATATATATATATATATTTATTTATTTATATTTATATATATATTTACATATAAATCTATTTCGAAAGGAAAACATTTTCTTTCAAATATAAGCACTGTATATTTATATATATACATATATTATGTATATATATATAAATATATTTAAAATCCATTTATTTAAAAAGGAGGATTGATCTTTCCCACAATAGAATGATAAAGATATTGAACATTTTCAAAAAAAAATTAAAAGCATTTGTTCTGTTTGTTTGCAACCCAGGAAGTTTCTAAAACCCCAGAAGAATCTTCTTTCATAGAAAGCATATTTATTTATTTTTATTTTTCTTTTGAATCAGAAAACTAAAGAAATAAGAGAATGGAATCTGGAGTTTTGTGCCTGTCGAAAATTTGATGAAGCTTTGCTTGATCCAAATAGCCTTTTCGAAGAGCTTCCCTTCCTTACTTTAGAACTTCTCCACCAGATTTCCTTGCTAAATTCTATAATCTAAAATTTAATTCAGAAGAGCCTCTCTTCTAGAACAATGAAAACTAAATAAATTTCTACAGAGAAAACAAGATAGGATCCAATTTCCAGAACTCAATATTTTTGTGTAGCTTCTGTCAATTTTCCCATGAATGAAAATCTCACAAATTTTTCTATTAAATAAAAGATATTTTCATCTTTTTTGAAAACTCCATATATCAAAATTAAAAGAAGTTTTCTACTTCCTTCCCAGCTTTTCAGCCAAAACTCAACATTCATTGGTCCTTTTCATCTTTTCTTTCTTTTCTTGATTTTTTTCTATTTAACAACACTTTTTGTTTTAATTTTTATTTTACAAGTTTTATTTGCAATTCACACAATTTTAACTTATTTAATTATTTTATTTCATAATTATCCTCAACATGCTATTTTAATTAATTCATCTAAACACCAATTTTAAATAATTTAATTTACACCTTTCAATAATTTACATGGCTTTAAAATGTAAGACTTATATTTTAATATAAACTATTCCATTTATTAAAAATCACTTAATTATATGAATTACATCATACTACACACCAATGCAAAATAAATATCAAAAGTACACTCACACAAAACAACTACTATAAAATGCAAAAATGACAAAGGTCAAAGACGCACAATACCACTAAACATAAAATGGGTTGGCAACTTGGGATGAGGTGACTTCCTTGTCATCTCTGTTTCAACTTCATGCTCGTTGGGTTAAATTGATGCTCACCCTGTCCTGCTGAAGCAGGTGGAACCGAGACTCTGTTCCTGCAATTCCTGCATACAAACAGGGTTGTGTACAACATGTATATATATATATAATTAAAAACATCACATCGTGAGAAGGAATTGCAGCGTAGCAGGGCACTAGTAAACGAGTGGTGCTACATTGTCTTCTCACCAGAACTATACTAACAATTACAACATTAAATATAAAGAAACATTGCTAAACTAAACTAATCACATCATATCATCATAAAATGATTAATACTCCATTGCATCACAATATACTACTGAAATCAAATTAAACATCACCAAACGAAATGTAACCATAATGTCATATCATAATATCCATGTCATCAAATAAAGTAGAATAATCATCAATTAGTCTAAACTATCTAATCCACCAATCCAAACAATAAATACTAACTATCAAAGTCTCAAAGTATCAAGCAAAACCATAGAAAAATAATAAGTCCAAACAACAACATGAGGGGTATTACAACTGTCATCTCACCCATCAAAAAATGAAAGGTGTTATGCTTAGAATGTCACCTCTCTACTAGTGCAGTCAACAATCCTCTGTTGACTCGAATCTGACGCATAGACAAAAAGGGTCCCAACCCACATCTCACTATCAATTGTACATCTACAGGTGTCAAATCTCATTTCCTATCCCAACCCACAAGGAAGCTCTCTCTGATCTAGAGGTTTTTGAAAACCTCCTAGTTTTGGTCATCACAAAGACAATCAATCAGACTCATATCATAGACTCATATCAAACTGATCTATCTACTTAACATCATGCAATCACAACCCATATCTATCTATCAGTAATCCATATCAGTGACTCATATTAGTGCATCATATTAGTGAACCATATCAAGTGTTTTATCTAAGTAACTCATATCATGAAATCAATGCAAAATCTATCTATCTGAATATCAAATCAATCTACTCTATCATCATTTACTATTATTTTCTCTTTTAGGAAAGAAAATTTATCAACAATCAAATGATCTTCCTATTTTTACTTCAATCACGAATGCAAATATGTTTTCAATCACACCATCTACTATCTGTTTTCTATCACAGAAAGAAAATTTATCAGAAGTCATATCAATCATCTACTCTTTGTTTTCTAAAGCAAATTTATCTGCAAATCACAATCCATCAATCATTCTACTCTTTGTTTTTCATTCAATGGAAACAAATTTATCAGCTATCTACTCTTTTTTTTTCTATTTTCAGAAGCAAAGTTATCAATTCATCATTTATCATATTTTCTATCATTTCTATCCATATCAACATGATGACAAGACAATTTATCTATCTATTGACCAAAGAAGCAATATACATCATCATTCTTTCATCACTTTCATCAAACAGTGCATTCTGCCTAAATTTCCTGGATGCACTAATCTATGACCTCTATGCGTTGGAAACCCAAATACGTTGAAGTTTCCCCCTGATGCGCTAAAACTTCTGATGTGCCATTCTATGTCCTAAAAGTGCTATATCAATTCCCCTATGCACTACTTCCCTATATGCACCAAACCCATAAGTGTATGCTCCAGTTCATCTACCTGATGTGTAAGAACCCTAGATGTGCTAATCTATTTCCTATATGCGCTATTTTGGGTATCGGATGTGCTAAAATATCTATTTCGTAGTCTATCTTGGATGCATTGTTTTACACCCTCTATGCACTATAGAAAACATCGAATGCACTAAACTCTGACTCTATGTGCTAAGACGAACTATTAAATTCTAAATCTGTGCAAAACTTTATAAAAAATTGATTGAAATCATAAATTTTCAAAGCAAATTGGATTGAATCGACTTACTGGTGGTGCCTAAGCGGCTGGTCTCTGGTACCGATGGGCTCGCTTGAATTTATGTGTATGGTATGGAATATCCATCTCGCCAATTCAGCGTCAAAGCAAAAAGTCACTAAAGTCAAAAGGTGAAAATTACTTTCCCTTTTTACCCCTTTGAACTTTTAAAGGTCAACCAAGGTGGGTTTTTGTGGCATTTTATTTTTATTTTTCTATGGGTATGTGTAGGATCATGATGGGCCAAAAAGTGGCAATATAATGGGTATGTGTAGGGTATATGGCTGATGTCTTTTTTTGTACCAAAAATTGATGAAACGTAAAGGGTTTTTAAAGGAGATTCTCAGCTTTCCACCAATATAAATTATTCTTTACTTTGAATTTAATAAATAATTATTATTAATTTTCTATTTAAATTATGACTAAAGTCCTAATCGATAGGCTGATTGAAAAAAATATATAGCTTTCAAATGGTATCACATTTTTTGAATCCGAAACATGTGTCACATTCTATGCTTCATATACTATAGGATTAAAAAAAGAAAAATTAAATTTCATGAAGTTTTGACCAAGTTAAGGTGGTCAGACATATGATTTTTTATATTTTTTAAAATTTGTAATAAAAAATTCATAATTAATTATTTACTTGGAAAAAAATTACAAAAAAGCATGCATCAATCGGGACATGAGTCCTCTACTTATATCTAAAATATTATAAAAAAATATTATCATTTTATTTTGGTTAGGGTGGTCAGAAAAACACCTACTTCTTATTTTTTCCTTGAAATTTAAGTACTATTGCATTGAAATTTCAAATTTTCACCAAATAGATTTTTTTTCTTTTTAAATAAGCCTAGTATTTTAGAAACTACATTCAATTTTCTACAAATTCTATTCTTACATATTTTTGAAAAAATATAGATAACTTATTCAAGTTTTAATGTCAAGTTCCTAACTCTAATTTTTCTGAATTTTTTGCCACTTAAGGGCCTGTTTTTTCCATGATGATCTTGCACATACCCCTATTTTTTCTCAAACTTTGACCTTATTTTTCAAACTAGGGAATCTTTTAATCCATTATCGAGAGCTAAATCACTGCATCCCTCTCATCATCAACTCAACATTTTTCTCATCATTAGTGATTTACCTCCCGAGGGGGCATCATCAATATCAGTCGCATTTTTTCAATCAGAAACATATCAGCTTCAAATCAAAAGGCATACCAGACATGTTTTTTTAATTAGGGGCATACTAGTTAAAAATTTTCAACCAGGGGAAAAATCAAACACAACAAATTTTGAAAGCAAAAATATTTTCTTTGAAGCAATTCATTTCACACATCACTTCAAAGAGGGGCAAAATGTATATGCATAAAATTGGTCATGTCTAATTAATCCAGGCATTTAATTAAATATTTATTATTTAATTAATTTCTCTAAAGTCCTCTACATATGATTAAATTTAATTAATTTAATTATATTGTTCATTCACTTTATTCTTCCAACTAAATTAAATAAATTCACTTTATTTAATTATTTCACATTCATATGTCTACTTAATTAATTAAATAAATACCCTTTATTTATCTTAATTAATTATCACCTTTTGAATTTAAATAAGTCTTTTCATTTAATTAAATTTAAATATTTCCTTTCTCCTATTCAAATCTTTCTTCTAATTAATTAAATATTTTATTTAATTATGAAATATTTTATTATTCTTCAAATCTTAATTAAATGATTATTTAATTGAGAAAAATCTCCATGTAACCCATAAATAAATAATTGAATTTATAATTCATTATTTATCTTCTTAAATCTTTCCAAAATCCTCTAAAAAGATGTTTTTTATCATCTCATCTTATCTCTTCCATGAAAGAGGAAACAAATCCTTCTTTCTATTTCTCTTCTATTTTTCTCTCTAGTCTTATCCATCTTCAACCGTTTGATCTTCCAGGATTATCACAGCCGTTAATCACATCATCCAATCACAATCCTTCAAAAACTCTATAAATATGCTTATATATCCAAGAATTTATTCTATTAGGCGATAGGCGATTAGAGAATAGTTGCATTCAGTTAGCATTTATTATCAACATTAAGATCATTTGTAATCATAGTTTACTTATCAAGTAATCATAGCAATCTACAATCATGCATCATTTAATCAACATAATCATATCTTAGCATAGCATGCATACATCATCTACAATATCATTCTCTGGGAAGACTGTTTGTTGAGCCCAACAAAATCTAAGAGCAATAGTTGGAATCGACAAAATTACTGGAGATAGAGGATGATAGGATGATATCAAGGGTAGAAAACTGAGTTTTCACTTCTTTTATTTCATTTTTCAATTTTGATATAATGTTCTATCAGTGTGTTTGATCTTCTTTGATCTCTTTTTAACTTGCACATTTAATCAATCACACAAACTCGTCATCGATGGTGCCTTCCTTCTATGTGACCTTTTGGAAATGAGGGGCCAAGTGGAGTGTCAAAACCTATTGTGTAGGATATGAAGATGAAAGTGTTTCACCCAATGTAAGCATGGAGGAACCCCTTCTTCCTTCGCTGCATGCAATTTGCACCATTTTTTTTCTTGCTGCTCGACAAATTATCAGAGAATTTCATGTTTGTGTGGGATTTATTTTGGAATATTAGATCCAACAACACACAACATTGCATTCATTTGACATTTTGAGAAATAGAATTTGTTAGAAAAAAATCTTCTAGACCATGGACAAAATTATACAGAGCATTTGTGACAGCACTATAAATAGAGAGGTGAGAGGGTTCTGAGGAGATTCGAGATCAATGCTACACAATGGATTGTAGGTCCTCCATCAATGGTCCAACCATGTTCCATTACTACTTCACCAGGAGTTGCTGCGAGTACTGGAAATCTACGGGAAGTTGGTGCTTAAGATAATTAAGATTGTTTTCCCTCTAGTTTTGAAAAGCAAGGATTCAAAAGTTTGATAGTTGGTACAAAATTATTGATGGAATGGATGCAGCTAGTGGACAGTGGCCTTTGAAAAACTCATGCTTCTTTTTAAAAAATTTCAAACATTTGTCATTTGTCCATTTTCGTTTGGACAATAATGTCCATTTACCTCTATGACTTTCGCTTGCCTCCTATCAGCAATTTGTGTTGGTCCCACACCTCACCATCCCATTATGTCATGTATTTTTTCATACATTTTTGTATGTACATAGGTGTGTTTTGTCTAGGAGTTAGCCGGCTCCAACAATTACCATTAGAGGGGGTAACACTCATTTTAACTCCTATTTTGGTAGTGCCATGTGGTTAACTTCCCACGTAGCCCCTTGGCTCATGTATAGGTAGTAATGTGTGAATACCATATCCACATCACCCCTATGTCTTGTCAACTAGCTATGGTTATCATAATCTTTACTTTCCCTTTAGTATATGCAAATATTATTTTCGTATGTGAGGTTTTCATTCCTCTCGAAGGCCATATTCCCTCGTTATGGAGTGGCCATGGACAATGGACTAGAAACATCTCTGGCCTTTATGCGTCTAAAGTGATAAGCACTTTTTTGATATGGTTTCAAAACCACCACCAGAGGGCTTACTATATGCCTTGTAAATACTTAGCTTATTTGGTTTAAGTTGTTCAAAAGTCTAGTGGATAATGTGAGCAGTTCTCATTGGACATATGTTCTAGGGTTTGAGGGTTTTTGAAAGTTAACCTCTTTTTTTATAAATTTATTTATATTATTATTATATTATATATATTTATACTATTTAGTTATACTATATTTATATTATATTATATTATATATTTATTTATATTATTTAGTTATATTATATACATATTTATATTATATTTATAAAATAATTATGAAGAAAATGAGCCTAAAAATAATTAAGTAAATAAAATAGGTTTGAAGTAAATACAAATTATTTTTGAGTAAACAATGTAAATAAAATAAAATAATTAAAAAAAAACAAAAACATCTATCTATAATAAATTAATTAATTTTAAAGTAAATAAAAAATGGGGATCACCTAGGTTAAATTATTTTTTCAAACGAATTATTTTCTTTTGATTAAAATGGTGGTAATCATCCCTTATGTATTTTTTCACTCGACTTTGTTAATGACACCTACCGCAACAAGGTAACCCTTGTCCATTGTAGATTGCTCCAACCAATAAAAAATATCAGACTAAAAACAACTTCCAAGAAGCAAAATTCTGCCATCTAGAAAAACTAATATCACTATTATGCCGCTAATGAGATGAGTGAGTGTTGAAACTATATATTACTTTTTAAACATTCATTAATCATTTTCATTACTTTGCAAGTCACAAAGGATGAAGATGACAATGTTTACATTATATTGTTTATTACTTTATTTATATTATTTGTTTATATTATTTGTATTATTATTATATTATTATTTAGTTATATTATATTTATAAAGCTCAACAACAATATTTAATTATTCAAACTAATGGCCATAGTTAAATTGTTCACATGTAATCAATTCATGGTCCATTTTGAATATATTATATTATATATTATATAATTTCTATTATATTATATTATATTATATTATATAAATAAAATGATATATTATATAATATATAAATAATCAATTGCATAAAGATTTAATTAATATTTAATAATTATATAATTACTACTTAATCAAGGTTCAAAAATAATATCTAACCAACCAACTCACTATGTCATGCTAACAACAAATAATTTTATTACAAAACTAAACAAAGAGAACTACTAGCCACTACATAACACTTGTTACTACTATTACTAAATTACTATAATGACGGGTACAAACCACTACAAGGCACTTGTTATATAATAGTCTTATTAAAAAAGCATTAACCATTAAATATTTAGTGGCATACTTTCTCAACATGAGTAGGTATCAATCTCTTCTCTTAAAATAGAAGTAAGAGACCTTGTATGCATATTCTCAAGTAACAAAATTATCTTACTTATCAATAATGAAGGAAGTGGATACAAGTTAACACATAAGGGGTGAAACATCTAGTTCTCAACTTTCTTCAAACAAAATTAAACCTAAAACAAAAAAAACATGACTCCAATAAATATATCGAGACCATCTTCTCTAACTTGTAATGGAAATTATTTGTTATTGTAAAAAAATAGAAGAATTTAAGAAAATACTCACCTAGATTTTCCTAATGTATTTAATAGTTATTGAAAGGAGGTCCAAAAGCTTCCATAAAGATCACATGAAGAGGCTTCTAAAAGTGGTCTCAACATTGACCAAGAAGTGATCAATGGTGGAAAAAAATGGTGTCAGTGGACAACTTGTCACTCAAAACAACAATAGGTGTAGAATCAGTAACCCTTGGTAGCCAAAATATTAAATAAGAATCAAAATGAGCTATGTTTGAAAAAGTGACAAATTCCCCACCACCTAAGAACAACAACAATAAAAATTACCATTGAAAATAGTTATGATGGAATTGGAAACTACAACCACTTGAACATGAGGATCCAAAATACCAATGTTGTTGACTTCCTCACCATGAAATAATTAAAAATTGAAATAAGCAATATCAAAATGAGTGTACCTATGGTAACAACCAAAATGATTCATATCAAAGGCCTAATAATTTTTCTCCTAATAAATTATTATCTTTCCATTAGAGAAGGGGAATGACATTAAAACATGCCAAAATAACAATCACTTTGTATTAAGCCTCCTACAAGAATAATAACACTTATTTATCAATTTATGTTCCTCCTCTTTTTGAGCAATCTAAACCATAAGAATTAGGGGTCAATTTTACCCATAAAATTTAAACTTGAGAATCTATTGCAGAAACCTAAAATTTTACATTACCAAACCACACCTAATTTTTTTTGAACATATGTTGTCATTGATGTCAAAGATGTGATAGTAGTATGGTAGGTCAGCAGATCAGTAAAAATTAAATGTAATTAATTTTGTCATGGCATGTCCAATAAATCATTATGAATTAAATATAATTACTTTGGTCATGTCATGTCAAAAAAATCATTATGAATTAAATACAATTAATTTTTTGATGTCATGTGATAGAGCTTCCAAAATTATGAAGAATTTTAAGTTCCCCATGGGTTTAGTCTGCATTTTGAAACCCTTTTCCCCATATGTGAGTAGGGTTATTATTTTGAAATCCTTCGAGTCTTCTAATGGAACATTGACCCATTCTACTAGTTTCAAGCTCCTTAAGTCATTACTTGAGCCATCATGTTCGTTTGACTACTGAACCCTTTGGTTTTGAGCACTGGTCACCTAGTCGGTTGTTGATTTTATTTGTGTCCTAAAGTTGGGTGTTAAATTTTTCCCCAAAGTGACTTAAAGCTTAAGTCATCCCTCTCTGAGGGTCAAGTCATCATTGGCCTAGTATTGGCCCCTTATTTAATGCTAACCTTTTTGTGTATGGTGGTTTAATGATTTGAGGCTGTGGGAAGAGATCTTGACAGTACCTCGCCATCTTGCAAACGAAAAATGTTGGTTGGTTATGTAGTGTGAGGACAACTAGATGATGACGTGTGTCCTCATATGGACGTGGGGCCCATTCTCCACTATCTAGCTCATGGCTCGTGGTTCTAAATTAATGGATGAGATTGAATGACAGGGGATAATCACCACTATTCCCCGTTGGCTAGTGAGAAAAAGATGAAGGCATATTAAAGGTTGCGAGATCAACAAGATCCTGACACATGCATCAATCAACCCAATTTGTGAGACAGATGAAGCTTGTTGATGGATAAGTTATTCTCTAAGGTTGATTAACGCCATTGGCCAAATAAAAATTAATGAAGCACTACTAGATTTCAAACCTGGTCAGCCCAAAGTGAGCTGTTTGATCTGCCATCTCATCATGAGATCAATGACCGACATTTGAAGTTGATAAATTGGCACATGATAGCCATTTCATTCTGTAACCATTGGGCATTAATGATCTACTCTTTGTATGTGCAATCAAATTGATCTTTGTGCATCTAGAAACTTAATTACTGACAATCAATAAGTAGGATATGTAGATTTCCATGAATTTGGGAATTAAACGATGATAATACACATGCCAACAAATTGTCCAGTTTGTGTGTGTGTTCTTCATTGAACATTGA
Source organism: Sequoia sempervirens (assembly GCA_007258455.2). NCBI lineage: Eukaryota > Viridiplantae > Streptophyta > Pinopsida > Cupressales > Cupressaceae > Sequoia > Sequoia sempervirens. The sequence continues at coordinate 353,070,736 of VDFB02047230.1, forward strand.
TGATTGCTATCATCACTTTCTTCAATAAATAGAAGTGGAGAGTTTCTATTTTCACCATAGAAATTAGTTATCAAGTCTTTGAGTTTGTGTAGAGAGCCAAGGTTATGAGTGTAGATTTTCTAGTGGTAGAATGAGCAAGCCTAGTGCTTAATGAGTTCCAGTATAGAGGTCTTCTCGACTAAATTCATAGAGGTCCTATGATGAAGACCTGGAGCAAAGGCAATGCACTCATTAGGATACCCAGGGGAAGGGATTTGTACTTGTTTCTACTAGATGCAGCTATTATCTCAAAGGCCAAGCTGAAAGCTCAGAGGCGGTGGGAGCAAAAGGAGAAGAAACTATTGGGCTCTCTAGCAAAATTCAGCAGAAGCTTTGATATGGTTGGGGATCCTTTGGATGAAAAAAATTTCCCATTAACATCACAGAGAGCTCATCGAAAACTAAAACATATATGGATTCTAGGTACCGTCAATATCTTGAGACCCTGGGTTGAGCTCCATCCCCTTAGAGCTGAGGTGTTTTTCATTCAGTCTTTAGTGGTCAAGACTCCCAGTGGGTATGATGGTGTTGTGCTAAAGTGAGACAAGGACAAGGAAGGGGTTGAGGTTTCATTTCCAACCCTCGTTATGAAATGAAATGGGTGTGTGTACCATGGTGTGTGTGCGAAGGTCTTCCAGTTGTTTGAAAGGTGGTGGTGAAATGAAATTTTTGTGTTGATTGGTAATTTATATGGTGGTTTTTTTTCCTCTGTGTGTGTGGCTTCCTTTTGGGGTGTTGGATGCAGACTATGTTCCCTCGTGGTAGTATGATTGTTGGGTTTCCTGCTTACATGGTAGTCAAAGAAATTTTGGTGGTACTTTATTTCTCCTCATGGTGTCTGTTACAAGTATGGTTTCCTTGTTTCAACAAAATCATAATGTGGGGAATTTTGAAATGCAATTGAAATTTGATGCAAAATGAAATTTTGTAATGTAACTGCATTTTGAGTCAGAAGCTTGTTGGATCCCTTATTCTATAAAAGGGAATTCATGGCTAGTTTGTAGGGGTTCTAACTTTTTGAGTCTTCAGGGTCTAATATGTAAAAGGGTAGAAAATAAAAGAAGACCAGAAAATAGGATAGTGGAATTATCTTGGTTCTAAATCTTGCATATGGAAATCTTAAAGAGTTTTGTAGAAATTACTGATATCAAAAGTAAATTCCATACATAGTTCATCTACTCTTCTTTGTAAACCATTTTGCAGGTTTTGAATACAATATCAATTGTATTTTTTTCATCTTTGAATGTTTCATTTGAATGCATGTCTTCATTTCTTCTTAGGTTCAATGAATCAATTAAATTTTTAAATGAGGTCATGAACTTGTAATGATTTACTGAGAATTTGGTAAGAAGTGATGAATTATGTGGAGAGAGTTTCCATAACACAAGTCCTTATGGAAATAGTCCATAATTATCAAATTTAAAGAATTTTTGCATGACAGGTTGTAAGATGCATGACTCAGTTTCCCAATTGATGAAGACACTAGTCTATTTGTCATGATATTTTCCTTTTGAATGATAATAATATATTGGACCATCAATTCAAGGTTAGAATACAAATCTTTTTTAAAATTTATCTACAATGAAGTATGTGTGTGAGATATTTTCCCTATTCCTAGTAAATTGATGGATATTTGCTTGAAGATTAGCCAACCTTTGAGTGAATTATGTTGTTTACCCCTTATAGGAATCAATCTGTGATTTTCTATATCAGTTATTGAGATAGTCAAATGAAATGTTTAAAAGGAACATCCTCCTAGGTCCCACAAAGCCTAAAGTGTAGAAGATTGCGGTCTTCAACTGGGTCTTGTTAGTTGGACATTCACTTTAAGGGTCTTGAGTATAGGATTTGGCTACTCTTTAGAGATTCCTTAGGTGTACTAGGAAAAACACTAACATCATGTTTGAGAATTTTAGTTCTAGAAACATTGTGACATGTTGTGTGATCAGTTGCAAAATATTAATTGAGAATGTTGGGTATGTGTAGGATCATCATGAAAAAAATAGTCCCTTAAGTGGCGATAAAAAATTAGAAAAATGAGAGTTAGGCAACTTGACGTAAAAACTTGAATAAGTTATCTATATTATTTCAAAAAATATGTAAGAATAGAATTTGTAGCAAATTGAATGTAGTTTCTAAACTACTAGGTTTTTTTTTTTTTTAAATCTATTTGGTGAAACATCTAGTATTTTCCTTCTTCTAGTATAATGTGTGGGCTTTTGGACCTAGATTATTATATGATTGGCTAAGAAATTGTTAGTGGCCGACTTACAAATATTGCAAATGTGTTCTAAGCTAACATATGGATATAATCATCATTTTAATGGATATATATATTTGATCTAGGTTCACTCTTAGGAGTGTTGTGAGTTGTGATATGGATGAACTGTGAAATTTAATTAGCATAGATATACCTAGGTGTGCAAATTAAATTGAAGATTTTATACACATTGATAGAGAAAGAGTGTGTTTTGTAGTAGATAAGATTTGGCTTATGGTGTTGTCTAATTTTGGAAGGTCCACATGATTCATTGCTTGTTATAATTGAGGTTGGTGCCCCATATCTAAGATGATGCTCAGTTCTTGAGTTAGGTGATTGATGTCTCTTGTAGGTTAGTGCCTACAAATCATTGTAAGCTTTTATATTATTTATGTGAGGCTAGATTTGGGATATTAGCTTTTCTCACTATGATTTTTCCCATTTTGGGTTTCCACGTACATATCTAGTGTTCTTTGTGTGGATGTGTGCATTTGTGTTGCTTAATTACATCATCACTAAGGAAATTTATGAAATTGTTGCTTTATTGTTTGCAATTCATATTTGGAGAAGTTATTAATGGTAATTTATGTTCAAACAAATTGAAATTAGAATATGCTAATTCACCCCCTCTCAATATATTACGTTCCTTTCAATTGGTATTAGAGTGAGGTTCCTTGATAGAAGCTTAGCATCTTGAGGTAGATCTAGTACAACACATAGTCGCTCAAGAAAGTTTGTCTTTAAATAAAGCACTAATTTTGATGGATCCAATTATGATTTTTAGAGTGTTAGGATGCAAGCATATTTCATGGGAATAGGGTTTGTGGTTTGGAAATAAGTCATGGATGGTTATGAAATCCTTAATAGTCCCCCAAGAGATCAAGCCAAAAAGAAGGCTTGTGAGAATAACATCAAGGAAAGAATTGTTATTTTATGTGGTTTTTCTAACTCTAAGTTTGTTAAGATTATGCATTGCAGGAAAAGGAAAGAAGTGTAAGTTAAGTTACACAACATTTATGAAGGAGATGACAAGGTCAAAAAAGAAAAGCTTCAGACCTACCAATGTCAATTTGAAATTTTGAAAATGAAGAGGAAAATATTGTTACATTTATGCTCTAGGTCGATGAGATTGTCAACTCTATTAGAGGTCTTGGTGAATAAATGAAAGAAGTTATAAATTTTAAAAAGTCACTCAAATCCATTCCTCAATATTTGATACCAAAGTTTCTATAATTGAAGAAGCTAAATATTTGAATACACTAACTATGGATTAGCTACATGAAATTCTTATTTCCTATGAAATGAGGATTGATAGTGACAAATTGTAAGGAAATAGGCATAATTCAAAGTGTCCAATAAGAAATATAATCTAGATTTGGAAGACAAGTTAGATTTGGAGGAAGCAAACATTGTCAAAAAGTTGTAGAGGGTACCTAGAAAGTATAAAGGTAATTTTCCTTTCAAATTTTTTAATTATGGTGAACTATATCATTTCATGGCTAAGTGTCCATAAAAATATTCTAACAATGATGATAAAATGAATGGAAATAAGTCATTTCCAAAAGGGATTTTTTTTAAAGAATCAAAAGAGTTTCTTCATCGACGAGGAAAACTACTCATCTAATAATGATGATAAGACACTTTCATGAATGAAGGAGAAAAGATAATATTCATTGGTATGGAAAATACTGAAGGTGATGTAGGAATGAAGTCCAAAAATGATGAATATTATGAGGTAGATTTTGTGGAAGAATTGCTTTGTAGTGGAAAAGAAATTAAGAGACTCAAGAAGAGAATTGTTGAAGAAGTGAAAGTTAAAGACAAATTATCTCAGGATCTTGAGAAGGTAGAGAAGATGGTAATTTCTTTGAAGATTCAAGTGGAATAATCAAAAAGGACTGAAGAAGAAATGACTAAAAGGTTTTTGATAAGAGATAAGGAATATGGAAAACTTTAGGCAGAGATCATGTCATTAAAAAGAGATCTAGAAAAGATAAATAGTCAACAAAATTTGAATTTTTAGAAGAGAACTAAAATCTTGGATCAGATAATAGAAATTTAGAGATCACCACTTATTAAAACTAATACTAGTTTTTCTAATATACAAAAGAGTAGGGTAACTAAGCAACCCACGAAATCAATTGGTGCGAGTCAGAAAGAGAATGGATTCAAAAGCTCAAAATAAGAACAAGTTGTGGTAACCAAGGAGAGAAAAAAGATGGATTCACTCAAACACACAAACAAAACAGAAGATCTAGTACACCATGCTTCAAAAGGACAAGGATGCAATACTAGGTTCAATTATTGTTTTTTGGTTCTTAATTGTAATAAATTTGGTTATAAGGATATGAATTGTAGGAAGACCTGACCAAGAAGAAATAATTTTGTTAGCAAAAAATTCTTTACACTAGTTTTTTTTTTCAATGTTATCAGTCATAAGTGCAACAATTTTGGGCATATGGATAGAAAATACAAAAGAAATTTTGTGAATCCTACTATATCATATGCAAAATGAAGTCAAAGTGGTGAAAATGATAAGGTTTGGAAGAAATTAGAAGGAAAATAATTAAAGAAATATATGGTGGCTTAGACTGCATTACATGCTCAGAAAAAGAAGAATATATGGATCATTGAAAATAGATGTCCAATTCACATGACTGGAGATAAGATCAAGTTAATTCACTTTAATAAGTTTGATGGAAGTGTTGTAACTCTTAGACATAATTCAGTTGTTAAGATTACTGGTAAGGGTACTTTAAGCCTTGATGGTGGAAATATAAAACCATATGATGTCGTATATGTAGAAGGATTGAAACACAATATACTAAGTGCAAGTCAAATGTGTGATAAAGGTTAGAATCTCTCATTCAATACCAATTTTTTTGAAATTAGAAAGATTGGTACTAGTGAGTTAGTTGCAAAAGGAAGCATGAGTGATAGTTATGTGTATCATCTCAGTGAGGTCAATGTGCCAAATTGTTTTTCCATACAAAGAGAAGAGAGTCTTCTTTAGCACAAAAGGTTGGGACATATCAATTTTTATGATCTTGTGTGGATTAGATCCAAAGGAATAGTAAGAGACATATGAAAGATCAAGAAGCCTCCATCTACTATGTGTAAATCATGTCATAAGGGAAAGTAGATGAAGACTAGATTTTCTACTAAGGAATATTCTACAACAAATCCATTAGATTTAACTCATACTGAACTATGCAAACCAATGAGGACAAAGAGAATTCATGGTGACAAGACTTCATGATGCTTATTAATGATTATTCTAGAATGACTTGGATTACCTTTTTAAAGAAAAAATCAAAAGCCTTTGAGAATTTTAAATAATTTAAGGTGATAGTTGAAAATGAGACCAAGAGAATAATTAAGTGTTTAATATCAAACAAAGGTGGAGAATTTACCTCTTATGGATATGAAGAATTCTATGAGATGCATGGAATTTGGAGACAAATATTTTTCTCCTAGAACTCCTTAGAAAAATTGAGCCACTGAGAAGAAGAACTAGATTGTACAATAGATAGAAAAAATAATCTTCAGTCAAGAAGAATTGCTAGATATATATTGGAGAGAGGTTATGTGCAGGATCATCATGGAAAAATATGCCCTTAAGTGGGAAAAAATTTAGAAAAATTAGTTAGGAAACTTGACATAAAAATTTGAATAAGTTATCTATATTATTTCAAAAATATGTAAGAATAGAATTTGTAGCAAATTGAATGTAGTTACTAAACTACTAGGTTTATTATTTTAAAAAAAAAATCTATTTGGTGAAAAATTGAAATTTCAATGTAGTAGTACTTAAATTTCAGGGAAAAAATAAGTAGGTGTCTTTTTGACCACCCTAACCACAATAAATTGATAATATTTTTTTATAATATTTTAGATATTAGTAGAGGACTCATGTCCCGATGTGATGCACATTTTTTTATAATTTTTTCCAAGTAAATAATTAATTATGAGTTTTTTATTACAAATTTTAAAAAATATAAAAACACATATGTCTGACCACCTGAACTTGGTCAAAAATTCATGAAATTCATTTATTTTTTAATCCTATAGTATGTGAAGCATTTAATGTGATGCATGTTTTGGATTCAAAAAACATGATATAGTTTGAAAGCTATAGATGTTTTTCAATCAGCCTTTCAATGAGGACTTTAGTCATAATTCAAATAGAAAATGAATAATAATTATTTATTAAATTTAAAGTAAAACATATTTTATATTGGTGGAAAGTTGAGAATCTCCTTTAAAAACCTTTTTCGTTTCATCAATTTTGGGTAAAAAAAAGTAGTCAACCACATACCCTACACATACCTATTATATTGCCACTTTTTGGCCCATCATGATCCTACACATACCCAAGAAGTAGTTCATACATCAGTATATATTTTGAATAGAGATCAAATTAGACCAAAGACTACCAAGACACCATATGAATTATGGAAAGGAAGATTGGCTTATGTTAGGCATTTTAGAATATTTGGAAGAAAATGTTACATCAAGAGGAATGAAAAAATTTGGGTAAGTTTGATTCTAGATCTAATGAAGGTATCTTTCTTAGATATTCTATAACGATCAAGGCATATAGATGTTATAACAAAAGGTTGAGAAGTATTATGTAAAGTGTTAATGTGAGTATTGATGAGATAATATAGTTAATTGATGTTCTAGATGAAGACAATGATGACTCAATTTGCAACAATGATGAAGGTTCAAAAAGTGAATGAAAGAGAATAGTTATGAAGATTTTATCCAAGTGTGTTCAAAAGAACCATTCTGAAGATCAAATCATAGGAGATAAAGATAATGGAGTTCAAAATAGGAGAAGAATTGAGAAAGAAAATGAACAAGTACAAATGGCCTTACTGTCAAAAATTGAACCAAGTTCTTATGCAAAATAAAACAAAGAAAAAAGTCGGTTATAGGCCATAAAGGAAGAGCTAACTTAGATTAAGAAAAATGAAACTTAGGAGTTGGTTTTGAGATCTAAAGACAAAAGAATTATCGGTACCAAATATGTCTTTAAAAATATGTTTAATGAAGATGGAAAAGTGATCTAGAATAAATCTATACTTGTATGCAATGGATATACTCAAGTTGATGGAGTTGATTTTTGACATTTGCTTTGGTAGCAAGGTTAGAAGCATTCATAATTTTTTATCATTATCAACATTCAAGAATTTCAAGGTATATCAGATGGATGTCAAATATGCATTTTTCAATGGAGAATTAGCAAACGAAGTCTATATTGAGCAACTAGAAGGATTCTAGTCTTTAGATAAACATAATATTTTGAGGTAGTGGATGTAATGTGAAAAGAGTTTCAAGATGCAATGAAAAAATAATTTGAAATATCAATGATGGGTGATTTGTCCTTTTTTCTTGGTTTATAAATATCTTTGTCAGAAAAAAGGTATTTTAATATTCTAGACCAAGTACATAAAAGTGATGTTGAGTAAGTTTAAGATGAAAGAAAGAAAAATGGTAAGAAAACTTATGGTTATTGGGTGTAAACTAAGGATGATGAATCTACTTTGAAAAATCAAACCTTGTCTAGGTTAATGATTGGTAGTTTGTTCTATGTAACTACATCTAGACTAGATATAATGCAAGAAATAGGGATGGTAGATGTTTTTCAGGCAACACATATGGAAACACATGTCAAGGTAGTAAAAATGATATTTAGATATTTGAAGGCTACAATGTATTTTGATTTGTGGTATCCTAAGAGTGAAAATTTCACATTGACTACATTAACAGATCTACAGATTGGGTCTAGAGTGTAGATGACTAGAATAGGGTGAGTATAGGATCATGGGGGTCCAAAAAGTGGCGATATGACAAAAAAGTGGTTGACAAATTTTTTTATCCAAATTTGATGAAATGAAAAGGGTTTATTGAGAAAATTTTCAGCTTTCTGCCTATATGATATATGCCTTATTTTGAATTAAATAGATATTTATTATTGATTTTCTACATGTATTATGACTAAAGTCCTAATTGATAGGTTGATTGAAAAACATCTATAATTCTTAAACGATTTAACATATTTTGAATCGAAAAGATGCAACACACTCTATGCTTCCCATACTATAGGATAAAAATTAAAAAAAAATGAATTTTATAAAATTTTGACCAAGTTATCGTGGTTAGACAAACACGTTTTAATATTTTTAAGAAGTTTTAATAAAAAAATCATAACTAATTATTTACATACCAAAAAAAATAAAATGTGGCACATCCAGGCATGTGTCCTCTACTTATATTGAAATTTTCAAAAGAATATATTATTTTTTATTGTACACTTATGTTGGTCAGACATACACCCGTTTTTTATTTTTTCCTAAAATGCATTACTGCATTGAAATTTCTAATTTTTACCAAATAATTTTGTTTTTCCAAAAAAGGACTAGTATCTTAGAAACTACATTCAATTTGCTACAAAAAATTTTCTTACATATTTTTAAAATTATGTTAATAACTTATTCAAATTTTTATTTCAAGTTGCCTAACCTTTTTTTTCTAAATTTTATTGCCACTTAAGGCCATAGTTTGGACCCCCATGATCCTACACTGACCCAATAGTACATGTGGTGGAGATTTATTTCTTGGTGATAGTCTTGTATCTTGGTTGAGAAAGAAACAAGATTCAATATATTTATCTACAATAGAAGAAAAATACATTGTTGCAGTCAAGTGTTATGAATGGAGTAAAACTTGAAGGAGATGAAAAGGGAGTTTGTTGAGTTCATTCCCATTCATTGTGATAATACTAGTGCTATAAATATTTCCAAGAATTTGATGATGTATTATAGAATAAAAAATATTACAATTAAGTATCATTTATAAGAGAGAAGGTTGTAGACAAAGAAGTGAAGTTGGAATATATTGAGACTAAGGAACATAATTCATCCATTTTCATAAAACCTCTTCCCAAGGACACTTTTGAGATTTTTTGACAAAATTCTAGAGTTTTTTCTCCCTCCTCTTGAATCAATAGGTAGTATAGGTTGAGGGGAAGTATTGACACCCTATCTAAACCAATTTTGGTAGTCTTACAAAAAAAAATTAAGTTGGGTAATGTCACAATGGAAAAAAAAGACCCACAATGAAAGGAGAAGTGTATCCAAAAGAATCCAAAATGTTGTTCTTTTCCATAGATGTTAAAAGGGGAAAAAGGAAAAAAAATTATGCATTTTTCAAGTGGTTCAAATGCTTAGAAGCCTCGGCTATATCATAGAGGGGGAGTTCCAAATAGATTTGGACTATGTTGATGTGGTAGTAGCTTGTTTTTGTTTATCATCAATCACAAAGTAGGAGATTGTTGAACATATGTTGTCATTGATGTCAAAGGTGTGACAGTAGTATGTTAGGTCAACAAATAAGTGAGAATTAAATTTAATTACTTTTTCCATGTCATGTCCAACAGATTAGTGTTCAAATTAAATGTAATTACTTTTGTCATGTCATGTATGAGCATTTGTGTTCTAGAAGTACTATGACAAGTTGTGTGAGAAATTTCAGAATGCTAATTGAAATGTTATATTATGATTTAATGTCATCTTGTATTTGTTATAGTTGTTGGAGGTAGTCAAGTAGTATTTGTAGTATGTTTCTGAGGTTGGTTGCTTATAAATAGGTTATGCACTCAGTTGCATTGTCATGATTATTTACTTGAAATTATACCAATTTTAAATGTTGTGTTCTATATTTTGGAATGGAAGTACAATCACTCATATAGTATTATAATCCATAGTTTAAATAGATTTGAGTTAGAGAATTGCAAGTTACAAGTGATAGTAAAATCTATGTTTGATAATTGAATATGTATAATGTCTAAGTGTATGCACTAGAAAAGGGAAGTATGCATAAGCTAAAGGAATTTGAAAGGTAAAATAGGACTATTTTAAGCCCATGGAAGGAAGTGCATGATGTTATCTTGCACTGATGGTAACATAATTAATTTTTGGACCAGATCGACTACACATTTCATATCATTTTGAACTAAGATTTATTTTTGGCCAACTACACATGGTGTTAACCCAATAGGATATGTTCCTTGGCACCATGTGATCTCATGTTGGGTAGCACATAGTGCGTTCCTTCTTCTAGTGTAACATGTGGGCTTTTGGACCTGGCCTATTACACATTTGGCTAAGGAATTGTTATTGTTTGACTTGTGAATACTGTAAATATATTTTAGGCTAACATATGAATGTAATAATCATTTTAATGCATATATATAGTTGATCTAAGTTCATTCCTAGGAGTGTGGTGAGTTTTGATATGGATTCTATGAAATTCAATTAGCAAAGATATATCAAGGTGTGCAAATCAAATTGAAGATTCTATACACATTGAGAGAGTGTGTTTCTATTAAAAATTAGATCTAGTTGATGGTGTAGTATGAGTTTAGAAGTTCCACATGATTCATATTTTTGTTGTAATTGAGGTTGGTGCCTCATATCTGAGCTAGTTCTCATTTCTTGAGTTAGGGGATTAGTATATATTTTAGGTTGGTTCCTCCCAATTAATGTAAGCTTTTATATTATTTTTGTGAGGCTAGATTTGGATAGTAGTTCCAAGTAGCTTTTCTCATTGTGTTTTTTACAATTCTAGATTTCCACATATATCTAGTGTTCTATGTGTGGATGTGTGCATTTGTGTTTCTTAATTTCTTCATCACTAATGAAAAATATAATTGTTTCTTTATTATTTGGAATTCATGTTTGGAGAAGTTATTAATGATAATTGATGCTTTTAACAAGAAGTTGAAACTAGAATATAATGATTCACCCTCCTCTTAGTATAACTTGTGCCCTTCAATTTTAACATATCCTCAACCATTAAATAAATATCTCTTTTTTATTTAATTATTCTGATATTTATCATAATCCCTTTAATTTAATAAATAACTATTATTTATTTAATTATTACCCCTTTATGTGATATAGTTAATAAAAATAAATACTTTATTTATTTAATTTATTCTTGTTTATCCTCTATCCTTCTACATCTTATACTATCCCTTCATCTTGTTCACATGGATCATAATATAAGCTTTTTCTCATGTGATATGTGCCCTCTATACATTTCTAACTAACTCCTTTCCTACATTAGTTCAATATAGACACCTAGCCAAAATTTAAACTATCTCTTCATGTTATCCACTCATCTCATTTAACCTCTTTATCCTAGCTATCACCATAAGTATTTTTGTCCTTATCACTATCCTAAACCTTGATCCTATCCATCATGTTCAACTTGTTACATGATTGCATCTTTATTCCAAACCCTAATCCTCCTTGATTATTAGCCATCCATCATCAATCATTACTAGCCATTGAATTTTCCTCTTCAAGAATCTATATCTAGATGCTCTCATCCTTCACTTTCATCACTCATAAAACTATCATACCTTCATTTTCCTTCTATGTAATTGTACCTATATTTCACAAAATGATGCCTTTATTTCAAAAATTTATGCCTTTTCTCCACATAGTGGCACCTCTATCACCTAAAGTTGCACCTTTGTCATTTCACCATTATTTTACCATCTTGGGGCCTCAATTTTTAAGCTTCAACTTTTTAGCCTTGAAGCAGACCTAGGAGACCAGTCCTCAACTACCATTTCACCCAAAAATACCATTTGGATAATATCCATCCATAACCTATCATCTTTCCATCATCTTTTAAATTTCATCCATTATCATAACCTAGTCATTCTTGTCATCATCCTTAGACCTTAGCCCTTTCAGCCATCATCCTATCTTTATCATAATTTCATTATCTTTTCTTTCATCATTGGTCCTTCTTATCTTCTAATCAAAAATTTATCCTATTATATCATATTCAATCCATAACCTAAATTATCCATCATCTATATTATCTTTCATATTGATTACCTTTAATCATTGATCAATCCTATCATCATATCATCCAATCATAATCCATATCATATCCTATCAATATCAATCTTGTAATCCTTCTTATCAAAATTACCATTGAATCCTTACTTAGATGATTATCCAAGCAAAAGTAATCATATCCAAGCCTTACCTAAGAGATTATCCAAGCTTAGTTAAGAAAAATCATTATTATCTAAGCCTTGTTCAAGTGATTATCCAAGCTTGAGAGAGAAAATCAAAGCCTTTCCTAAGAGATTAGCAAAGTATAGTATAAGAAAAACCCACCATTATCAATCAAGGATCTAGTAAAAATTAATATATTATTGGTCTTTTATACCCTTTCTATCCATTCTATCATTATCCCCTTCCATCCATTCTATCATTATCCTATTTCCATCCATTCTATTAGTATCCCCTTTCCATACATTCTATCACTATCCTCTTTCTAGCCATTTCAACATCCCAACCATATAAAATCCAAGGTTTATCCAATCATCACTAATCATACTCATCCAATCCCATTCTTCCTAGGTCTCTTTCTCTTGGATTCCTATCACAAGTTCCCAAGAAAGAAAATAAATTATGGCTATAGACACTGAAAAAATTCTTGAGCTTGCAAGAAACATTTTCTCACTAATTTGAGTCTTTTCTAAATACTTAAATAATTTTAATTTTTTAATTATTTCCTAATGCCATATTCTTCTATTAACTAAATAATTTAATATTATTTAATTTATTAATTTTATCTTTATTCTTCTTTTGATTAAGTAAATAAATCTCATTTATTTAATCATTCATTTTCATTTTCCCTCCCTTCTATGATTAAATAGTTATTTAATATAATTCATTATCTCTTTTCTTCTATAATTAAATAAATTCTTATTTATTTAATTATTTTTTTAATAAAAAGGGGGTAAAAACTTTATTGAAATCAAGAAGTTAACAATACAAAGACATCACAGGTCCAAAAGACACCTAAGAAAAGAAAGCCCAATAACACCCAACCAAGACAAAACCACCAACTACAAAGCAACAAACACCTCAACCTTGACCAAATCATCAGAAATGACCCTCTCCAAATTAAGACAATACTTAGGGGATAACTACCACTAGCTTTCAATATTCTAGTCATCATCATGCTTTGAAGCCCACTTGGCCAAACAATCTGCAACCCTATTCCATTCACGTGGGATGTGAGTAAGAGAATCTACCTCCAGCATGGAGCATCTCTACAAAATTTGACAAACAACCAAAGAAAGTTTCCATTGAACATTAATCAACTCATGCTCATTCGATAAATTAACAATAATATGTGAGTCAAATTTACAAATAATCTTATGCCAACCCAAAGCACAAGCCCACTCAATAGCCCAAAGAATCGCCAACCCTTCCATAAAATTATTAGATTTTTTCCCTTTGTGAATGGAGAAAAAGAAGATAAATGAGCCAGAATAGTCTCTTCTAACACCAATGACTCCAATAGGCCCAAGATTACCCCAAGAGGAACCATCAATGTTAATCTTCAAAATATCCCCTGGAGGAGTAAACCATCTTCCAACCCTTTGCACTTTCCTTTTAGCTTTCCTACCTCTTCTGACACAAGAAGCCCGATAAGCCTAGTCTATACACCATCTTGTCATCACTCCTAACCAAAAGATACACCTCACATTTCACCAAAACTGTCTCCTGAATCATACCAACAATTTTGTGCCAAACCTGTTGAACCATCAGCTTATCACCATGAAAAATACTATGATTCCTTTCTTGCCAAATTTTCCAAAAGATGAAGGTAGGACCAATGCACCACATAATTTGGAGGAAAGAGGCCTAAGTAGAAGGTCTTCCCAAACTACTCCAAAACTCAACAAGGGAGGAAGCATGAATGCAAGGATTTTTCCAAACACCCAACCAAAAATTCCAAAGCAACATAGAAAAAGAACAATGGAAAAACAAATGGTAAGAGTCCTCCTCATTGCAACCACACAAAAAAAAAAAAAAAGTGAAATGGAATCCATGCTTCTAAATATTATCCCAAGTCATACATCTATTCCAAGTGAGAGTCCACACAAAGAAATTACGCTTTTTCTAGGATAATGTATTCCACACAAATTTCCACCAAGGAACCTCCACCCCATCAAAATTTTGAGCTAGCAACTTTTGATAACCACTAGCCACAGTGTAAGAACCATTAGGATCTAGACTCCAAGCAATAATATCCTTCCCCCAAAGAGAGAAACACTATCTACCAACCAAAATATTAAGAAGCTTTGCACACTCCTCCTCTCAATCAACAATAGGCCAATCACAAGGATCCTTCCACTGAGCCACCTCCATCTGCCCACAGGGGTAAGAGGCCTTAAAATCAATCACCCTTGACCAAGTAGCCTCTAAGAAACATTGGAAAAGATTTAACAATTTAGGATATTGGTGTAAAATGGGGGGAAAATTGTTCCAATAATTAGTCCAAAAGAGAGCCTCAACCCCCTATTACATATCTAGAATAATCCCTCCTTAATCAACATGACCCCTTTCTTAAGCATTCTCCAAATCACAGAACCTTTCCCCAACAAAGGATAACAATGAATTTCCTCCTTTGGAATACTCTGAAGGTACTTATGAGAAAGAATCCTAGCCCAGATATGATCTTGTTCCAAACACCACCTCCAATAAAGCTTAGTAGACAGTTCCAACCTAGTCATAGATGATTGACATAATCCAAGACCCCAAAATTTCTTCAGACTACACACAATATCCCACCTCACAAGGCTCCACTTAGAGGAAGAATAAGGAGAGAGAGGATCCCCTTGATGAATTCCTTTGGACACACCAAATAGATAAGAAGTCTCACCATTTATTAGCACCAAAAAGGAAGTGGAAGTAACACAACCCATAACCAACTAGACCCACTCCTCAACAAAACCAAAGGCAATAAGGACTTTGCACAAGAATGACCACTTAACTCTGTCATAAGCCTTTTCCATAGCCACCTTGATGAACATAGCCTTTTATTGGAAGACACAATAGAGTGAATAGTTTCAGTAGCAATGACCACACCATCCAGGATTTTTCAATCCTCCATGAAACCATTTTTTTCCTTAGAGATAAGCCATTTAAGCCATCATTTCATCCTATCAGCAATCAACTTGGAAATGATTTTGTATAGCACATTACAAAGGGAGATAGGCCGAAATTGATTTATTTGATCCAACCCTTCACATTTGGGAATGAGGGAAAGGAAGGTAGAGTTCAAAGTCATTAGCATCTTCTTATTCCTTTGAGACTCCTAGACCAACTCCAACAAGTCTAGCTTAATAATGTCCCAAAATTCCTTAAAAAATTCAATCAGAAAGCCATCAAGACTTGATGCTTTTCCTTTCTTCATCTAAAAAATTGTATCCTCCAATTCATCCAGTTAAATGTAGCCCAAAAGGTGCTCATTCATGTCCCTAGTAACCAAGGAAGGAATGTAAGACAAAACATGGTTTCCTTCCACTAGAAACATCCTGAGAATTCTCCCTAAATAAAGATGCAAAAAATTGCAAGGCTTCCCTAGACATATCTTGTAAAGAAGATAAATGCTCACCTCTATCATTCACTAGAATAAGAATCAAATTACCATGCCTTCTAGCTTTAACCAAATTAAAGGAGAAAGCAGTGTTTTTGTCCCCCTCTTGCAACCATTCAATATGAGACTTTTGTTTCCAATAAATCTCTCGCACAACTCACACTCTTCTAGCACTTTCAAAGCCCTTGCCTCCTCCTAAAGTAAATCCTCTGATAGGCCTATCTCCCTTATCTCCTTGGTGATAGTATCCAATTCAGCTTGGGCCACATCCTTAACATGAAAGATATTTCCAAAGAATAGCTTGTTCCACCATTTGATCTGATACTTCACATATTGCAGTAGTTTGGAAAAAGTATACATAGTAGTACCATGAGTGGGTCTTCCCATCCACCACCATTCAACCACATACTCATGTAAGGAAGGATATCTTAACCACATAAGCTAGAACTTGAAAGAGGGAGATGAAGCAACCTAATTTGAAGTAGTAGATAGTTTAATATTCTAATGATCCAAGATCTCAGAGCAAGTAGACCATGATCCACCAATCCAAAAGTAGGAAACCAAGAAATGGTCAAGTATCTTAGCAATACAATTCTTATGCACCCTCCTATTGTTACAAGTAAAATAACTATTTCGGGGCTTGATGTCAACAAGATGCAAGGAAAAAATGTTATCATGGAGAAGGAAAGCAGAGGGATCCATCCTCCCACTACCACAATTCTTCTCATCTAACTCAATAAAGGCATTAACGTCACCAGCCATAATCCAAGGGAAGAAAAGAGCAAGACTCTAAATAAAACTAATATGAGACCACAAAATCTTCTTACCAGGGAAATCAGGAGGTGCATAGATGTTTGAAAAAAGAATAGTTTCCCCCATCTCCAAGCTTGAAGCAACCACAAATATATAAGACTTAGAAGGCATCCACCAAAGATAATGAATATTTAGATGCTTCCATAGGCAAGCCACACCCCCAACATTACTGTGGGCCATGATACATTGACATTCTCCCTATCCCCATAGCTTTGGCAACAAATCAACCATACTCTCAATAGACAAATTGGTCTCCTATAGAAAAAGAACATTATGAGCATGAATTCTCACCAAATCAAGAACATATTTTTGTCGAGGGCCATTTTTCAAGCCCCTTACATTCCAAGAGAGGATAATCATTTCAGTGGGTTAGAAAAATAGGAGTCCAGAGTCTTAACAGATCCTAATTCCACCAAAGTTTCACTCACCATTTTTATTTTCTCTAAGTCCTTCTTCCTCCCAACCTTGGAAGACTTCTCAACAACCCCTCTCTTCTAGTCTTTCTGAAGAAGGCCCAATGAAGGAGAAGCCTTGCTACCTTTTTTTAAATCACCACCCACTTTCAACTCTAGATTAGGGTTCTCTCCCTCCCCCAACTTCACATCCCCAATAGTCTCAAACCTCCCAAAAACTACCAAACTAAGATTTGTTTCCACTTATAAATCTCCAAACTCATGTGAAGTTTGAGTGTTAGTTAGAATAATGCCCTCCTGAACTATTTCCAAAACCCCCTGATCCATAACCATCATACTCAGATTCACCTCTTTCTAACTGAGATCATCTAGAACTTCAAATATGTTAAAGGAATCATCATCCTAATGCTCCTTGAAATTCATTTTTTGACTGTGATTCTGATTATGAGTCTTCATAGGAATACAACCCTCTGCACTTTCATCCTCACTAGGAATTGGAGTCGTTCCTTTGTCATCTAGAGGGGGCTTATGAGGAGGCTAGATATTCTGAGACTCAAAATAATTAGACATCAGGAATCTTCACTACACATGGCCATAGTCATGACATAATCAGTAATGAAAAGGAAATGTCTCATAATCTAGCTACTGCACCCAAGAATATGATCCAACCCAAATTTATAAAGAATCTAGGAGAGAGTTACTTAAATCAATCTAAACACAAATATGAGAAAATTTCATAACCTTCTTATCTTGATTTTGCTTAGAGGGACCCATTGGTTTCCCCAAAAGTGAAGAAACCCCATGCAAGATGTCATTGTTCCAACATTCAACTAGAAATATAGGGAGACACACCCACACTGGGACTTGATTCTAGAGTTGCTCCAATGGATTAAAACCCACATGCCATGGTTTAATAAATAAGATGATTTGGTTTTGGAAATAAGGTCCACCCTTAAAAACTCTAGTATGATATGCCATGTTGTTGAATACCACCATGAAATAACTATTTTCCAACAACATTATTTCTGTCTCACCTTCTCGAGACCATGTTGGATGAGCTCATGACTCAAAAAATTGGAGTGAAACCTTTATTCCTATGAATTTGTAGATCAAGGTATGCTTTGAGAAGTACTCGATATCCTTCACAATCAATTCTAGTTGAATGATCAACACCGAAATTTATTTGGCATGTTCTAGACATCCATTTATCTTCAGTATATGAGAGCCACTAGATGAAACAAAGCCACCATTGCTTGAATCATTTGAAAATAGATTATTATGAAAAGTATTCGATGATCAATTTGGAGAATATGCACCAACAACAACACAAAAATCTATTGAGGACTTGACCCCTGAAGCCTCCCTCAGATCCATACAAACCATAGCCTAGAAACCTTGCAAGGGAAAAAATACAAAACTCCCATGCAACCCAAGCTTGAAAAAGGCCGAGCCCAAATAGGCTAAAACACCACCAAAATGTAGTGCTTGATTACTATATAAGCATAGATAAAAAAGGATTACAAGTGAAAAGTCCTTCCACCCTGGCATAAACCCCACATACTAGGACAAGCAAGTGGATAGAAATTAAAAAACAAGCTCCCAGTGCATAAACGCTACCCACACAACTTGAAATTGCAGCCAAGAGACATAGATTGCAAAGAAGAAATGACATGCAAAGAGGGAGAAGCCCTCATGCAGGGCACTCCACAACACATAGGGACAAGCCAAGAAGCACCATTCATATTTATCTAATTATTTATCATTTCCTCTTATCTATAGTTATATAATTGTTTCTAATTATTTAATTATTGACCATTTCCCTCCATCTATTATTAAATAAATATTTTCAATTATTTAAATATTTCATATCCCTCTTTCTTCTACAATTAAATAATTATTTTTAATTATTTAACTACTCATTTTCCCTATCCTAAATTAAATAATTGTTGAATTTTTATTTTTTTTAATTCTTATCCAAGCCCTATTTCTCACCTAATTTATTGGATCATGGTCCATTCTTCTCATCCTTATCTCTTTTCTTCTCACCTAATCTGCACCATTGATCATCATACATCATCACTTGATCTTCACCCTTCGTTTGAATTGGGATTTCTATAAAAATAACCTACCAATCTCATTTCAAGGTTAACCACAATATTTGAATTTTTTCTATCATCTATCTTGAGATCTTGTTGTCAATCATCTATATTGAGCTTATCATATATCATACACACTAGAAGTATGAGAATAAATAGGAAAAATTAAGAAGAGAAATGAACAAGAATGAACTTTGGTATAGGAATTAAGGTTTCATTGGTTTAGTTTTTGATTTCTATTGTCTTCTTATACTTCATTGTTAGATTAGGGTCTATATGGCTTGAATTTAGATTATTTTTTGGTTGTTGTTGATGATTCATTCTTTTCCCTTGATTTTCCTAGTCTTACAAATTGGTGAACCCGATGTGAACTAACTAGATTTTGTAAACTTTATGATAAATTTTGAATTTTATACAATGCACCATAATCGTGATCTAAAAATCTACAATCATCATAAACGACAATGCATTAGTCAGATTTAGAGCCACCTAATTATGTTATGTGATGCATGTGAGGTTATTCACACCACATTTGTCTATTACTACATTGCATATGACTATTATTTTGTAAATCTCATAATTGTTGGATTTTCCACTACATCTATCAAAATTTAAAAAATTGAGGTTATACTTGTGCATCTAGATTTTAGTTCCATCATAGACAGTGATCATTCATTCAAACCTGAGACTTGTTTAGTTATCTTTTGAATCTAGCACATTTTACCATATTCTAGTTTTCATTTTCCATCTTAATATCATTCATGGTCACCTTTGAGTCTTGAAATTAGGAATTTTATCATACCATAGTCACATATTTGAGTGTCTTGACCTTGTCATCTTTCATCAATCTTATCCTTAAGTTGATCCTTAAACTCATGTGTCCAGTTTAGGTTCACTATTATCCTTTCATCATCATCATCTTGGTTATTGTCATCTTGAGGTACTAACATTTAGATTTGTTACCTTTGGTCATCATAGTTTTCCTAGCATCCCTATTTCAATTTCCAAAGTCACATATCCAAAATTCCAAAGCATATTCATAGTCTCATTACCACTTTGCATCCCATGCACCAAGTCCCTCATTCACAAATCCATTTTCTACAACATCTGACACCATGGGTACCTCATTTTCAAATCCATTTACCACATTGTCATCTCAAAAAACCACACCATCAACCATCACTATATGTGTGGATCAAAATTTCACAAATCCAAACCAACCAAATAAGACACAAAGGATTCATATTTTCACTTCAAAAACACAACACAAAACATCAATCCAAACATCAATCCAACCCCAACTTCACACCACAATACCAATAAATGAATTAAAATTCATCTCAAAATCATACTAATACAAATACCATGTTCACATATCACTTCCAACAAACCAATCAAAATCTTCCTCAACAAAACATCAATCCAAATCCAAGATTGACAACAAACTTCCAAAACCAAAATCTAGCATCATCATACAATTACCTCAACACATTCAACATAAACACCGATCCTCCCATGAAAAATCAACCAAAAATGTGACCATCACCCATGAACACTTTAGTGTGGCATAGTCAAAGATTGCAACAAAAAATCTCCAATATGAAATTAATTGGAATAAGGAAACTTACTCCATTAAGGAACTATTTCCACATCCCTTTGATCAAAGTATATACATTCATCCTTTCCCTCAACATTTTAACATACCAAAATTCAACAAATATAAGGGAACAAGAGATCCAGTAAAGAATATGTAAGATTTTCATACTACTTGCATGGATGTTCTATTTTAGCACACATACTTGATGAGATTGTTCCCATGTAGCCTCTTGAGATAATCTCTTGAATGGTTTGTGCATCTAACTCTTGGGATAAGGACATGGAGTGAATTAGATAATTTTGTCACAAATTTCTCCTACAGCATTGAAAGTGGCATGAGCCTTACAAATTTTTGTGCAAAAAAATAGAAAAAAGGGAGACTTATTTACCTCTTTCTTCCAGAAATGGAGAAGTATGGATAACATATTCCCATGTCACATGTACCTATAAAATAGTTGGTCCATATCTTTGTCAAGAATCTCAATATAGAACTCATGCACCAACTTCAAATCCATTGTTGCAATATATTTTAGGATGTCATTGAAAAATGTGTCTCCATTGAGAAAGCACTCCTTACAAAAGGCTTGGTCAAAATTTTTAAAGAAAACAAAAACACTCCTAATTACTAAAGTATTTTTTCTTTTAGAAACAAGAATGTCACAAATGATGGGGTAGTAGATGCTAAGGTGATTAACAAAGATCACCCCACCATTAGCCTAAAAGGTCCTTCTATATAAAATAATCAATCACCTAATAATGAGAAATCCACAAACACAATTCAAAACCATTCACAATGATGAGGTCCTCGATGAACAAACACAAAGAGACAAACATATACACCCTAAGGGGAATCCATTGATTTAGTTTTGAAGAAATTGTTGGAATCAAATGTCATCGAACTTCCAAAAATTAGATACTCTGAACTAGGACCTCTTAAACCATCTTGGTGGAATGACAATGATTTTTGTGAGTACCATCACACAAAAGGACATAAAGCATCCTCATGTTACAAAGTTAAGATCATTCAATGTCTCATTGACCAAGGTGACATATCTATAGAAAATTCACAAGGTTCCTCAAATATAGATCATACCATCTTCAAAAATACCTTACAAGATCATGGGTTAGGAAAAGCCCCTAGTTCAAGGACTAATACAAAAAATAACCAAGCCAATTATACCAGTGTTGCATATGAATATACTGTTAATAATATCCAAGAATTTTATAGTAATTTTTCCACAAACATCATAAAATAATATAGAATGTACCATTACAATTGGAAGATCTAAATTTACCTTACAAGGGGCCACTTCTAATCTAAAACCAAAAATTCAATACAATCTCTTAGATCATCCAGGGAAAACTCCTACATAGATATCCATTTTTCAGTTGCTCCACATATTTCCTAAACATAAATATATTTTGGAAAAATATTTGCAAGAGTATTCCATCCCTATAGACCTTAATCTCAATGAATTTTAGGCCATGTTTGGGTACTTAGCTATCACCCATCATGTCACATTTTTTGAATAAGATCTTCCTACACAAATACCTAGCTATAATGATCCATTATACCTTGAAGTATTCATTAATAAACATAAAATCGAATGAGGCTTGGTAGACAATGGAGTAGGTCTAAACATACATACTTTAAAATTGGTTAGAACATTGGGATTGTTTGAGGCTTGTATAGACACATGTAAGAGAAATATCATAAGGGCTTATGACGATGCAAAATTTTCTTTCAAAGGTGCACATATTTGCACATCCAATAACTAGAAGTTATTAGCTTTTGATTCGTCTAGTTGATTTCTCTAAAATATGACCTTGTAGGATAGAAAATTGTTGTCACTAGGGTTTAGGATCTAGGACAACATACTTTCTATACTCCACATTCAAGGAAGGGAAACCCTATAGATCTCAATCTAATGCAGATAGGAGACAGAGATATGAGAATAAGGTATCCTAGGATATTCTTAGAGAATAATTAAGGCTAAATGAGCGGTTCACAACCAAGCTAGGGTTTGGAAAGAATAATGAAATGCAAGGCCTAATTATGAAACTTAGTGATGCATGAAACTTGAATAAATGAGCTAGAAATGCATATAAATAAAAAAAAGACAATAAAATTAGAAGTGTGCACCTAGGAACCTATACAGGCTTGAATGAAGTCTTGAAATTTTGTAAACATCCAATTTAATGTTGAGTGGGAATCATAT
Organism: Sequoia sempervirens; assembly: GCA_007258455.2. Classification (NCBI taxonomy): domain Eukaryota; kingdom Viridiplantae; phylum Streptophyta; class Pinopsida; order Cupressales; family Cupressaceae; genus Sequoia; species Sequoia sempervirens. Next base: position 353,093,660 of record VDFB02047230.1, read on the forward strand.
GCCAGTCTGGGTGATATAGTCCTAGACTAGGTTTTCTATTCAAAAAAAGGAATCTGATATTGCTTGATCTACATCTCTAAAAACCTTGAAAATTGACAGTAATGGGACTCATACGCCCAAGGTGGTGTATTAGTCCCAATGTTCTTTTTTGGAAGGTTATGATCTAATTTTGCTCTCTAATCTTTGCTCTTTCTATTTAACTTTGTTTCTAGATATGTAACCTTGATTTTGGACCTGCAGATAACTTTTTAGTGAAGATTACAACCTTGCAAATGAGGGGAGAACTCCAACAAATTTCTCCAATATTGGAATCTAATCTTCAATGATTCTTCAAGATCCAAGACACCCAGATATACAATCACACATGTAAAGAGGAGGAAAACTTGTTGATTGTTAGTGAATAGGGGTTTACCTTGTTCAAACCCCTTTTAGGTATTTAGAGAAAATGATGTGATAATGAAACATGAAACATGAAACAAGGAACATGAAACATGAATAATGATACCTTGAATGACATTTTGCAAATGATGTCTTGTAAATCTACAATTTAACATGAAATGTCCATGAAGGATGTAGATATAGATCTTGAAATAAGTGTAGAACAATGCTTGACCATGGATATTGAATTCAACATCACAACACAAACTCAATAACATGCTTTATGCTTGATAATCTTGATATGATGATAGATCTTGAATTGCTGCAATAATTGATGAAGAATTTGCCCTTGGATGCCTTAGAAGTGATCTTGAATGCTCTCTTGATGATCTTGTAAAGTCTTTGAATGCTTAACTCTTGAGTTCTTGAATTGATATCATGAAGAATTAATGAAATAATGCTTTGAGACCTCATTTATATAGGCAATCCATCTAATATCCCATTAATTGGATCCCACAAGCTAGAATTCATGAAATTTGAACTTAAAACCTAGATTTCTTGCTTAGAACCCTAAAAATAGGCCAAATGGGACTCAAATTCCATATGTGGCATATGGATCCCACCTAGGTGGGATTCATATGCTGAGGGTAGTGTAAGGGTCCCACAGGGACTTTTTGGAGAGAGAAAGTGTTGGGGTGTTAAGAAATTTTTATTTGTTGATATTATTTGGATTTTGATTAAAATATGCCTTGGGATGCACAATATAGGCTCTTAGGGGCCTATTAATGATGATATAAAGGTCATAAATGAAATAGGTCCTAAAATTCAATGTGAAAGTGTAAATAAATACACTTTGCAACACTAAATTAAGGCAAAATTAGGTCAATTTAGCTCAAAAGGGGCCTAAATCCCATGTGAATGAGTAGAACAACTTACAACACTAGATTAGGTCCATTTAATTTACAAGCCTCCTAAATTTAATGTGAAGGTGTAAATATGTACATTTTACAAACTAAATTAAGGAAAAGTTAAGTTTATTTAGCTTTAAAAGGGCCCAAAACCTAATGTGGATGTGTAAAACTCATCACAACACTAGATCAAGGCTATATTAAGTCCAATTTATTATTAATTATTCCTAAATCAAGAAAGGAAAAGGCATACTTTTTCCATCATTACATCTTTCCCCAAATTTAGTGAGAGGATGAAATTGCTTCAAACTCACGCTAAAGTAGACATTCAAGAGGGGTGCAAGTGTACCAATGCAAACAGTCTAGGATAACAAAGATCAAAGGAGTGGCCAGGCCCCTAGGATTCGAGATCCTACATAAAATTGACATAAGCACAAAAGGACAAACACAAGGTGTATGATATGTAGCATCAAGATACTCAAACATGTAATGTCAATAACTAAAAGAAATAAAAACAAGAAAAAATAGAAATAGGTGGATCAATCCTCAACCATTTGTCCAACATGATGTGGATCAGATCTATTTTATTTTTTTTGAAAATGCATGCTCACTCTGAGGCAATGGAATTCTAGGCTTTCCATTGGGTGAGTATCCAAAAGGTGGCTTAGTGATAAAGCCATGCCTCTATATCGGCTTCTCATCATATAATGAGAAATTCATGCCCATGTTTAGGCTTCTCATTATACATTAACCATACCAAATTTATACCTCATAATAAATTTGATAAGGGGCCACATAATAATGACCTTCAAAATTCATGAGATAAGAAAAAATTTCTATGCTTAGAGCTCATGAACAAACAATGAACTTTGAGCTTCATAAGGCAAGAAAAAATTTGTATGCTTGGAACTCATGAACAAACAAGATGACACCAGAGGACAGAAAATTTTGTTATTCAAGGTGGCCATATAACCAATATTGTAAATGAAAAATAATATAAGGAATGTTCAAAGGGATTTTTCTTAGTTCATGCAAGGTCTCTTCTTAGGGAACATCATGCCTAATGTCTCCAATTGATCTGGAGGATCTTCACCAAAACTTGAAGTTTCCCATTGTTTGTTAGAAATGGAACCATTAGGAAGAGTCCAAAATTATGACTCCAACACAACTCGAATGGAGTCAAATGGAGCAATGGAGCCAAATTTATGCTTAGTCAAAGGTTGGTCAACTCAAGGGCTCAGGTAGTGAAAAGGATAGAGAAATCAAAGTTGCCAAAAGCGGTCAAGATTGGTGTCAATGCAAAGAGCTCATCGCAAGCTTTTCGACGATGTTTGTTTCATGTGAATCAGAGTCTATTTGCATGAGATATGAGTAGTCAAAGTTGGGTTGACTTTGGTGACATCAACATGGTACAGTCAGTGCACAGTTAGTGTTCTCGGCTAATCACCAATTGACACATGTCATCATCAAGTGAAAGAAAAAAAGGCCATGTGGCACATCATTGGGTGCCACATGATGGGACACGTTATCGTTTGGACACATCATTTTAAGGCCACATCATCAAGGACACATCATCTCCATGTCAGGGACACATTGGTGGACACGTCAGCACATAGCAGTGAATCATATTGTGCCACATGGTGCCTCCTCGGTGTGCCACATGGTGCCCTATCTATCCTCCTCCAGTGTTAGTTGGAAACATTGTTTATTTAAGAATAAAAAAATTAACAACTTGCATTAGGGTCGAACCCCCGACCTCATGGTTAGCGGGTTGGTTGGGAGCTGTTGCGCCATCGGTATAGTGGTCGGTTATTCTTAACAAATGTTTTGGTCATGATGGATGTAAAAGGAGGCTGGCGGGGGGTTGGAACCACCGAACCCCCATGTACCGAAAGGAAATGATGCCGCTACGCCACCGACAACTTTTAAACTATATACGGGCTATGTGTTTTTTATTATGTACTTTTAAGTCTTGTTTTGTTATAAATTACCTTTTATGGTTATTTCACCCCCTAAAAATGTAGCAGAGCCTAACCAAAGGCTAAAATAAATCATGTACAATATTTAGGGGGGTTATTTAGTTAAGGGGGGAGTTATTTCATTAATAATGGTGGTTTTCACTCCATATAGTAAATTTGATGTATAAAAAGGGGTAAAATAGGGCATTCATGATTATTCAGGTGTTGAAGAAATTAGAGCATTTTGGAGAGATGAACTGTTGTTCCTATATGTCAGGAGAATGCTAGAATTTTTTGTGCTTGAAGGGAAGAGCTTGCAAACTGATGTAATGCTAAATTTTTTAAGATTTTAATCGGATCGGTCTACTCTTTGGAGAGGGGCCTGGAGACATAGTCATTCTTATTACAAACTCCGTTATCAAGCTATTTGTGTTCTCTCTTTCTTGTCTCATTCTGAATTTCATCACTTTTATTCTATTCATTTAATTATGTGGTGTTGATTTCATTTTAGTAATTTGGATTTTGTAATTGTAATTGCTATGCATTCTTAGAGCAATCATCTTAGGTCCTAAAATAGATCAATTTGGTATCAGAGTTGTGTTTTGACTAGTATTGCATAATCGAATGCTAATGCACTCCAAGCTTCAAAAAGGTGAAGACGAACTTGAAGAATACAATCTTGAGATCAACAAATGAAGGACTTCGCCAACAATGGACGAAACTGAAGCTAGGAAAAGTACTAAGTAAAAGCTTGATGATAAGTCTTTCTAGTGAGTCTTCCTCGAAATGAAGGCTATGGTGCAAGAGTTGTATGCAGAAAAGAAGAATCGTGAAAAGGGAGATTCATCGAAGCAAGAAAAGAAGGAAGATCGAAAGGACAAAGGAGGAAAAGATCTAGAAGCTTTATCTCCTCCATCTTCCCCTTCTTCTCCATCTTCCCCTTCTTCTTCCTCTTCTACTACTGTTAATCCTTTCAAAAGCAAGTCTAAGCCTATTATCAAACTTGATGTGAAATTTAAATTTTGTAAGTATTCTAGTGAGTTAAATGCCAAAAAGTTAGATGATTAGATCCAACAGGTAGAAGTGTATTGTAGGATTCAAGGCCTAACAAAAGATGCTTCTATGATCTAGTTAGCCACTCTCTGGTTGGGAGGTGTATCAATGGGTTATTTTTAGGTAAGTTAGCAGATTAATAGATTAAATCAAAACCCAAAGAAACTATGAAACACATTGGAAGCTTAAATAAATTAAAACAGTTATACCTGTTACTCATTGCCTCCATGATTCCTTTCCATAGCACCTTCTAGCTTGTAGCAATTGTGATTGTTGCCCTTAAATTTGTGCGTGAAAGAAAATGATTGTGACCAAGCCCTTTGCAAGTTTTGAAGGATTTGATGACAAAATTCCTATGACAAATGACTATGACAAATGACTATGCCTATGAATAATCCAATTCAATAAACTAAATGCCAAGTATGGGAGTAAACTCTAAGCGTAAATATGTTAAAATAACCAAGTGGTCCCGAGAATGTGAGAAAATTGGCATTTTATAGAAAATGTAATTTTGGATGGACAGACGAGATTGAAAGCTGACAAGGCCTAAAATCAATAGTCAAGACTTCATGTGACAATCCTTAATCAGGGTTAGGGTAAAATCATTAAATGAGAGGTCAAGATGTCATTTGAGAAAATCGAATCGGTGATCGAGAATAAATGTGATAATTAGTCAAAAAGATAAAGATTTTTGAAAATCAAGAAGATAAAGACTGCTTGATTTGTAAGATTCGAAAAATCAAGAGGATAAAGGTTGAACTGAAAAGCAGATTTGAAAAATCAACAATTTGCTCAATTACTTGATTTTTGGAAGAAGATTACCATTTTGAATTAAATTAATTCAAACTATGGATTTTGTGTGATAATAAATAATCAATTTTTGGATTATTTACCAAAATAAGTGAGTTAACAAATGTGAGGCCATTTTAAATAATTCATTTATTTAAAATGAGGGAAATGTCAAATAAGGAAATTAAATAATTAAAGATAATTATTTAATTTAGATATTGTGACCAATAATTAAATAAATTAATAAATCTATTTAATTATGAGAATTAGTGACATTACATAAATAAATAAAATTAATTTATTTAATAATCAGGAAGACAAGGAATTAAATAAATTAAGAAATTTATTTAATTGTAAGAAGATAATAGACCATTAGTGATGTATTGAACAAATAAATAAAATTTATTTATTTAATAATGATGAAGAATAAAAGAGATATGAATTAATTAAACAATTATAAATTATTTAATTAATAGTCAAATGTAAACAAAGGACATAATTAAATGTCATAATTATGCTAGGTCAAAAGATGAAAAATAAAGCTTACAGGCCTAGGTCATTTTTATGTGTCTACATTTTGCCCCTCTTTGTCATAATGTAGCATGTCACATTGTGACAAAGAAAATAAGTTAAAGTCATGCCCCAGCAAAGGTACATAGTATCGATGTCTCCTCGAGAAAATTTTCAAATTTTGGTCAGGTGACAGAAAAATTTGGAAAGTGTCCTGATAAGTCAATTTAATGATAAAAAAGACAATGGCGCAGCTGGTATCGAATTCTAGCGTGGTTAGAGTAGCAAAAAGGGTGTTCAAAGTTGGTCAAAAGGGCCTCCAATAATAAAAGAGTTGACAAATGTCATTTTGACTTTATAAATAGGTTGACAATGGGGTAAAAGTCAATTCATTTTCACTATTCACCTTAGCAATTTTGAGAGCATTGAGCAAAGAGAACTATGCAAGACATGGTGATTCTAGTGACTAAGCATCGCGGAGAGATCGTGTGGATCCATAGGCAACCCAAGGGCTCAAAGCCAATGGTATGTACCCCTAACCCACTTTATCATTTTATCATTTTATGTGTAAAATTTAGGGTTTTATTATCAACAACAAATGCCCAGCATGCATATGTGTGCACGTAAGTCATATTTGTGTGCGTGTTCAACGCATTTGATGCATCGCAACACAATCACACAAGATTTATAAGATAGAGCCACTGATTGTGTCGCACTCACAAGAAATCCTGACGCATTCGTCAAATTGAGTCGAAATTGATAGGCAAAATGACGCATTCGCAATAGTGCGATGCATTTGAGGTAAAAAATGACACATATGATTTAAATGATGCATATGCCAAAATTCATGACGCAAACATCCTATTTCCACGCAAGTGACAGATAGAATGACACATTCGACATATCAAGACGCAATTAAAGTACAAAAGGATGTAATCATCTCCTTGTGACACATTTGACTTTAACTTTGACCAAAGCTGATTTTGATGGGTTTCAAATTTTTAATGCTCTTGAGTGACACAAATGATTATGATGATTTTTTATAAGGTACTGACACGTTGTTTGATCATGTATAGAGACAACTAGCACCCATCTATATGTGGGTGATTAGGCCATCGACCTTCCTATTCTGAGATCAACTCAGTTCACCAAAGCGATGATGGTTGATGTGGCTGGGTTTGTATTATGTTGCCTATATTCCCATTATTTTGGTGAATAGGGAATTGTTGACTGTGTTGTGTGAGAGATGGCACTTAGAGACATGCTATTTCCATTTGCCAAGAGGAGAGGTTGTTGTGACACTGGAGGATGTCTACTGTATTTTATGTCTGTTGATTCGAGGAGAGTGGATCGTCTTTGACCCTCAGCATGGTTATCAGACCTTTACAGCCTATTATCATGATGAGGGTGTAGGACTTGGCATCGAGGGCTATGAGATCCACTGGGAGTTTATGGCAGAGCACTATGGCTGATTTAATGCACTGTTGGCAACATTGATCGGCGGAGTCTTGATTATCAACCACTACGGACATGGGTTTCCCATTGGTTGGGGTGATGTTCTAGTGGGCATGAGATGAGACAAGACGGTTTATGCTTGGGGGCCCTATTTTTTAGACATGATTTACCATCAGCTCCATGAGGTGGCCTATTGGAGGGCACAAAGCATTGGGTGTGGCACGACACTTCTGATGATATGGGCTAGGGAGCATGTGGCTATATTCCAACCTCCTATCCAGAGACCATAGCTAGCAGAGGGGATGTCCAATGAGTATTACTATGCCAGTGCTCTACAACAGACGAGGGTTAAAGAGATAGGTTGGTGGCACCATTAGATTGACACCATGATTTCATTCATTTGGAGACCCTACAGAGACTATGAGCAGTGGGATGATGAGGAAGGCCATCTCAGCTTCTGCAGATAGTACCATTACTTGATTAGGAGGACAGTGGAGAGTCAACTCATCATAGAGATGTATTTTCCATAGCGTGTGCTGAGATAGTTTGGAGAGTAGTAGGGTTTATCAGTAGGCACAACCGAGTATGCTAGATCTTCGAGGGAGGGAAGCTGGGGTCAACCTATTCCTGTACCATTTATCATGCAACAAATTGATGGGATAGCAGTTTAGCAGTGGGGATGGAGGGGTGGGATTGCAGATCTTGGGACAACCACCGACTATGACTTGTGGTGGTAGGTACATCGACTAGTGCCACTGATAGATCCAGATGGGCTAGCGTCGATTGATAGGAGATCAGTTATACCACATGTGCCATGAGCTAGGCAAGGGGGAAGAGGTGGTGATAGAGGTAGAGGCAGAGGGGGAGATGGAGGTAGGGATGGAGGTAGAGGTGGAGGGGGAGACATAGATGACGAAGATGATGGGGATGATGGAGGGGACGACTGAAGGTAGAGGAGAGATGGTAGGAGGCAAGGCAAGAGGGTGAGATAGTGTGCACTAAGAGGGGCACTGGATGCTATTCTAGAGGCTGGTGAGGAGGAGGAACCTAGATAGGAGAAGGAGGGTGTAGGTCACGAGCATGCAGCTAAGGAGGAGACCAGACAAGATCAAGAGGTTGGAGAGGAAGAGGTTCGACCAGAGGCCAAGATGGACATTGATATGTTGTGGGAGGAGGGAGTCAGAGGAGAGGAGGATAAAGGGGAGGATGATGAGGATGAGGCCATTGATGAGGCTAAGAGACTACTAAGATGGAGCATGGTGGAGGGAGAGGAGAAGGTACCATCCAACTTGACATTTCCCCATAATGCCACAACATACTAGATGGTGGCAGAATTACATAGGAGATTGGATGAGAGTGTTGCATAGGTCAGAGCACTATAGGCAAAGCTAGAGGTGACTTGGGTAGAGTAGGATTAGGTAGTGATCCACCAGTAGGAAGCAACGCAGTGGTGTACAGAGTTTACACGACTATATACAGGACCATCGACAGATCTAGCTCGAGAGTTTGGCAGGATTAGCATATGGCTTAGGCAATATAGGAAGTTATATGAGTAGGCCATGCCAACTGAGATGAGAGATCCCACTTTGACCAGAACACAGACAGGTAGTGGCATTAGGTTGGGCAGTGGTAGTGGTAGCCAGAGTAGTGTAGGGGGATCGACCTCTTTAGCACATACTTTGAGTCACAGGTCCCATCAGAGACACTCCTCCAGTCATAGGTCAGGGCACTCTCATGGGTCATTGGGTTCAGGCCATAGATCAATACCTGGTCCACCTCTAGTGACATATCCTTTGGATTCATAGAGTCATGCCGCAGTGTCATCACAGATGCATGTTACCGTGGAGATGATGCCATCAGTGTTAGTTCCATTGGGTTCACAGATAGAGGCTGCTATAGTTCCACCGGTTACCTCAGTGCTAGGAACTGGTCCTCAGTCACCACACTCTTCTCCATGAGGGGATGAGGAGAGCACTTCATAGGGACATGCTTACTATATGTGGCTTCATGTTTCATACCTTATTTTATGACACATTATGTATTGACTATCGAGCCTGTGAGCTCTATTTTTGGGATATCTCTTGACTTTATCCTATGACATTATATTTTTTGAGATGATGCTATATATATGATGTAGTTTTGATGTGTCCTACATGTGTATTATGTGATGTTATTTGATTTATGCACTATAATGGATGATTTATGTATGATATGCATTTATGATTGATGATGGTTGTAATCAAGGGAAAATCATATTTGTTAGAGGGGTTAGCACAATACATAAAAATCCATTGAAGTAACAAAGTACAAAGGAAATAAGTATGAAAACAAAAGGAACAATGTTACCCTAGGTCTTCATCTTCCATGCTTCACCTTTGTTACACCTCCTAGCTTGCAGTAAATAGAGAGGCCCTCAGATTTTGTATGAGCAACTATGACACATGACCAAGCCCTATGCAAGTGTTGAAGGATTTGTATAAAAGAAATGACCTCACAATAGACTAAAGGACCATGACTGTAAATGACAATGACAATAATCTAAGTTGATAGAATAAGCATGAGATCCCAAAATAAGAACAAAATTGCCATTTTATAAAAACTACAATTTTGAATGTGTGGCCAGGATGAGAAGATGACAAATACCCTAGAATCAACGGTCAAGATTGAATGTTGCAGTACGAATTATGGTTAGGTCAAAATTAGGGCAATGACAAAGATGAAGGGTTGAGATTGAATTATAAGATAATTCAATCAATGGCCGAAATTAAATGAGATGTCAGAAGATAAGATTTAATTTGGAAGATAAGACTGGCACGGACAAAGAGGCTGCTGGAGAAATTAAATAATAAAAATTATTTAACCTAGGTGACCAATGAGTAATTAAATAGTAAAGATATTATTTAATTATAGAGGAATGTGACAAAAGGAATTATTTTGAATTAAATGATGATTTAATTCAAAATTCAAGAGAGTTGACTAAATTAAATAAATTAAATTTATTTAATTTAATGAGAGAAAAGGCTAATGAATAATTAAATAATTAAAATAATTATTTAATTATAGTGGAAAGTGGACAAAAAATTAAATAAATTAGAATCTATTTAATTTTTTAAAAGAAGGGAACTTAATTAGTGATGTAATTAAATAAAATTTATTTATTTAATAATCAAGAAGAAATAAATGACAAAGGGGAATTAAATAAATTAAGAAATTTATTTAATTAAAGGAAGACTTAGATAATTAATAACGTATTAGATAAATAAATAACATTTATTTATTTAATAATCGAGGAACAAATGACATGAATTAATTAAATAATTATGAATTATTTAATCAATAGTCGAATGTGGACCAAGGACATAATTAAATGACTTAATTATGCTAGGACGAAAGTGGTAAAAATGAAGCTTGCAGGCCTAGGTCATTTTTAGGTGTCTACATTTTTCCCCTCTTTGTCATAATGTCGCTTGTCGCATTGTGACAAAGAAAAATAAGTCAAGAATATGCCCCAGTGAAGGTACGGAGTATCCTTGCCCCCTCGAGAAATTTTCAAATTTTGTGTCGGCGCCAGAAAAATTTGCAAAGGGTCCCGATAAATCAATTTGATAACCAGAAAACAACGGCGCAGTCGGTTTCGGATTCTGACATGTTTAAAGCAACTTACGGGGAGGTCGAAGGTGTTCAAATGAGCCTCCAGTATTGACTTTGGTTGAAAAATGCCATTTTGACCTTATAAATAGGTTGACAAATGGGTAAAAGTCAATTCACTTTCACTATTTACCTTGCGAAACTTGAGAGCTCAGAGCGAAAGGCGCAGCAGCGAGGATGGTTATTCCAATGTCAGAGCACCGCGGGGAGATCGTGAGGACCTTCAGACGGCCAGAGGGCTCAGAGCCGACGGTATGTACCCTAAACTTACTTTGTCATTTTATCATTTTACATTTTTTTTCATGCTTTCTAGGGTAGTCAATGAATGCGCCGCAATGCATATGCGTTCGCGTAAGCCGCAATTGCTTTCGCGTTCGACACATTTGATGCGTCACAATGCAAGCGTAAAGAATAAACGAACCGCACCGGCGGTTCACGCTGCATTTGATAATTTGTGTGACGCAAGTGACTTACCGAGTCGCATTTGACCGCGAAAGTGCCGCAATCATTTTTCCGCAATGCAACTGCTTGTTTGAATGTCACAATTGTAATGTCGTGCCGCATTCGCAATGTTGCAACGCAACCGCATAATTTTTTGATGCAGATGTCATATAGCAACACAATTGACATGTCTGGATGCATTTGATGTTTCGAATGATGCAGTTGTATTTTCGTGACGCAATTACTTATTTGCGACGCACTTGCGTAATGTCTTAATAAAACTTGCTTTGATGTTTTCATTCCCTTAGTTGCTTTCCATGATGTTGTCAGTTGTTCAAAAAGTGCTGATGCAGTGTTCATCTTTTTGTAGAGGCAGCTTGCCCCTATTTATACGAGGGAGAGCAGACCAACCACTTTTCGGTTTGTCGATCAATTGGGCCCGCGAGAGCGGCGACGATTGATGAGACACGACTTATTCTGCGCTGCGTTCATGCCTGCCATTAGGGTGAACAGGGGTTTGTTGACGGCGCTGTGCGAGTGATGGCATTCCAAGACCTGTTCCTTCCACCTGCTGACAGGTGAGGCTACCATTACCTTGGAGGACGTCTACCGTATTCTCCATATTCCTATTCGAGCGGAGCGGATTGTGTACGATCCACGTCATGGCGAGCAGACCTTTTGTGCGTATTACCAAGATCAGGGTGCTGGACTCGGCATTCAGGGTTATGAGATCCATTGGGATTTCCTAGCAGATCACTATGGGCGCTTTGATGCATTCCTGGTGACTTTGATTGCATTCAAAAAAAGGAATCTGATATTGCTTGATCTAAATCTCTAAAAACCTTGAAAATTGACAATAATGGGACTCATATGCCCAAGGTGGCGTATTAGTCCCAATGTTCTTTTTTGGAAGGTTATGATCTAATTTTGCTCTCTAATCTTTGCTCTTTCTATTTAACTTTGTTTCTAGATATGCAACCTTGATTTTGGACCTGTAGATAACTTTTTAGTGAAGATTACAACCTTGCAAATGAGGGGAGAACTCCAACAAATTTCTCCAATATTGGAATCTAATCTTCAATGATTCTTCAAGATCCAAGACACCCAGATATACAATCACACATGTAAAGAGGAGGAAAACTTGTTGATTGTTAGTGAATAGGGGTTTACCTTGTTCAAACCCCTTTTAGGTATTTAGAGAAAATGATGTGATAATGAAACATGAAACATGAAACAAGGAACATGAAACATGAATAATGATACCTTGAATGACATTTTGAAAATGATGTCTTGTAAATCTACAATTTAACATGAAATGGCCATGAAGGATGTAGATATAGATCTTGAAATAAGTGTAGAACAATGCTTGACCATGGATATTGAATTCAACATCACAACACAAACTCAATAACATGCTTTATGCTTGATAATCTTGATATGATGATAGATCTTGAATTGCTGCAATAATTGATGAAGAATTCTGCCCTTGGATGCCTTAGAAGTGATCTTGAATGCTCTCTTGATGATCTTGTAAAGTCTTTGAATGCTTAACTCTTGAGTTCTTGAATTGATATCATGAAGAATTAATGAAATAATGCTTTGAGACCTCATTTATATAGGCAATCCATCTAATATCCCATTAATTGGATCCCACAAGCTAGAATTCATGAAATTTGAACTTAAAACCTAGATTTCTTGCTTAGAACCCTAAAAATAGGCTAAATGGGACTCAAATTCCATATGTGGCATATGGATTCCACCTAGGTGGGATTCATATGCTGAGGGTAGTGTAAGGGTCCCACAGGGACTTTTTGGAGAGAGAAAGTGTTGGGGTGTTAAGAAATTTTTATTTGTTGATATTATTTGGATTTTGATTAAAATATGCCTTGGGATGCACAATATAGGCTCTTAGGGGCCTATTAATGATGATATAAAGGTCATAAATGAAATAGGTCCTAAAATTCAATGTGAAAGTGTAAATAAATACACTTTGCAACACTAAATTAAGGCAAAATTAGGTCAATTTAGCTCAAAAGGGGCCTAAATCCCATGTGAATGAGTAGAACAACTTACAACACTAGATTAGGTCCATTTAATTTACAAGCCTCCTAAATTTAATGTGAAGGTGTAAATATGTACATTTTACAAAACTAAATTAAGGAAAAGTTAAGTTTATTTAGCTTTAAAAGGGCCCAAAACCTAATGTGGATGTGTAAAACTCATCACAACACTAGATCAAGGCTATATTAAGTCCAATTTATTATTAATTATTCCTAAATCAAGAAAGAAAAAAGGCATACTTTTTCCATCATTACATCTTTCCCCAAATTTAGTGAGAGGATGAAATTGCTTCAAACTCACGCTAAAGTAGACATTCAAGAGGGGTGCAAGTGTACCAATGCAAACAGTCTAGGATAACAAAGATCAAAGGAGTGGCCAGGCCCCTAGGATTCGAGATCCTACATAAAATTGACATAAGCAGAAAAGGACAAACACAAGGTGTATGATATGTAGCATCAAGATACTCAAACATGTAATATCAATAACTAAAAGAAATAAAAACAAGAAAAAATAGAAATAGGTGGATCAATCCTCGACCATTTGTCCAACATGATGTGGATCAGATCTATTTTATTTTTTTGGAAAATGCATGCTCACTCTGAGTCAATGGAATTCTAGGTTTTCCATTGGGTGAGTATCCAAAAGGTGGCTTAGTGATAAAGCCATGCCTCTATATTGGCTTCTCATCGTATAATGAGAAATTCATGCCCATGTTTAGGCTTCTCATTATACATTAACCATACCAAATTTATACCTCATAATAAATTTGATAAGGGGCCACATAATAATGACCTTCAAAATTCATGAGATAAGAAAAAATTTCTATGCTTAGAGCTCATGAACAAACAATGAACTTTGAGCTTCATAAAGCAAGAAAAAATTTGTATGCTTGGAACTCATGAACAAACAAGATGACACCAGAGGACAGAAAATTTTGTTATTCAAGGTGGCCATATAACCAATATTGTAAATGCAAAATAATATAAGGAATGTTCAAAGGGATTTTTCTTAGTTCATGCAAGGTTTCTTCTTAGGGAACATCATGCCTAATGTCTCCAATTGATTTGGAGGATCTTCACCAAAACTTGAAGTTTCCCATTGTTTGTTAGAAATGGAACCACTAGGAAGAGTCCAAAATTATGACTCCAACACAACTCGAATGGAGTCAAATGGAGCAATGCAGCCAAATTTATGCTTAGTCAAAGGTTGGTCAACTCAAGGGCTCAGGTAGTGAAAAGGTCAGAGAAATCAAAGCTGTCAAAAGTGGTCAAGATTGGTGTCAATGCAAAGAGCTCATCGCAAGCTTTCCGACGATGTTCGTTTCATGTGAATCAGAGTCTATTTGCATGAGATATGAGTAGTCAAAGTTGGGTTGACTTTGGTGACATCAACATGGTACAGTCAGTGCACAGTTAGTGTTCTCAGCTAATCACCAATTGACACATGTCATCATCAAGTGAAAGAAAAAAAGGCCATGTGGCACATTGTTGGGTGCCACATGATGGGACACGTTATCGTTTGGACACATCATTTTGAGGCCACATCATCAAGGACACATCATCGCCATGTTAGGGACACATTGGTGGACATGTCAGCACATAGCAGTGAATCATATTGTGCCACATGGTACCTCCTTGGTGTGCCACATGGCGCCCTATCTATCCTCCTCCAGTGTTAGTTGGAAACATTGTTTATTTAAGAATAAAAAAATTAACAACCTACATTGGGGTCGAACCCCCGACCTCATGGTTAGCGCCCTGGTTGGCAGCTGTTGCGCCCTCCGTATAGTGGTCGGTTATTCTTAACAAATGTTTTGTTCATGATGGATGTAAAAGGAGGCTGGCGGGAGTTTGGAACCACCGAACCCCCATGTACCGAAAGGAAATGATGCCGCTACGCCACCGACAACTTTTAAACTATATACGGGCTATGTGTTTTTTATTATGTATTTTTAAGGCTTGTTTTGTTATAAATTACCTTTTATGGTTATTTCACCACCTAAAAATGTAACAGAGCCTAACCAAAGGCTAAAATAAATCATGTACAATATTTAGGGGGGTTATTTAGTTAAGGGGGGAGTTATTTCATTAATTATGGTGGTTTTCACTCCATATAGTAAATTTGATGTATAAAAAGGGGTAAAATAGGGCATTCACGATTATTCAGGTGTTGAAGAAATTAGAGCAATTTTGGAGAGATGAACTGTTGTTCTTATATGTCAGGAGAATGCTAGAATTTTTTCATGCTTGAAGGGAAGAGCTTGCAAACTGATGTAATGCTAAATTTTTTAAGATTTTAATCGGATCGGTCTACTCTTTGGAGAGGGGCCTGGAGACGTAGTCATTCTTATTACAAACTTCGTTATCAAGCTATTTGTGTTCTCTCTTTCTTGTCTCATTCTGAATTTCATCACTTTTATTCTATTCATTTAATTATGTGGTGTTGATTTCATTTTAGTAATTTGGATTTTGTAATTGTAATTGCTATGCATTCTTAGAGCAATCATCTTAGGTCCTAAAATAGATCAATTTGGTATCAGAGTTGTGTTTTGACTAGTATTGCATAATTGAATGCTAATGCGCTCCAAGCTTCAAAAAGGTGAAGACGAACTTGAAGAATACAATCTTGAGATCAACAAATGAAGGACTTCACCAACAATGGACAAAACTGAAGCTAGGAAAAGTACTAAGTAAAAGCTTGATGATAAGTCTTTCTAGCGAGTCTTCCTCGAAATGAAGGCTATGGTGCAAGAGTTGTATGCAGAAAAGAAGAAGTGTGAAAAGGGAGATTCATCGAAGCAAGAAAAGAAGGAAGATCGAAAGGACAAAGGAGGAAAAGATCTAGAAGCTTTATCTCCTCCATCTTCCCCTTCTTCTCCATCTTCCCCTTCTTCTTCCTCTTCTACTACTGTTAATCCTTTCAAAAGAAAGTCTAAGCCTATTATCAAACTTGATGTGAAATTTGAATTTTGTAAGTATTCTGGTGAGTTAAATGCCAAAAAGTTAGATGATTAGATCCAACAGGTAGAAGTGTATTGTAGGATTCAAGGCCTAACAGAAGATGCTTCTATGATCTAGTTAGCCACTCTCTGGTTGGGAGGTGTATCAATGGGTTATTTTTAGGTAAGTTAGCAGATTAATAGATTAAATCAAAACCCAAAGAAACTATGAAACACATTGGAAGCTTAAACAAATTAAAACAGTTATACCTGTTACTCATTGCCTCCATGATTCCTTTCCATAGCACCTTCTAGCTTGTAGCAATTGTGATTGTTGCCCTCAAATTTGTGTGTGAAAGAAAATGATTGTGACCAAGCCCTTTGCAAGTTTTGAAGGATTTGATGACAAAATTCCTATGACAAATGACTATGACAAATGACTATGCCTATGAATAATCCAATTCAATAAACTAAATGCCAAGTATGGGAGTAAACTCTAAGCGTAAATATGTTAAAATAACCAAGTGGTCCCGAGAATGTGAGCAAATTGGCATTTTATAGAAAATGTAATTTTGGATGGACATACGAGATTGAAAGCTGACAATGCCTAAAATCAATAGTTGAGACTTCATGTGACAATCCTTAATCAGGGTTAGGGTAAAATCATTAAATGAGAGGTCAAGATGTCATTTGAGAAAATCGAATCGGTGATCGAGAATAAATGTGATAATTAGTCAAAAAGATAAAGATTTTTGAAAATCAAGAAGATAAAGACTGCTTGATTTGTAAGATTCAAAAAATCAAGAGGATAAAGGTTGAATTGAAAAGCAGATTTGAAAAATCAACAATTTGCTCAATTACTTGATTTTTGGAAGAAGATTACCATTTTGAATTAAATTAATTCAAACTATGGATTTTGTGTGATAATAAATAATCAATTTTCAGATTATTTACTAGAATAAGTGAGTTAACAAATGTGAGGCCATTTTAAATAATTCATTTATTTAAAATGAGGGAAATGTCAAATAAGGAAATTAAATAATTAAAGATAATTATTTAATTTAGATATTGTGACCAATAATTAAATAAATTAATAAATCTATTTAATTATGAGAATTAGTGACATTACATAAATAAATAAAATTAATTTATTTAATAATCAGGAAGACAAGGAATTAAATAAATTAAGAAATTTATTTAATTGTAAGAAGATAATAGACCATTAGTGATGTATCGAACAAATAAATAAAATTTATTTATTTAATAATGATGAAGAATAAAAGAGATATGAATTAATTAAACAATTATAAATTATTTAATTAATAGTCAAATGTAAACCAAGGACATAATTAAATGTCATAATTATGCTAGGTCAAAAGATGAAAAATAAAGCTTACAGGCCTAGGTCAATTTTATGTGTCTACATTTTGCCCCTCTTTGTCATAATGTAGCATGTCACATTGTGACAAAGAAAATAAGTTAAAGTCATGCCCCAGCAAACGTATAGAGTATCGATGCCCCCTCGAGAAAATTTTCAAATTTTGGCCAGGTGACAGAAAAATTTGGAAAGTGTCCCGATAAGTCAATTTCATGATAAAAAAGACAATGGCGCAGCCGGTATCGAATTCTAGCGTGGTTAGAGTAGCAAAAAGGGTGTTCAAAGTTGGTCAAAAGGGCCTCCAATAATAAAAGAGTTGACAAATGTCATTTTGACTTTATAAATAGGTTGACAATGGGGTAAAAGTCAATTCATTTTCACTATTCACCTTAGCAATTTTGAGAGCATTGAGCGAAGAGAACTATGCAAGACATGGTGATTCTAGTGACTAAGCATCACGGAGAGATCGTGTGGATCCATAGGCAACCCAAGGGCTCAAAGCCAATGGTATGTACCCCTAACCCACTTTATCATTTTATCATTTTATGTGTAAAATTTAGGGTTTTATTATCAACAACAAATGCCCAGCATGCATATGTGTGCACGTAAGTCGTATTTGTGTGCGTGTTCAACGCATTTGATGCATCGCAACACAATCACACAAGATTTATAAGATAGAGCCACTGATTGTGTCGCACTCGCAAGAAATCCTGATGCATTCGTCAAATTGAGTCGCAATTGATAGGCGGAATGACGCATTCACAATAGTGCGATGCATTTGAGGTAAAAAATGACACATATGATTTAAATGATGCATATGCCAAAATTCGTGATGCAAACGTCCTATTTCCATGCAAGTGATAGATAGAATGACACATTCGACATATCAAGATGCAATTAAAGTACAAAAGGATGTAATCATCTCCTTGTGACACATTTGACTTTAACTTTGACCAAAGCTGATTTTGATGGGTTTCAAAATTTTAATGCTCTTGAGTGACACAAATGATTATGATGATTTTTTATAAGGTACTGACATGTTGTTTGATCATGTATAGAGACAACTAGCACCCATCTATATGTGGGAGAGTAGGCCATCGACCTTCTTGTTCTGAGATCAGCTGAGTTCGCCAAAGCGATGATGGTTGATGCGGCTGGGTTTGTATTATGTTGCCTATATTCCCATTATTTTGGTGAATAGGGAATTGTTGACTGTGTTGTGTGAGAGATGGCACTTAGAGACATGCTATTTCCATTTTCCAAGAGGAGAGGTTGTTGTGACACTAGAGGATGTCTACTGTATTTTACGTCTGTTGATTCGAGGAGAGTGGATCGTCTTTGACCCTCAGCATGGTTATCAGACCTTTATAGCCTATTATCATGATGAGGGTGTAGGACTTTGCATCGAGGGCTATGAGATCCGCTGGGAGTTTATGGCAAGGCACTATGGCTGATTTAATGCACTGTTGGCAACATTGATCGACGAAGTCTTGATTATCGACCACTACGGACATGGGTTTCCCATTGGTTGGGGTGATGTTCTAGTGGGCATGAGATGAGACAAGATAGTTTATGCTTTGGGGCCCTATTTTTTAGACATGATTTACCATAAGCTCCATGAGGTGGCCTATTGGAGGGCACAAAGCATTGGGTGTGGCACGACACTTCTGATGATATGGGCTAGGGAGCATGTGGCTATATTCCAACCTCCTATCCAGAGACCATAGCTAGCAGAGGGGATGTCCAATGAGTATTACTATGCCAGTGCTCTACAACAGACGAGGGTTAGAGAGACAGGTTGGTGGCACCATTAGATTGACACCATGATTTCATTCATTTGGAGACCCTACAGAGACTGCGAGCAGTGGGATGATGAGGATGGCCATCTCAGCTTCTGCAGATAGGACCATTACTTGATTAGGAAGACAGTGGAGAGTCAACTCATCATAGAGATGTATTTTCCATAGCGTGTGCTGAGATAGTTTGGAGAGTAGTAGGGTTTATCAGTAGGCACAACCGAGTATGCTAGATCTTTGAGGGAGGGAACCTAGGGTCAACCTATTCCTGTACCATTTATTATGCAATAGATTGATGGGATAGCGGTTTAGCAGTGGGGATGGAGGGGTGGGATTGCAGATCTTGGGACAACCACCGACTATGACTTGTGGTGGTAGGTACATCGACTAGTGCCACTGATAGATCCAGATGGGCTAGTTTCGATTGATAGGAGATCAGTTATACCACATGTACCATAAGCTAGGCAAGGGGGAAGAGGTGGTGATAGAGGTAGAGGCAGAGGGGGAGATGGAGGTAGGGATGGAGGTAGAGGTGGAGGGGGAGACAAATGACGAAGATGATGGGGATGATGGAGGGGACGACTAAAGTAGAGGAGAGATGGTAGGAGGCAAGGCAAGAGGGTGAGATAGTGTGCACTAAGAGGGGCACTAGATGCTATTCTATAGGCTGGTGAGGAGGAGGAACCTCGAAAGGAGAAGGAGGGTGTAGGTCACGAGCATGCAGCTGAGGAGGAGGCGAGACAAGATCAGGAGGTTGGAGAGGAGGAGGTTCGACTAGAGGCCAAGATGGACATTGATATGGTGTGGGAGGAGGGAGTCAGAGGATAGGAGGATAAAGGGGAGGATGATGAGGATGAGGCCATTGATGAGACTAAGAGACTACTGAGATGTAGCATGGTGGAGGGAGAGGAGAAGTTACCATCCAACTTGACATTTCCCCATAATGCCACGACATACTAGATGGTGGCAGAATTACATAGGAGGTTGGATGAGAGTGTTGCATAGGTCAGAGCACTATAGGCAAAGCTAGAGGTGACTTGGGTAGAGTAGGATTAGGTAGTGATCCACCAGTAGGAAGCAACGTAGTGGCATACAGAGTTTGCATGACTATGTACAGGACCATCGACAGATCTAGCACAAGAGTTTGGTAGGATTAGCATATGGCTTAGGCAATATAGGCAGTTATATGAGTAGGCCATGCCAACTGAGATGAGAGATCCCACTTTGACCAGAACACAGACAGGTAGTGGCATTAGGTTGGGCAATGGTAGTGGTAGCCAGAGTAGTGTAGGGGGATCGACCTCTTGAGCACATACTTTGAGTCACAGGTCCCATCACAGACACTCCTCCAATCATAGGTCAGGGCACTCTCATGGGTCATTGGGTTCAGGCCATAGATCAATACCTGGTCCACCTCTAGTGACATATCCTTTGGCTTCATAGAGTCATGCGGTAGTGTCATCACAGATGCATGTTACCGTGGAGATGATGCCATCAGTGTTAGTTCCATTGGGTTCATAGATAGAGGCTGCTATAGTTCCACCGGTTACCTCAGTGCTAGGAACTGGTCCTCAGTCACCACACTCTTCTCCATGAGGGGATGAGGAGAGCACTTCATAGGGACATGCTTACTATATGTGGCTTCATATTTCATACCTTATGTTATGACACATTATGTATTGACTATCAAGCCTGTGAGCTCTATTTTTGGGATATCTCTTGACTTTATCCTATGACATTATATTTTTTGAGATGATGCTATATATATGATGTAGTTTTGATGTGTCCTACATGTGTATTATGTGATGTTATTTGATTTATGCACTATAATGGATGATTTATGTATGATATGCATTTATGATCGATGATAGTTGTAATCAAGGGAAAATCATATTTGTTAGAGGGGTTAGCACAATAACATAAAAATCCATTGAAGTAACAAAGTACAAAGGAAATAAGTATGAAAACAAAAGGAACAATGTTACACTAGATCTTCATCTTCCATGCTTCACCTTTGTTACACCTCCTAGCTTGCAGTAAATAGAGAGGCCCTTAGATTTTGTATGAGCAACTATGACACATGACCAAGCCCTATGCAAGTGTTGAAGGATTTTTATAAAAGAAATGACCTCACAATAGACTAGAGGACCATGACTGTAAATGACAATGACAATAATCTAAGTTGATAGAATAAGCATGAGATCCCAAAATAAGAACAAAATTGCCATTTTATAAAAACTGCAATTTTGAATGTGTTGCCTGGATGAGAAGATGACAAATACCCTAGAATCAACGGTCAAGATTGAATGTTGCAGTACGAATTAGGGTTAGGTCAAAATAAGGGCAATGACAAAGATGAAGGGTTGAGATTGAATTATAAGATAATTCAATCAATGGCCGAAATTAAATGAGATGTCAGAAGATAAGATTTGATTTGGAAGATAAGACTGGCACGAACAAAGAGGCTGCTGGAGAAATTAAATAATAAAAATTATTTAACCTAGGTGACCAATGAATAATTAAATAATAAAGATATTATTTAATTATAGAGGAATATGACAAAAGGAATTATTTTGAATTAAATGATGATTTAATTCAAAATTCAAGAGAGTTGACTAAATTAAATAAATTAAATTTATTTAATTTAATGAGAGAAAAGGCTAATGAATAATTAAATAATTAAAATAATTATTTAATTATAGTGGAAAGTGGACAAAAAAATAAATAAATTAGAATCTATTTAATTTTTTAAAAGAAGGGAACTTAATTAGTGATGTAATTAAATAAAATTTATTTATTTAATAATCAAGAAGAAATAAATGACAAAGGGGAATTAAATAAATTAAGAAATTTATTTAATTAAAGGAAGACTTAGATAATTAATGACGTATTAGATAAATAAATAACATTTATTTATTTAATAATCAGGAGGAACAAATGACATGAATTAATTAAATAATTATGAATTATATAATCAATAGTCGAATGTGGACCAAGGACATAATTAAATGACTTAATTATGCTAGGACGAAAGTGGTAAAAATGAAGCTTGCAGGCCTAGATCATTTTTAGGTGTCTACATTTTGCCCCTCTTTGTCATAATGTTGCTTGTCGCATTGTGACAAAGAAAAATAAGTCAAGAATATGCCCCAGTGAAGGTATGAAGTATCCTTGCCCCCTCGGGAAATTTTCAAATTTTGGGTCGGCGCTAGAAATTTTTTCAAAGGGTCCCGATAAATCAATTTGATAACCAGAAAACAACGGCGCAGTCGGTTTCGGATTCTGACATGTTTAAAGCAACTTACGGGGAGGTTGAAGGTGTTGAAATGAGCCTCCAGTATTGACTTTGGTTGAAAAATGTCATTTTGACCTTATAAATAGGTTGACAAATGGGTTAAAGTCAATTCACTTTCACTATTTACCTTGCAAAACTTGAGAGCTCAGAGCAAAAGGCGTAGCAGCGAGGATGGTTATTCCAGTGTCAGAGCACCGCGGGGAGATCATGAGGACCTTCAGATGGCCAGAGGGCTCAGATTCAGTGGTATGTACCCTAAACTTACTTTGTCATTTTATCGTTTTACGTGTTTTTTCATGCTTTCTAGGGTAGTCAACAACTGTGTCGCGACGCATATATATGTTCGCGTACGCCACAATTGATTTTGCGTTCGATGCATTTGATGCGTCGCGACGCAAGCGTAAAGAATAAACGAGCCGCACCGGCGGTTCGCGCCGCATTTGATAATTCCGTGTGACGCAAGTGACTTACCGAGTCGCATTTGACCGCGAAAGTGCCACAATCATTTTTCTGCAACGCAACTGCTTGTTTGAATGTCGCAATTGTAATGTCATGCCGCATTCGCAATGTTGCGACGCAACCGCATAATTTCGTGACGCAAATGTCATATAGCGACGCAATTGACATGTCCGGACGTATTTGATGTTTCGAACGACGCAGTTGTATTTTCGCGACGCAATTGCTTATTTGTGACGCACTTGCATAATGTCTTAATAAAACTTGCTTTGATGTTTTCATGCCCTTAGTTGCTTTCCATGATGTTGTCAGTTGTTCAAAAAGTGCTAATGCAGTGTTCATCTTTTTGCAGAGGCAGCTTGCCCCTATTTATACGAGGGAGAGCAGACTGACCACTTTTCGGTTTGTCGATCAGTTGGGCCCGCAAGAGCGGCGACGATTGATGAGACTCGGCTTATTCTATGTTGTGTTCATGCCAGCCATTCGGGCGAATAAGGGTTTGTTGATGGTGCTGTACAAGCGATGGAATTTCCGAGACCTGTTCCTTCCACCTGCCGACAGGTGAGGCTACCATTACCTTGGAGGACGTCTACCGTATTCTCTGTATTCCTATTCAAGGGGAGCGGATTGTGTATGATCCATGTCATGGTGAGCAGACCTTTTATGCATATTACCAGAATCAGGGTGCTGGACTCGGCATTCAGGGTTATGAGATCCATTGGGATTTCCTAGCAGAGCACTATGGGCGCT
The DNA here is from genome assembly GCA_007258455.2 of Sequoia sempervirens. Classification (NCBI taxonomy): domain Eukaryota; kingdom Viridiplantae; phylum Streptophyta; class Pinopsida; order Cupressales; family Cupressaceae; genus Sequoia; species Sequoia sempervirens. The sequence continues at coordinate 353,117,474 of VDFB02047230.1, forward strand.
TTGATGCATTCCTGGTGACTTTGATTGCTGGACATTTTGGTTCCTTACCGACGAGGACATAGATTTCCGATTGGTTGGGGGGACGTCATGGTCGGCATGAGGGGAGACAGGACAGTTTATGCATGGGGTCCTTACCTGCTAGGGATGCTATATCACCAGCTTCACGATGTCGTGTACAGGAGAGGAGAGAGTATCTCCTGTGGGACCACCCTTATGATGATCTGGGCATGGGAGCACATTTCCATATTCTTCCCTCCCATTGACAGATCGCAGCTAGCTGCAGGGATTCCCTACTCCTACTACTATGCCGACGCATTATAGCAGACCCACATGGGCGAGACAGGATGGTGGCGGCATCAGATCGATACCATGGTGACGTTCATCTGGAGGCTGTACAGGGATTGTGAGGCATGGGATGATGAGGCTGATCATCTGAGCTTCTGCAGACAGTACATATACCTTATTGGCAGGATAGTGCAGATGTCCTTGATCATTGAGATGTACCTGCCGTAGCATGTGTTGAGACAATTTGGCGAGCAGCAAGATGTGCCCATGGGGACGACAGAGTATGCCAGGTCATCCAAAGAGTATGCATGGGGGTCAGCCATCCCAGTGGCATTTTCCACATAGCAGATAGATGGGTTAGTAGCCCAGGCCTGGGGTTGGAGAGGCGGAGCAGTGGATCCAGGTACGAAGCCAACATTCGATCTATGGTGGCAGGCATGCCGACCAGTGCCCTTGACAGATCCTGATGGTCCTACGCCAGTTGATAGACGGTCAGTCATTCCTCAGGTACCACAAGCTAGGCGGGGAGGCAGAGGCAGAGGCAGGGGCAGGGGCAGGGACAGAGACAAAGGGAGGGGTGGGGATGGAGGGAGGGATGGAGGCAGGGTGGTGATGGAGATGGAGGGAGGGGTGGAGACGGAGACCGTGGTGGAGACAGAGGCAGAGATGGAGGTCGGGGTGGGGATGGAGGCCAAGGCGGAGATGATGGTGGAGATGGCAGGAGGCGACAGTGGGACAGACAGAGATAGCACCGGAGGGTGCACCCACGAGCGGTGAGGGCGGCATTAGATGCCATCCCAGAGGTTGGTGAGGAGGGAGAGGGTGAGGAGCAGCCCAGACAGGAGGGAGAGGGCAAGGGGAGATAGGAGGGGGAGTCAAAGGTGAGGGGACAGGAGGAGGCAAGGGGGAGAGACAGGAGAGGGAGCCAGAGGTGAGGGGACAGGAGGAGGCAGAGGGGGAGAGACAAGATGAGGATGTGGAGTTGAGGGGAGAGGCGGAGGATGTGGATGTCAGGGCACCGGAGGAGGAGGTTGAGGTGGATGTCAGGGTGCCAGAGGTGGAGATGGAGGTGGCAGGGGAGGAGGAGGTGAAGGTGGCAGGGTAGGATGATGATGATGATAACAAGGATGATGATGCCATAGGTGAGGCCAAGAGACTCCTAAGATGGTAGATGGTTGAGGGGGAGGAGGAGATACCATCTTCTTCAGGGTTACCGTCAGATGCCATAGCTGATCAGAGAGTAGCCGACCTTCAGTAGAGATTAGATGCCAGCTTGGCACAGGTTAGGTCTTTACAATCAGCTCTGGAGGTAGCCTGTGTAGAGTGGGATCATGCAGTTATTCGCCAGCAGGACGTGGCCCAGTGGTGCATAGAGTTTATAGCCCTTTGTACAGGACCGATGGGAGACATGGCTCAGGAGCTCGTCCAGGTGAGCACCAGATTGGGGTAGTATAGGACCTTTTATGAGTAGGCAGTGCTGCTAGAGTGACAGGTCACAGACGAGATCAGGCAGTGGGCATAGGTCAGGTAGTGGCAGCGGTACCAGGAGCCATACCAGTGTCGGAGGGTCTACTTCCACAGGACACACCTCGGGTCATAGGTCACACCATTCCCGCAGGCATACTCTGAGTCACCATTCAGGGCATAGTTAGGGTTCCATTGGTTCAGTGAAAAGGTCAGGCCAGGTACAGCCGCCAGTTATAGATCCTACTACTTCTCAGAGTTCAGCAGTAGTGACCTCACAGGTGCTCTATACTGTGACGATGATGCCTTCACTCGCAGTTCCATCATCTTCACAGACTCAGGCCACTACAGGACCATCCCTTGTTTCAGCGCCCATGACAGAGTTGCCTCCGCCACATTCTTCTCCCCGAGGAGATGATGAGAGCCTTCCCTAGGGCATATTTGTATTGTGACACACTATATTATTTAATCCTGCAAGCTCCATTTTTGAGATACTCCATGACATTATCCTATGACATTGTACTATTTTTGAGATGATTCTATATGATGATGCAGTTTTGATGCGGCCTATATGTGTTATGTGATGCTTTTTCTTTACGTTTTATGACATGTATCATGTATGTGATTTGAGGTCTAATTTATGATGCTATGTGATGTATGATGCTTAATTTATAATGCCATTTATGTACTATGATGTCTATGTGTGATTTTGATGCCATGGTGATGCAATATTTATATGATTATGTTAATGATGTGCATGATGTATTTATGTAAAAGATGCAATGAGGATGATTATGTTAATGCAATGCTTGTGATTATGTATATGATTTAACGCCCTATATGATATTATTTAATGCCATGGATGATGTATGTATGGACCTAATGCAATGTATATGTTCATGTATGCTCTTATGTTTTTGGATGTCATAGGATATCACCGTGGGATGGATGAGAGAAGATGGCGAGACTGATGAGAGAAGATGATCAGACTAAAGAGGAGGAGATATGAGACCTATAAGAAGATACAAATCCTTCAAAACTTTACTGTAGGACTTTTAATATTTATTGCTCTTTAATCATCATTGGGCAAACTGTTGTAATGGCCAACAAACACCATGATATGACATAGATCAAGGTGTACAAGGTCGTACCATTACCTAAGACAAACAATCATAGACAAGGATGATCATGACTCATACTAGGAGTGTGCTTGCCCCATTCTTGTTGTCATAATCAACCACAAGCAGAAAAAGACAAGGACAGATCATGAAACGTCGCTGCTTCTCTAAATCCTGTTTCCAGAACATGCTTGAGAAACTAGTGACATGATTGCCAAAATACAAAAATAAAGTCTCTATCATGATATGTCGTTGCTTTTCTAAATCCCAGAATCAGGACCTCACTAAGAAGCTAGTAGTCATGCATGTCAATTTTCATGCTACGTCGCTGCTTCTCTAAATCCTGCTTAGTGGGATCTTGCTGAAAAACTAATAACATGATTAAAGATCAAAAGACAATTGTCAAGTGTTTGCTAAGTGCGTCTGGATATCCACTGTTCTGATGTTAAGATGCCATGTGTGATAATGTCGAGATGTCAAAATGTTTAAAGTTTTGATTGACCTTGGAAAACGCCGAGACTTGGTGAATTCAGGAAGGACACATACCGAATAATGTCAATGACTAGAGGATTTGATCCCTAATGGTTGTAAGGGGTCCCTCAGAATAATGACGATGCCTAGGAAGGACACATCCTAAGGCATAAATGACAGAGTTGGGTCTTCAGAAGGGCACATCTGAAGAATACTAATGTCAGGAAGAGTGATCTTTTAAATGTCAAGAGGATCACTCCAAATGCCGAAATGATGATGATGACGCCTAGGAAGGACACATCCTAAGGCGTAAATGACAGAGGTTATCACTCAGAAGGACTCATCTGAAGATTAACCAAAATTTGACAGTTTGACCGGTTTATGATGATTTGACTTGTTTTGACCGAATTTGACTTGGGTTTGATCATATGCTGATATTGTCACAATGATATGAATGACATGTTGATGAGATTAGCCATGTTTGGACAAATGACTATTTTACTTTGGTTTAGGGGTTTTACCTATGTCAAAATTGATTGATGACTTTTTGACGTGTGTGCCAGTGTAGTGCCATTAATCCTAATGGACTGACCTAATGCAGCCTCGGGGGCTCATCGATAGATGGCCTTGCCTATGTCATACACTCAGAGACCTCGTAGTTCGACATGACTAATGACTTTGTCTTGATGACCAAAGATTGTGCCATGATTTATTTTGACCAACCTAAAAGGACTGACCTAATGTCTCGGGGACTCAAGTATGAGTCTTGCCTACGTAGCAAATGCGCAGAGACAACGTAGTTAGAACAGATGACGAAGACTGTTTTGACATGATTGACTTTGACTAGAAATGACCAGGTGTTTATGCCCGTCGAGTGGTCTACTAATTTTATTTGATGTTTTCTTCAGGACGTTTTATGATTTTTAGGTCTTTTTTTAGGACTTTTTATGATATTTTTTTTATCTTTGTTCAGGACATTTTGCCAATGTTTTTGTCTTTTTTCAGGACTTTTTGCCAATGTTTTTGTCTTTTTTCAGGACTTTTTTGCCAATTTTCAAGATCATGTGTGACATCCACTGCAGTTTCATAATAAACATTTTGCCCCCAGTCAGGTCTAAGACTTAGTCATTTGCAAGAAATACGGACGGGATGTTGTTGGCTTGCTAGGCAGATAGTCGTCAGGACTTGTTGTCAATCGTTCATCCACTATGACAGATAGAGTAGGATGTGATGGTGATTTGTGAAATAATGGAAAATATTCCTTTCATCCTAGGCCAAGTTAGACAAAGTGACAATAGATGGCAGAGCAATGATTGATTACACATGGTGCCTGTTTGCCAGGTTTTCACCATGGTACTTGTCCAAAGTCCCTGTTTGCCAGGTTTTCACTATTGAACGAATCATTTTTCTCTTTACTATTTTCATGATTTTTTGATTTTTTTGGTGTCACCAAGACGCCTGTTTTCCAGGTTTTCATCAAGGTGACGATTTTTTACCATTTTTCAATTTTTTTGTATTTTATGATTTTCAGCCTTGTCCTCTGATGCTATGTGTAGAACTTTTGGAGGTGTAAACTATTGATGGGCTCAGTCAATTGTTCCCCATCTGGAGTTTCCAGTTGATATGCTCTAGAACCAAAAGAAGATATGATAATATATGGACCCAGCCAGTTTGGTTCAAATTTTCCTGGCTTTTCTCTGTCTACTTGGTTCTTAGGGTTCTGCATGAGAACTAGGTCGCCAATGTCAAACTTTCTGATTCTAACCTTTTTATTGTAGCTGCGACAAAGGCAATTTTGATATGCTTGGAGGTGATTCAATGAGTTTTGTCTTCTTTCATCCAGCATTTCCAGTTCGTGCAAGCGTGATTGTCGATACTCCTCTTCATTAGTTAGACCCTTCAAGGAGACCTATAGCGACAAAATTTCAACCTCAATGGGTAAGATGGCTTCAGTGCCAAAGACTAGGGCGAATGGGGTAGCCCCTATAGGCGTACGAATGCTAGTTCGGTAAGCCCACAGAGCAGGGTTAAGTTGTATGTGCCAGTCATGGCCAGCATCATTGACAGTCTTTTTGAGAATCTTGACAATTTTTTTATTCGACACCTCAGCTTGGCCATTTCCTTGGGGGTAATATGGGGATGAAAAGTGGTGTTGGATATGGAATCGCTCACATAACTCACGTACGTCTTGGTGTTTGAACAAACGTCCATTGTTAGTGATGATGGACTGTGGAAGGCAATACCGGCAAATGATGTAGTTGAGGATGAACTTTGATATTTGTTTGCTAGTAATATATGTCAATGGGATGGCTTCGATCCACTTTGTGAAATACTTAGTGGCGGTGATAATGAATTTATGGTCGTTGGATGAGGTTGGATGAATCTTACCCACAAGGTCGAGTCCCCACTGAGTGAAGGGCCAAGGAGAAGTGATGGGCCAGAGTTCTTGTGCTGGAGCATGGACCAAGTCACTATGTATTTGACATTTGCGACACGTCTTGACATATTCAATTGCATCTTTTTCCATTGTCAGCCAGTAATACCCAAGTCTCATCAGTTTCTTAGCTAGTGTAGGACCACTCGAATGAGATCCACATATACCATCACGTACTTCTCGTAGGGTCATACATGCTTCATCAGTGTCAAGACATCTAAGGAGGGTATCATCAAAACTACGGCGGTAGAGGGTGTCACTGATAATGGCATACCTTGTAGATTTTCTAATGAAGGACTTTCGTTGGTTATTTGACAGGTTCGGTGGAAGGGTGTGAGACTTTAGGTAATCATAAATGTCTTGATACCAAGGAGAGTTGGGACCAACAAGTTCACAAACCATTTCTGATTCTGGGATATCATATGCCGGTATCAAAAGTTTCTCTATTAAGAACTCAAATTGTGACACATTTTTAGGGATGTCCAAGAGAGAACTAATAGTAGCCATTGCGTCAGCTGCCTTATTCTGTGCTCTAGGGATTTGTTCAAAAGAAATTGATTGGAAGTATGTTAGGAAACTGTTCACCATCCTCTTGTAAGGAAGCAACTTCTCATTCTTTGTTTCATAGTCACCATTCACTTAGTTGATTACTAGCTGGGAATCCCCGAATACAAGTAATGTCTAAATTTTCCATTTGATTGCCAACTTGAGACCTGTAACTAGTGCTTCGTATTTGGCAATGTTATTTGTACAAGGGAAAGTGATTTGAAATGACTTAGGAATCAAATCCCCTTGTGGTGTGATGAACAAGATTCCAGCGCCTGAGCCATGGCCAGTGTGAGATCCATCAAAATACAGTTTCCATGGTGATGCCAGTTCTACATGAAAAATGGACTCATCGGGAAAATTAGTTACCAATGGATGAGAGGCTTGGATTGGTGCATCTGCCAGTTGATCTACTATTACTTGCCCTTTTATTGCCTTGCACTTAAGATACTGCATGTCATACTCACTTAGGATCATGACCCATTTTTCCAACCGTCCTATTAAGGCTGCTCGACTTAGTAGATATTTCAATGGATCAATCTTGGCAACCAATTGTGTCTGATGGCTGAGCATATAGTGTCTTAGTTTTTGGGATGCAAAAACAATAGCGAGGCATGCATGTTCAATGTATGTGTAGTTCAACTCATAGCCTATCAATGTGCGACTGATGTAATAAATTGCTCTTTCTTTTCCTTCATGATCATTTTGGGCCAGCAATGCCCCCAATGCTGAACTAGTTGTGGAGATGTATAGAATCAACAGCTTTCCCTGAATGGGCGACATGAGTACTGGTGTTGACAATAGGTAATCTTTGATTTGTTGGAAGGCCTCTTGACACTTGTACGTCCATAAAAAGGGGACTCTTTTGCGCAATAGGTACTGGAATGGGTGGCACTTGTCTGCCAATTGGGCTATGAAACGATGAATAGATTGTACCCTGCCCTACAGAGTTCTAAGTTCGCTGATCCCTCTAGGTGGAGGCATGTGTATGATTGCTTTGACCTTTTCCGGATTGACCTCTATGCCTCTTCGGGAAACTATGTACCCTAATAGTTTACCTGATGTGACCCCAAAAACACACTTCTTAGGGTTTAGCCAAACTTTGTACTCTTCCAGTCTCTTGAAAATTTTGTCGAGTACCTTCAAATGATCTTTCCTAGTTGCTGATTTGGCCAATAGGTCATCTACATAATCCTCCATTATATTGTGCATCATGTCATGGAAGATCGTGGTCATAGCCCTTTGATATGTGGCACCTGCATTTTTGAGACCGAAGGGCATGACGTTCCAACGGTATGTACCCCATGGGCAAGTAAATGTTGTTTTGTGTTGATCCTCAGGAGCAATGCGGATTTGATTATACCCAGAGAAACCATCCATGAGGGATAGCATCTCATGTCCTACAGTTAGGTCGACTATGATGTCAATGTTGGGCAAAGGAAAGTCATCCTTTGGACATGCTTTGTTTAGGTCCTGAATATCTATACATACATAGATCAACCCATTTAGCTTTGTGACTGGGACCAGGTTGGAAATCCATTCAGCATAATCTATAGACCTTATGAATTAGGCATCCAGTAATTTCTTTAGCTAGAGCTTAACCAATAGAGCAACTTGAGGGTGCATTTTGCACAACTTCTGCTCGACTGGTTTAGCATTGGGTAACAGTGGCAGATGATGTAGAACCAGTTCTGGGTCTAATCTGGGCATAACAGCATAAGACCATGCGAAGTTGATTTTTCAATCAGCAAAGAATTTATGAAATTATGGTTTTTCTTCATCAGTCAGTGATGTTGCAAATAGGACCATCTTGGGGTCTTCTGCGGTTGAAATGTTATCCTCTATTGTATCCTCAATAAGCATGGCTGATTTCTCCTATTGCATGGGGAGAAAGTTCAGTCATCCATCTTTGGGTGCCTCAGAGAGGTTTTCACCCGCGGATTCGTCCTTTATTTTTACTATTTCATCGTCAAGAGGTGTCTTTCGATTTTCACCTAGAGACGTTTCATTTTTTACTTTATTTATACTTTTGCGACTAGAGGACTGAACAGTCTCGCCGAAGTATGTCATGCAATCTAAATTAATGGAAAATCCTGATTTGTGGTCCCCACTAGGTATACCTTCTCATAAACCCATGAATTTAGCTATTGCCTCGTCATTCTGAAATGTTTCCAGAACTGGCAGTCCTTGTTGGTCCCAATTGACTAGTTCAAGGTAAACTAATGAGATGCCATCGTCAAGGTTAGTGATTTGGGGTGAGGATGCGGACAGCATGCAGATGGATTCGGTAATGTTGTAAATAAGGTTATTATCGTCCAACTCGATATCAGACTCTATCCAGTATTCTCCTTCACTAGTGTCATATTCATTGTCATAATAAGGAGTGAAGAGTTTAGAGCCCTGGCTATCAATATCATCTGACACTTCAGATAGATGAGACTGAGGGGATTCAAATGATGGTTGTTGTGTGTCATGGGAAGTGGTAGTAGGATTTTGACTATTTGGTGCCTGCTCAATTTTGAATGTTTGCCAAAATTGTTGTTCAGAGGTTAGTTCCCCTAGTTCAACAAACAAATCATCAAGACAATAGTCACTTAGGGATCGTTCGGAGCCAAATTCCCACTCGTGGGAGTCTGTTTTGGTTAGGGTTTCCCTAGTAGTATCGACACTTTTCGAAGCATGTACTCGCTCATTTGAAAGTATAGAGGTACGTCGATCGTCATTATTGAGTGATCCAAACCCTAAACCAAGATACTTCAGAATTTGAAAAGCTTCTATGGGTTCCCTTCGACCAGTTTTATTTTTTCCAAGGCCACTAGTACCATCGTAGCCTTTAGCCTTCATGAAGTCATAACCTTTGCCATATATTTGAACTGGTAATGGGGGTAATGTGACAGTATCCTTATAGATCCATCCTATGATGTCAGCAAGGTCTTCCTCACTCATGTCTCCCCACTTGATAAAAACTGTATTTGGTGGGACTATGAAGGTTTCCTGAGGTTCCATTCGGAAACATGGCCGACCATAGTCCTTGGGAGATCTAGGCATTGTTGTTATGCTGTATGCTATGTTCAATTTGAATTCTCCACAACCAAGGTCCTGGATTTTGACAGTTGATTCAGTCTTAGGGTTGGTGGAAGGTGGTGGTATGACGAAAGATGTGGGTGGAGTGGATGTGGAAGATGACATGAGCGTGGAAGGGTCAATGTATTTGGACAATGAGGAGCCAGGTACTTCTCGATTAATAAGTACTTGGTTTTCGGAGATACCCCTTAAATTGGTACAATATTGGAAAGGGTCAGGGTCTTCGTATATGGTTACCTTTGTGCCGTCAAAAGGAAACTTGAGGCATTGGTGGTATGTTGATGGAATATCTTTTAATGCGTGGATCCATGGATGGCCAAGTAAGATGTTATATGGTAGTTCCAAATCCAAGACCTGGCAAGTTGTGTCTACAATGACCGGTCCCACTCTGATAGGGGGAGAGATAACACCCCGTGAGGAGCGTTCTTCATCATCGTATGCTTTGATCACTATACTTTTTGTTGGGTCTACGCATGCATCAGAGAATCCAATAGCCTTAACCAATTTGAGAGAGCATATATTCAACCCTGCTCTGCCATCTATTAAAACCCATCTAACTTTGTGTTTGTGGACAAAAACTTCTATGTGTAATGTGTCATTGTGGTTGGTTTTATGTGATGAGTAATCTTGGTCCGAGAAGGTGATGTGGTGCGGCGTGGTGAGATATCCCACCATAGTTTCAAATTGATTGACATCGATGTCCTTAGGGACTGATGACTCTAAGAGAGTTTTGTCTAGGATTTCTTTGTGTGCCGGAGAGATACGAAGCAGCTCAAGGATAGATATTTGCGCGGGAGTCTTTCCTAGTTGGTCAATTAGGTTGAATTGACTTTTGGGTTTCCACTATTGTGGGGTTGAGACAGGTTTTGGTTGTTTAGCCGATGAGGCGGGTTGTGATTGTTCAGCTAACGGGCTCGATATAGTGATCTTGGTTTGTCTAGGGGGAGGTGGACTGGCTATAGTGACCTTGCCACTACGAGTAGTAGCATTACACTGCGGTACTCTCTTGACCATAATGGTATTGATGTAGTCATCATTAGTTCTGACATTATTTATTATTGGTCCACCAGAGTAATCGTACTTGGCTCGAGCGTAGTTAGCTTGGTTCTATGAACCTGAAGTGGAAGCATTATGGGAACCATGATTTTGCAGTGGATTCTTGTGGATAGTATGATCTGAGTTGGAGGTGAATTGTGATCCACCTACCTCGATGGTGCAATTTTCAATGAGGTCTTGGATTATGTTTTTCAGTTGTCGACAGTTGGAGGTTGTATGCCCTTTGACTCGATGGTATTCGCAAAGTGCATTGTCATTCCACCATGCTGGTTTGAATTGTCCTAGGTCATATGGTTTTATTTTCGAAAGTGTGATGACCCCATGCTGGATGTATTTCTTAAGGACTTCTTCAATGGGTTCACCCAAATGAGTATATGTGCGACCCCTAGGGAACTGTCTCATCTGACGATATTGGCCCTAATTTTTTTGACCATTTTGGTTGTTTGAAGGAGTATTGGGGGGAGGTGTCAATGTCATTGCAAGTCTGTTTTGTTGTTGAACCCCTTTCAGGGCCAATACAGGACCTACAGTGTTTGTAGTCTTAGCATCAACAACATCGTCATTTGTGACATGCTTATTCTTAACCCAATATTTGTTTTTGTCGATGAGTGGATTGATGTTCATGTTTTTGGAACCATATCTCAGTTCTCCCTTTGTGATAAGAGCTTTCTAAATCTGGACTCCCTTTTCGACCAATTCTGTAAAGTTTGTGCAACAATGTATTTGCAATGCGAATTTGAGAGGTCCTAGAAGTGTTTGGACAAACATGTCGACTTTTTCCCTTTTGGGGATGTCAATGTGACATCGACTAGCGAGGCTTCTCCATTTTTGAAAGAACGGGATAAATGTCTCACCTGAATCTTCTTGCATGAGGTTGCACAAGCTAGTGATAGAGGTGTCTACGTCAATGTTGTACACGTAATTTCTAATGAATTTTCATTTGAGCTCATCCCATGTTTGGATATCTTTTTGAGTTGAAAACCATTCAAGGGCTTGACCCACCAGACTTTTGGAAAAAAGTCTCATCAAGTATGTGGGTTCATAGGCGATATCCATATAGTGAGTTGCGAATTCGCGAACATGTTCAATGGGATTTGTCTTGCCTCTATATTTGGTGAAGTTTGGTGACACGTATCCTGGTGGGAATGGAGGCATATATAGGCTTGTGTCAAATGGGTATACATCCAGGTCGTATGATATTTCTGATTTCCTACCTAAAATGTACATGTTTTGCATGTTTTTCTCCATATCTCTCATTCTTGCTTTGAGTTCATCTATGGTAGGGTCGTTTATGTTTTCGTATGTTGGGTTGCCTGGTACCCCCTGTGTTCCTGTCTGGTGTGTGTGAATGTTGGTATATTGTGGTGGTATGTATTGTTGTGGTATGTATGATGTGTGTTGTTGGTATTGGAAGTTATGATTTGGTGTTTGTTGATGAGTATGAATGTTGGACGAGTATGTTGGGATATGTCCCCCAGCCATGTGTGTCATTATTTGGGGGATGTTGTGACCATGACTGTTATGGTGTGTCCATGATGTCATGGGTTGTGTTATTTGGCCACCTTGTGTAAATTGTTGATTTTGTACAAGGGGGATGTTTGTGTTTGTACCTTGGGAGGTAATGACATTTGACTGTGTTGTCGTGTTGGCATTTTGTTGTTGTCCTTGGATAAAGATACGTCTTGTGGCTCCTCTCAGAGGATTTTGTGAAGTACTATTGAACGGATTTTATGAAGTTGTGTTCATGGTAGTAGATGTAGTTGTCAAGGGGGGATTGTGGTGACTTGATGATGCCCCCGTGGTATTTACTGTTGCGGTAAAAAGAGGATTGGAATAATTTTCCCATGTTGTCGAGGAGCCAAGAGTGGTTCCATCCGATTGGGGTAGTGTTGTGGATGTTGTGGATGATTGTGATCCCCCAATAGATGTAGCGTTTATTGTATTGGAGATGTTTGGGATGTTGGATGTGGTATGCAATGTCGTTGTGGTGTCAAAAGGGGTGTTGCTCGTAGTATTTGGGAATTGACCACTATGTGAACTGTTATGTGCGTTGTTGGCATTAGGGTCATTTAGCGTGTTAATGTCAAATCCTTGCGGTAACTTAGCTCCTTCACTCAAGAGCATAGCTACGAATCTATCTCTGTCTTGATGGGCTATTGTTTCAGCAAGCTGATAGACCTCTGGGTCTTGTGTCAATGCCTCTATGTTTTCCAGAAGTAGTTGACCATTTTCATCTCTTTGCAAGTAGAGTTCGAAGGTACTGTTTGATGAGGACTGTGTTGTCACTAGAGGTTGATTGTCTAGATTAGAAAATGGATCGTACAAGGTCCAGTTTGAGTCATGTGGAGGATTGTTGGGGTCTTGCCTAAAGTTTTCCATTTGTCTCTTTTGTTTTTGAAGTCTGGTTTCGACCATAAATGAGATTGCTCAAAAAGGGAATGACAACTAAATGCAAGTATGACACTATGTGAGGTCTAAGTTCGAAATGATGCCTAGAATGACTAATATTTTTGGATTTTTGTGAATAAGGTATGCAATGTGTATGCAATGTAAGATAAGGTTATCTAAGCACTTCTAAGCTTGAGCTTTGTTTTCGATTTGGAATGCTAAAGGACTTTGTTGTAAATGACAAGTTGACAAGATCTAAATGACTAGTGAGTCTTCCTAACTAGACTTTTGAGTTGGAAGAAATCTCACAAAAGAGGACAATGACTAAAAGGATGTTTGATAACTTGGTCCAAAAGGGTCTGATTTTGAAAACAATGACTTTTCCAAGGTGTGCTTAAGATTTTCCTAATCTTAACTATGCAAAATGTGAACCTAGGGATAGTCTAATGTCAAATGTATGCAACGAAAAGGAATAAGGTATGAAACCTATGGTGACTAATGCAAACTAATGGTCAAGACTTTGAGCAATTTCAAGTTCAGGTTTCTGACAGAGTCTTCTTGGTGAAGAGTTTGACAAATGGTTGACATTTTCAAGACCTCAGGTTTCGGCTGTGAAGCTTAAAATTTTGAAAGGCAAATGCGTCACAGTTTAGCAGATGCATCACAGTTAAGCACATGCGGTTATGTTTATCAATTGCGGCTTTCTGACTGTCAAATGCGACTCAGTTAAGCAAATGTGGCTTTTCAGTTGTCAGATGCATCGTGATGCCTACAGATGCGTTCTAAGTTTCAGATGCGGTTTATCAGAGCAGTTGCATTGCAGAATATCAGTTGCGGTTCGACATAAATGATAGTTTTGTTTCAAAGTGATTATCATGTTGTTTTGATGGAAGTTTTGATCTATTTGATGAAAGTTTTGTTCTGAACTATGGTAAAAACCAGAAAACACTTGACAAACATAGCGTTTTATAAAGTAACCAAACACACATCAGATAAGCATGATCCTAGGTTAGGCCATGACAATATTCGCTAGATTCCACGTGGGTTTCCTCAACCGCATATTTGTAGCGTGTGAATTCAGAAGCTTGGCTGCATGGGCTCCCCATTACAGTGCACTCTCTTCTCAGGCCAACCAAGCTTCCAACCCCCATGAAACTCCCATGGCAAGCTGATCACCTCTACTACAAATTGCGAAAGTGTGGATGCCTTCACACCGACCGGTGCTGCGCTAGCAAATAGAAGGATTTTGGCTTACTACACAAGAGTGTTTAGTTCGGGACCCCCGTTCGAGTGGCCATACATGGGGCAAGAGATTAATCACCATTAAGGTGGAACTCCAGCCTGAAGAGGTTAAGCTCAACAGGGTTTAAGGGAGTACAACTCCGTCCGTATGACACATCCGCACTCGCAACCTTAGGTTTTCCCTTAAGGTTTACATTTATATACCGGTCGGGGGTAGCTTGGCTTTAGCTCCATTGCTAGTTTGAGTCATGTTGGGGTGATGAAATCCCCAAGAAGGCCCAATTTCTAGAGTTGGTAACCGTTTCTCTTACACCCAAGATCATCCGAAAGCGCGAGGGGAGAGGATACTTCAATGTACCAAGTCAAGGTAAATAACAAATAAGAATGGGTCTGGTTTTCTGATCACAAGGTTTTCACCAAGTGAGAGCATACTCACCTACCACTCCATAAGCACAATCAATCAAAGAAGACATGATTCTTTTTATAAGCACCAAAAACAAATGTTTGCTAATCTATAAATAAACAAGCACAATGTTTGTTTCTTCCTTCTTTGACATGCAAATCTACAAACAATGAATATTAGTAGTCTTGTATGTAATGGTCTTTGACACTACAAGAAAATATTAGTAACACAAAATATCTATTCTAATTAACATGCGGGAATAACCAACATTAGAAAACCAGAAAACTAGTAAACACCCAAAAATATGAAAATCAAAATGACAAAACTGAAAGAAAATTTTACCAGACAAAATAGATGCGTCGCTCAGGTCCTTGAATGCGACAATGTCAGAGGCGTCATTCTGGTTCTCAGTTGCGGCTTGTTAGAGCGGTTGCGTCACTTCTGTCAGCAAATGCGTCGTGATGTTTTTAAAGAACAATTGTGTCGATCCGTACCTATACCTGCAAAATGACAGAAAACAACAAAAAACCCTACGAAAATAGAAAACACACGAATGGGGATCGCCACACGCTACAAAAGAGGATTAGTAACGCAAAATCTAATCTAGCCAAGTAGGAATAAAAACACAGAAGAAACAGAAAACCAAAAAACCAGTAAATAGAAAAACCCAAAAATCTGGAAATCAAAATGATAAAATCGAAAGAAAATTTTACCAAACAGATGCGGCTCGACAAGCAGATGCATCACTCGGGTCTTCGAATGTGGCTCGACAGATCAAATGTGTCATTATGGTTGTCGGTTGTGGCTTGTCAGAGTGGATGCATCACTTTGGTCAGCAGATGCATCACGATGCATCAAATGCGTCACAATATTTTTTAAAAAATACTTGCGGTGATCCGTACCTATACCTGCAAAACAACATAAAACAACAAAAAATCGTACTAAAAATAGAAAAACGGAGTCGAGTTCACCAATGTAATCAAGGTAAAATCATATTTGTTAGAGGGGTTAGCACAATAACATAAAAATCCATTGAAGTAACAAAGTACAAAGGAAATAAGTATGAAAACAAAAGGAACAATGTTACCCTAGGTCTTCATCTTCCATACTTCACCTTTGTTACACCTCCTAGCTTGTAGTAAATAGAGAGGCCCTCAGATTTTGTATGAGCAACTATGACACATGACCAAGCCCTATGCAAGTGTTGAAGGATTTGTATAAAAGAAATGACCTCACAATAGACTAAAGGACCATGACTGTAAATGACAATGACAATAATCTAAGTTGATAGAATAAGTATGAGATCCAAAAATAAGAACAAAATTGCCATTTTATAAAAACTGCAATTTTGAATGTGTGGCCTGGATGAGAAGATGACAAATACCCTAGAATCAACGGTCAAGATTGAATGTTGTTGTACGAATTAGGGTTAGGTCAAAATTAGGGCAATGACAAAGATGAAGGGTTGAGATTGAATTATAAGATAATTCAATCAATGGCCGAAATTAAATGAGATGTCAGAAGATAAGATTTGATTTGGAAATAAGATTGGCACAGACAAAGAGGCTACTGGAGAAATTAAATAATAAAAATTATTTAACCTAGGTGACCAATGAATAATTAAATAATAAAGATATTATTTAATTATAGAGGAATGTGACAAAAGGAATTATTTTGAATTAAATGATGATTTAATTCAAAATTCAAGAGAGTTGACTAAATTAAATAAATTAAATTTATTTAATTTAATGAGAGAAAAGGCTAATGAATAATTAAATAATTAAAATAATTATTTAATTATAGTGGAAAGTGGACAAAAAATTAAATAAATTAGAATCTATTTAATTTTTTAAAAGAAGGGAACTTAATTAGTGATGTAATTAAATAAAATTTATTTATTTAATAATCAAGAAGAAATAAATGACAAAGGGGAATTAAATAAATTAAGAAATTTATTTAATTAAAGGAAGACTTAGATAATTAATGACGTATTAGATAAATAAATAACATTTATTTCTTTAATAATCAGGAGGAACAAATGACATGAATTAATTAAATAATTATGAATTATTTAATCAATAGTCGAATGTGGACCAAGGACATAATTAAATGACTTAATTATGTTAGGACGAAAGTGGTAAAAATGAAGCTTGCAGGCCTAGGTCATTTTTAGGTGTCTACAATGGTATTTATTTATATGCCATGTCATGTATGTCCTATGATGGTTACTTATGATGTGATGCCATGACAATGCCATGTTTAGTTGTATGTTGTGCTGATGTTGTGCCATGGATGATGACGATATGCATAATGTATTTTTTTGAATGGATGCCATGTTTATGATTATGTTAATGCATGACTATGTATAATGCAATATGTAATGAAATGTATATGATTTAATGCTATGGATGAGGTATGTCTAAATGATTATGTATGCACTTATGTTTTTGTATGTCACGGGATATCATCGAGAGATGGGCGAGAGAAGATAACAAGACAAAAGGAGAGGCATGTTAGTTCCCAGACCAAATCCTTCAAAACCTTACCATAGGACTTTAATATTTATTGCTCTTAATCATCATTAGGAAGATTATTGTGATGGCCAACAAACACCATGATATGACATAGATCAAGGTGTATAAGGTTGAACCATCATATAAGACAAGAAGTCACAGAAAAGGATGATCACAACTCATACTAAGGGCACAATTTTCCCTAGTATTTTTGTCATAACCAACCACAAGCAGAAAAAGACAAGGACAAGTCATGAAACATTGTTGCTTCTCCAAATCCTATTTCCAGGACATCCTTGAGAAACTAGCAACATGATTGCTAAAAGGAAAAATAAAACCATGATCATGATACGTTGTTGTTTTTCTAAATCCTATAGTTAGGACATTGTTGAGAAACTAGTAACATGAGTGTCAAAAGACAAGACAAACATCATGATACATTGTTGCTTCTCTAAATCTTGTTGTCAGGATCTCGTTAAAAACTAGTAACATGAAAAACCAAAAGACAAATGCCAAGTGTTTGCCAAGCGTATCTAGATGTCGAGTGTTTTAATGTCAAAATGTTAGGTTTGATGATGCTAAGATGACAAATGTCAAAGATTGTGAAATTTAGGAAGGACACCTCCTAAATAATGTTGATGTCAAGAGGATTGATCACTAAATGTAAAAAGGGATCCCTCAAAATGCTAGTGATAGTGACAATGATGATGCCTAGGAAGGACACATCCTAAGGCACAAATGACAGAGTTTGTTCTTCAGAAGGAAACATCTAAAAATACCGATGTCGAGAGGAGTGATCCTTAAATGTCAAGAGGATCCCTAAAACATGTCAAATGAAAATGATGATGCCTAGGAAGGACACATCCTAAGGCATGAATGAGAGAGATTGTTCTTCAAAAGGACACATCTGAAGAATACTGATGTCGAGAGGAGTGATCCTTAAATGTCAAGAGGATCCCTCAAAAATGTTGGATGACAATGATGATGCCTAGGAAGGACACATCCTAAGGCATAAATGATAGATTTTATTCTTCAGAAGGACACATCTGAAAGATACTAAGATTTGACAGTTTGGTCGTTATGATAATGTAACTTGTTCTGACCAAATTTGATTGAAGTTGACTGAATTAACTTGTGTCGACTATATATCAATATTGACATGTTGATATAATTGTCACGTTGAGTAAATGGTTGCAAAAATTTGGTTACAGTAATTGGCTTATTTTGAGATGACTTTTTTGACTTGAAGACTTTTTTTGACGTGTGTGCCAGTGTAATTTCATGAACCCAAATGGACTGGCCTAGTGCAGCCTTGGGGGCTCATCGATAGATGGCCTTGCCTACATCATACACTTAGAGACCTCGTAGTTCGACATGACCAATGACTTTTTCTTGATGACAAAAAATTGTGTCATGATTTTATTTTGACAAACCTAAAAGGACAAACCTAATGTCTTGGGGACTCATCAACTGATGGCCTTGCCTACGTAGCAAATGCACAGAGACAACGTAGTTCGGAAAAATGAAAAAAAACTAATTGATTTGATGGAATTGACAAGGAATGACTCCATTTTTGTGTTTTCTAGACACTTTGACTTTGTTGGGGTTTCCTTATGACGCTTTTCAATTTTTAGGTCTTTTTTCAAGACATTTTACCATGTTTTTGTCTTTCTTCAGGACGTTTTGCAATGTTTTTGTCTTTTTTTTAGGACATTTTGTAATGTTTGTCTTTTTTCAGGACTTTTTGTGATGTTTTTATCTTTTTTAGGAATTTTTGTGATGTTTTTATCTTTTTTTAGGACTTTTTGTGATGTTTTTATCTTTATTCAAGACTTTTTGTGATGTTTTTGTCTTTTTTTCAAAGAATTTTACAATTGCCCAGACCATGTGTGATACCCACTATAGTCACATGATAAAAAATTTTCCCCTAGTCAGGTCCAAGACTTAGCCAATTTTAAAGGATGTGAAAAGGATATGTATGGGATACCTGATAGATAGTATGTAGGGCTTGATGTCAATCATTTTTCAACCATGAGAGGCAAGGTATGATGTCATGGAAAATGTCGTGGTGGTGACAAAAAATGTGTTTCATCATAGGCCTAGATAGATAAAGTAACAGTAGATGGATGAGCAATGATTGACTATGCATGGCACCTGTTTGCCAGGTTTTCACCATGGTACTTATCCAAAGCACCTGTTTGCTAGGTTTTCACTATTGGATGAATTATTTTTCTTTACTATTTTTTCATTTTTTTTAAATTTTTTTTCGTGTTATCCAGATGTCTGTTTTCCAGGTTTTCATCGGGGTGACGATTTTTAATTTTTATTTTTATTTTTGTATTTTCCAAGGTTTTCAGCTCAACTTTTTAATGCTATGCATATAATTTCTAGAGATGTAGACTATTGATAGGCTCTGTCAGTTGTTCATTGTCTAGAGTAGCTAGTTGATATGCTCTAGAAGCAAAAGAGGATATGATGACGTAAGGACCCAACTAGTTTGGTTCAAACTTGCTTGGCTTTTCTCTGTCAGCCTAATTCTTAGGGTTCTGCATGACAACTAGGTCACCAATGTCAAAATTCTTGTCCATGACTTTCTTATTGAAACTACGACATAGGCAGTTTTGATATGCCTACAGATGGTTTAGGGAATTATTCCTTCTTTCCTCTAGCATCTCTAGCTCGTGTAGGCATGACTGTCTATACTCCTCATCATTAGTTATACCCTTCAAGGAGACTCATAAGGAAGGAATTTCAACCTCAATGGGAAAGATGGCTTCAGCTCCAAAGACCAGAGCGAATGGAGTGGCTCCTCTAGGTGTATGAATGCTAGTGCAGTAAGCCCATAGAGCAGGGTTGAGTTGAATATTATAGTCACGACCAGCATCATTAGAGTCTTTTTCAGGATTTTAACAATGGTTTTATTTGAAGCCTCGGCTTGACCGTTTTCCTATGGGTAATATAGAGAAGAAAAATGATGTTGTATGTGAAATCGCTCACATAACTCATGAACCTCTTGGTTTTGAAATGGACGTCCATTCCCAATGATGATGGATTGCAGAAGACCATACTATAAAATGATGTAGTTAAGAATGAATTTGGAGATTTGATTGTCGATTATGTATGTCAAGGGGATGGCTTCAATCCACTTCGTAAAATAATCAGTGGTGGTGATGATGAATTTGTGGTCATTTGATGAGGTAGGATGGATCTTTCCCATGAGGTCGAGTCCCCATTGTGTGAAGGGCCAAGGGGAAGTGATTGGCCAAAGTTCCTACATTAGAGCGTGAATTAAATCACTATGAATTTGGCATTGGCGACAAGTCCTGACATATTCTTGTGCATCTTTCTTAATGTTTGGCCAATAGTACCCAGGTCTTGTTATCTTCTTGGCCAGAGTAGGACCACTCGAATGAGACCCACATATACTCTCATGTACTTCATGTAAGGTTGTGTGTGCTTTGTTAGTGTCAAGACATCTAAGGAGGGTGTTTTCAAAGCTATGACAGTAAAGGGTGTCACTAACAATGGCATATCTTGTAGCTTTTCAAATAAAATACTTCCTCTGGTTATTGGACATATTAGGGTGGAGGGTTTGGGACTTAAGGTAGTCATGAATGTCTTGGTACTAGGGAGAATTGGGACCAACAAGCTCGTAGACCATCGTTGATTCTGAAATTCCATAGGTAGGGACCAATAGTTGTTCTATTAGGAATTCCAGCTGAGGCATATTGCTTGGAATGTCGAGGAGAGAGCCTATTGTATCCATGGCATCTACCGCCTTATTTCTTTGCTCTTGGAACTTGCTCAAAAGTCACTATGTGAAAATATGTCTAAAAACTGTCAACCATTCATTTATAGGGAATTAGTTTCTCATCCTTAGTGTCATATTCATCATTAACTTGGTTGATGACTAACTGAGAATCCCCATAGACATGTAGTGCTCTAATTTTCCATTTTATTGCCATTCTAAGTCCTATGACTAGTTCCTCATATTCTGCCACATTATTGATAAATGGGAAAGCTAGATGTGGAAGGATTTAGGAATGGAATCTCCTTGAGGGGTGATAAATAGGATTCCTTCCCTCAAGCCATGATTATTATGAGATCTGTCAAAGTATAGCCTCCATGGTGACTTGGGTTTCATATGGAATATTGAATCATCTAGGAAATTTTCCACTAAGGGGTGATCACTTTACATAGGTGTGTTCGCCAGTTGGTCTACTATAACTTGTCCCTTTATTTCCTTTCTCTCTACATATTGAATATCATATTCCCTCAAGATCATTACCCATTTTTCCATACGTCATGTTAATGTTTCCCGACTTAATAGATATTTGAGGGGGTCAATATTTGCTACCAACTGTGTTTGATGACTTAACATATAATGTCTTAGCTTCTGAGCTACAAAGACCACCGCTAGATAAGCACATTCGATGGATGTGTAATTTATCTCATACCCAACCAGTGTCTGACTATTCTAATATATGGCCCTTTCTTTCTCCTCATGGTCATTTTGTGCTAGTAATGCCCCCAATGCCAAAGTTGTTGAGATGTATAATATCAAAGGTTTGCCTTGAATGGGAGGCATAAGGACTGGTGATGATAGTAGGCAGTCCTTTATTTGCTGAAAGGATTCTTGGCATTTATCTATCCACACAAAGGGGATGCCTTTGCGCAAAAGATATTGGAATGGTCAAAACTTGTTAGCCAATTGTGCTATGAAGCGCCAGATAGATTGTACCCTACCTTGTAAGGTTATGAGTTCATTGATTCCTCTAGGAGGAGGCATGTCTATGATGGCTTTTACTTTTGCTGGATCAACCTCAATGCCTCTTCGAGACACTATGTATCCCAAAATTTTGCTAGATGTTATGCCAAAGACACATTTCTTAGGATTCAGTCAAACTTTGTATTCTTCTAGTCTCTTGAAAATTGTGTCTAACACCTGCAAATGATCTTTTATTGTTACTGATTTAGCCAAAATTTCATCCACATAATCTTCCATTATCTTATGCATCATGTCATGAAAGATTGTTTTCATAGCCCTCTGATACATGGTGCCTACATTTTTAAGACCAAACGACATGACATTCCAATAGTATGTACCCTAAGGGAAAGTGAATGTTGTTTTATGTTGATCTTTGGGGGCGATATGAATTTGATTATATCCTAAGAAACTATCCATGAGGGATAGCATCTCGTATGCTGTCGTGAGATCAATGATGATATCTATATTGGGTAGCGGAAAATCATCTTTTGGACATGCCTTTTCTAAGTCTCTAAAATCTGTGCAGACTTAGATCATCCCATTTGGCTTTGTTACTAGCACCAGGTTAGATATCCATTCAACATAATCAATAGACCATATGAACCCAATGTCTAGAAGTTTCTTCAACTCAGCCTTGACTAATAGAATGACCTCAGGATGCATTTTGTGTAGCTTCTATTTAACTGGTTTGGAATTTGGCAATAATGGTAGATGGTGCAGAACCAATTCTGGGTCTAGTCCAGGAATGTCTGCATAGGACCATGAAAAGTTGATTTTACATTCGGCAAAGAATTTGTGAAATTCTAGTTTCTCTTCTTCAGTCAAGGACGCAGCAAAGAGGACCATTTTTGGATCTTTTGTGGTTGATATGTTGTCTTTTATGGTGTCCTCTATGAGCATAGATAATTTATCTTAAGTTATGGGGAGAAAGTCCAATCCTCCATTTTTGGGTAGCTCAGAGAGGTTTCCACCCACAGATACGTCCTTTGTTTTTACTTTTTTGTCGTCAAAAGGTGCCTTTTAGTTTTCACCTAAAGACGTTTCATGTTTTGCTTTATTCTTATTTTTAATTTTGTGACTAGAGGATGGAGTAGTCTCCCTGAAATAAGCTGCACAATCTAGGTCAATGGTGAATCCAGCCTTGTGATCACCACTGGGTATGCCCTCACGTAATCCCATAAACTCTGCAATGGCCTCATCATTATGAAAGGTGTCTAGGACTGGCGGGCCTTGTTGGTCCCAATTGATTAGTTGCGGGTAGACTAAGAAAATGCCATCGTCAGCATTGGTGAATTGAGGGGAGGATGCAGAAAGCATGCAGATAGATTTAGAGACATTGAAGATGAAGTTGTCATCATCCAATTCCACATCAGACTCTATCTATTATTCCCTTTTACTTATCTCATATTCATTGTCAAAGTAGGGGACAGAGGAATCAAATTCATGAACGTCAGTGTCATGTGGTAATTCAGATGGTGGGGCTTGTATGTCATGGGGAAGGTAAATGGGACTGTGAATATTTGGTGCTTGATCGATTTTAAATGTTTTCCAAAAATTTTGTTCAAAGGTAAGCTCCCCAGTTTCAATGAACAAATCATCGAGGAAATAGTCACTTAAGGATCTTTGGGAGCCAAATTCCCACTCTTAGGAGTCAGTTTCAGTAAGGGATTCCTTGATGGTCTTGACACTTTCTGAAGAATGCATGTGCTCACTCAAAAGTCCATTGGTACGTTGATCATCATTGTTGGGAAATCCATACCCTAATCCAAGATACTTTGGTATTTTGAAAGATTCTATGGGATCTCTTCATCCAGTTTTATGTCTTCCTAGGCCACTAGTTCCATCATAGCCCTTAGGCTTCATCATGTCATATCCCTTGCCATATTTCTTAACTGGTAATGGGGGTAGGTCTGCTAGTTCTTTATAGAGCCATCCTATAATATTGGCAATGTCCTCATTGCTCATGTCTGCCCATTTGATGCAAACTTTTTTAGTGGAACTTTGAAATTTTCTTTGGGTTCCATTATAAAACATAGTCTACCATAGATCTTTGGTGACTTGGGTATTGTCATGATGTTATAAGTCGTATGTAGTTTGAATTCTCCACAACCTAGGTCTTGGATCTTGATAGTGGGATCAGCCTTAGGAAGTGTGGAAGATGGTGGCGTGGTGGAAGATGTGGCTAGAGTGGACATGGACTATGATGCGAGTGTAGACGGGTCAATGTACTTGGAAGAAAAAGAGCTAGGAGCTTCCTGGTTGATGGGAAATCAATTTTCTGAAATACCTCTTAGGTTGGTACAATATTGAAAAGGGTCATGGTCTCCGTATATGGTGATTTTTGTGCCATCAAATGGGAATTTTAAGCATTGGTGATATGTGGAGGGGACAAACTTTAAGGCATGAATCCATGTGTGCCAAACAAGATATAAGGTAGTTATAGATCCAAGACTTGGCAAGTTGTGTCCACAATGACTGGTCCCACTCTAATAGGAAGAGAAATAATGCCTCTAGAAGAATATTCCTCATCATCACATGCTTTTATGACTATGCTCTTTGTAGGGTCTACACATGCATCAAAAATCCCTAGAGCCTTAACCAGTTTTAAGTAGCATATGTTCAATCCTACTCCGCCATCTACTAAAACTCTTTTGACCTTGTTCTTATGGATGAAAGTTTCGATATGTAGTGCATTGTTATGGTTGGTCTTGGGTGACGAATAATCTTGATCAGAAAAGGTGACGTGATGAGGTGTAGTGAGGTATCCTACCATAGTCTCAAATTGGTTGACATCAATATCCTTGGGGATGGATGACTCTCGCAAGGTTTTATCTAGTATAGCCTTATGCATGGAAGAAATGTGAAGCAACTCAATTATGGAAATCTACGTAGGAGTTTTGTCTAATTGGTCAATTAGATTAAACTAACTCTTGGGTTGCCACTGCTTTGCAGATGAGCCAGGTTGTAGTTGTTTAGGAGATGGAGCAGGTATGGTGATCTTACATTGCCTAGTAGGAGGCAGACCAGCTATGGTGATCTTGGAACTTCAAGTAGTGGCATTGCATTGAGGTGCTCTTTTGACTGTGATGGTATTGACACACTCATTATCAATTCAGACATTGTTTATAGTAGGTCCACCAGAATAGTCATACTTGGCACGGGTGTAATTGGCTTGATTATTGTTTGTCTTAGGACCTAACGTGGAAGCATTATTAGAACCATGTTCTTGCAATGGGTTCTTATGAATGGTATGGTTTGCATTTGATGGAAATTGTGGTCCACCCAATTCAATTATTCGGCTTTCAATAAATTCTTGCACAATATTTCTAAGTTGTCAACAAGATGATGTCTTCTGTCCTTTAGCCCGGTGGTACTCACAAAAAGCATTATCATCCCACCATGATGGTTTAAATTTCTCTAGGTCATACAATTTAGGTTCTTCAAGTGTGATGAGACCGTTTTGGAGGAGCTTCTTAAGGACATCCTCAATTGGTTCTCCCAAAGCTGAGTATGTTTGTCTTCTTGGGAATTATCTTGTTTGGCAGAATTGTCCTTGACCTTGACTATTTTGACCATTTTGGTTGTTTGGGATGGCATTGGTAGGGGCTGTCAGTATCATTGTTGGTTTGTTTTGCGGTTGAACCCCTTTAAGGGCCAATACAAGACTCATAGTGTTGTCAACCTTGGCATCGACAACACCGTCATTGGTATAGTGTTTATTTTTGACCCAGAACTTATTTTTGTTAGTGGGAGTATTTACAGTTGTGTTTTTAGGACCATATTTTAGCTCTCCTTTTGCAATAAGAGCTTTCTCAACCTAGACACCCTTTTCAACTAGGTCTATGAAGGTTGTGCAACAATGTACTTGCAATCCATATTTTAAGGGGCCTAGAAGTGTTTGAATAAACATGTCCACCTTTTCCTTTTCAGGTATGTCGATGTGACAATGACTAGCTAGACTTCTCCATTTTTGAAAGAATGGGATGAACGTTTCACCAGTGTCCTTTTGTGTGAGATTGCATAAGCTAGTAATAGAGGTGTCCATGTCAATGTTGCATGAGTAACTTTTTATTAATTTTTGTTTAAGTTCATCCCATGTTTGGATATCCTTTTGAGTGGAGAACCATTCAAGAGCAAGACCTACAAGACTTTTAGAGAAGAGTCTCATCAAGTATGTTTGTTCATAGGTGACATCCATATAGTTGGTTGTGAATTATCGGACATGTTCAATAGGATTTGTCTTTCCTCTATATTTGGTAAAATTAGGTGACACATATCTCGGAGGAAATGGTGGCATGTATAAGTTCATGTCAAAGGGGTATATAGATAAATCATATGACACTTCTGATTTCTTGCTGGATATTTGTATGTTTTCTATGGTCTTCTCTAGACCCGTCATCTTTGCTTACAAGGCATAAATTATAGGTTCATTTATGTCCCCATACATTGGATTGATTGGTACACCATGGGTCTCCATTTGTTGTGAGTGGATGTTGGTGTATTGTTGTGACATGTATGATGTGTTCTGATTTGCATGTTGTTGGTATTGAAAGTTTGGATTGGGGACATGTTGGTGGGTATGAATATGAGATGAATATGTCAGAATGTGTCCCCCAACCATTTGGGTCAATATTTGAGGAATATGGTGACCATGAATATTTTTATGTGCAAATGATGCCATACATTGTCTGTTTTGATTGCCTTGCCAAAATTGTTGGGATTATACAAGGGGAATGTTCGTATTTTGTCCTTGGAAGGTGATGGCATTAAGTTGTGTTGACATGTTAACATTTGGTTGTCGTCCTTGAATAAAGAGACACCATTTACTTCCTCCCAAAGGATTATGTGAGGTACCAATGAGAGGATTTGATGAAGATGAACTCATGGTACTAGATGTAGTTGTAAATGGAGGGTTTGAGTGACTTGATGATGCCCCCATAGAATTTACTATAGTGGTAAATAGAGGATTGGAATAACTTTCCCACATTGTTGAGGACCCAAAGGTAGAGCCAGTCGATTGTGATGATATTGTGGATATTGTGGGAAGTGTGATAGCCTATGTTCCTCCAATGGATGTAGCATTGATTGAATTGGAATTGTTTAGAATGTTGGAGGTAGAACTCATGGTAGTTTTGACATTTTGAGAGGTGGCATCAAAAAGGGTATTGCTTGTGTTTTGTTGAGGTTGATCGTTATTGGACACGTTGTTTGTATTGTCGACATTATGGTCAGGAGATGTCAGTCTCAAAGTATTAATGTCAAACCCATGGGGTAAATTAGCTCCTTGACTTAAAAGTATGGCCAAATATCTGTCTGTCATATAATACCATTTGTTCTATGAAGTAGGCTGCTTCTGGATCTTCTACTGCTACTTCTAGGTTTTCCTCAAGTATTTGTCCATATTCATCCTTACATAAGAATGGTTCAAAGGGGTTGTTTGATAAGGATGGTATTGTCATGAGAGGTTGAGTATTTGTGTTGCTAAATGGGTCATCAAATGTCCAATTTGGGTCATACGTGTGATTGGTGATGTTGGAATTGGAATCTTGTCCAAAATTTTCCATTTTTCTTTTCTTTCTTTGGAGTCTAGTTTCCACCATAAAAGGAAATTGCTCAAACAAGAGTGATGAGAATGACAACTAAATGCAAGGATGATGCTAGCCTATGTTTTTGGATTTTTGTGATAAAGGATGAAAATGCAAGACTATGTTTTTGAGTTTTTGATAATAAGGGATGAGAATGTGACAATGTTATCTAAAGGAAATGAAGAATGTAAAATGAAGACTAGAACGGCAAGTTATAACACTATTTTTTTTGTATTTTGGAATAAAAGATGACAATGCAAGGTGATGATGACGTTTTCCTAAGGAAATGATGAAGGAAAGATGCCAAGGTTTTCAAAGTCAAAGTGCCAAATGAGGACTAAGATGATAATGTTGACTAAGGACTAAAATGATTAATGCAACGTCTAGGTTCAAAATGAGGACTATAGATGGGCAATGCAAAGTCTAAGTTTAAAATGAGGACTAAGTTTGGAAAGGTTTTTCTTAACCACTTTATGCTTGACTTATGTTTCAATTTTGGTTATCAAAGGAACTTGCTGAGGGGACTAAGTGACAAGGTCCAAATGACAAGTGTTCCTTCCTAACTAGACTATTGAGTTGGAGGTTCTCACAAAAAAATACAATGACTGAAAAGAGGAATAATGACTATGTCCGAAGATAACCTAGTTTTGAAACAATGGTTTTACAAAGTGTGATTCAAGTTGGCCTAATCCAAAATTTTCCAAGATGAAGCCTAAGGACAAGTTTATGGTAGAACTGATGATTATGACACCTAGGGAATGCAACTAAAAATTTGGAAAGTTAACCCTATGGATGTGATGCAAGCTAGTGAATGCAAATGATGGGTTTTTTGAGCAATTTCAATTCTAGTTTCTGATAGAGACTTTTTGAAAATGATGTTTGACAGTAAGGTAAAGTGTATGGACTCAGATTTTGGTCTAGGATAATGTTTGGTTTTCTATCAGGTGATTGCGTCGTTATAAGCAACAAATGCATTGCAGTGATCAAATGCGGCTCTAGAAATGGAAAATGTGGTGCAGTGTTGCAAATGCAGCTTTAAAGATGTCAAATGCAGTTTAGTGTTGCAGATGCAGCTTTACAGATTGAAAATGTGTTTCAAGATAGGAAAATGCAGTGTTTATATTAGCAGATGTATTTGAGTAGAGTAGATGCATTGCAAAAGTTGGAAAATGTGGTGCAACAGAGCGATTGTAGTTTAACAAATGCGTTGCAAAATGTAAAAATTCAAATTTCTGATGTTTGTGGTCAAAAACCTAAATTGTTTAAAGTTTGATAGTTTGTTTCGAGATGTTTGAGTGTTGTTTGTTTCATTTTAGTAACCAGCAAACACTTGGCAAGCATGATATTTTCAAAGTAATCAAACACAAAAGAGAACAAGTACAATCCTATGGTTAACCAAGGAGAGTATTTGCTAGATTCCACGTGGATTTCCCCAGCCGCATATTAGTAGCATGTGAATTTAGAAGCTTGGTTGCATAGGCTCCCCCTTATAGTGCACTCTCTTCTCAGTCCAACCAAGCTTCCAACCCCCATGAAACTCCTATGGTAGATTGATCACCTCTACTATAGACTGTAAAGATGTGGATGCCTTCACACCGACTAGTGTTGTGCTAGAAAATAGAAGGTTTTTGGCTACTACACAATGGTGTTTAATTTGGGACCCCTGTTCGAGTGGCCATATATGGGGCACAATATTAACCTCTATTTAGGAGGCACTCCATCTTGAAGAGATTAAGCTCAACAAGGTTTTGGGGAGTACTACTTGATCTGTATGACACATCCACACTCATAATCTTAGGTTTTCCCTTAAGATTCACATTTATATACTAGTCAGGGGTAGCTTGGCTTTAGCTCCATTATCGGTTTGAGTTGCCTAGAGGTGATGAAATCCCCTGGTAGGCCCAATTTCTAGAGGCAATAATCATTTCTCTTACACCTAGGATTGCATGACTGTGCAAGGGGAGAGGATACTTCAGTTATTACATCAAGGTTACACAGGGAAAAAGTGGGTCTGGCTTTCTGATCACCTAGTTTGCATAGGGTGAGAGCATATTCACCTACCACTTTCAAACACAATCAGACATAATTGAAAACATGTTTATTTTAAATGCACCAAAAGAAATGTTTTCTATTCTAAAAGGAATAAGCACAATTTTTTTGGAATGAATCTTGGACACTCGAACCTACAAAAGCACAAGTTAGGAGTTTTATCAACTAGTCTTGGACCCACGAAATATAACCGCCACATGCTGCAAACAAAGATTAGTAACATGAAAAACCCCTATGCTAGGTAGAATGCAGAAGAAAACCAAGAATGTCAAAATAAAAATTAGAAAATCTAAATGCATAAAAAAGAAAATATTACCAAGAAAATGCATCATAGCAGAGAAATACGTCTCTTTGTGCAAAAAATGTGTCGCGGTCCCACATTTTGGTTTAACAAGAAGATGCATTGATTGATTGTTGAAATGCGGCTTTACTGACTGCGATTGTGGTTCATCAAAGCGATTGCGGTGTTTCATCTAGCAAATGCATTGTGAAGCAGTAGATGCAGCTCGAGAAAGCATGAATGTGTCATTTTGTACCTATACTTGCAAGAAAAAAAATAGAAAACCAAAAACCGTATAGAAAATAGAAAAAATAAAATATGTCGGGTTCACCAATGTATCAATGGGTCATTTTTTAGGTAAGTTACCAGATTAATAGATTAAATCAAAACCCAAAGAAACTATGAAACACATTGGAAGCTTAAACAAATTAAAATAGTTATACCTATTACTAGTTTCCTCCATGATTCATTTTCATAGCACCTTCTAGCTTGCAACAATTGTGATTGTTGCCCTCAGATTTGTGTGTGTGAGCAAATGATTGTGACCAAGCCCTTTGCAAGTTCTAAAGGATATGATGAAAAATTCCTATGAAAAATGACTATGACAAATGACTATTCCTATGAATAATCCAATTCAATAAACTAAATGCCAAGTATGCGAGTAAACTCTAAGTGTAATAAAGTCAGAATAATCAAGTGGTCCCAAGAATGTGAGCAAATTGGCATTTTATAGAAAATGCAATTTTGGATGGATGAACAAGGTTGAAAGCTGACAAAGCCTAAAATTAATAGACAAGACTTCATGTGACAATCCCTAATCAGGGTTAGGGAAAAATCATTAAATGAGAGGTCAAGATGTCATTTGAGAAAATTGAATTGGCGGTCGAGAATAAATGTGATAATTAGTCAAAAAGATAAATATTTTAAAAAATCAAGAAGATAAAGACTACTTGACTTGTAAGATTCAAAAAATCAAGAGGATAAAGGTTGAATTGAAAATCATATTTGAAAAATCAACAATTTGCTCAATTACTTGATTTTTGGAAGAAGATTGCCATTTTGAATTAAATTAATTCTGTTAGAACTATAAAATTTTGAAAATTTTATAGTTGTTTATACCCATGAGTTTCCAAATTAGTCCTTACCATAAGCACAAAAAACCTCTCTTCATAATATTTTTGCCCATACTTTGTCATGTGGTCCCATCAAATCCATATAGCCCTGAATATTTCACTATATAATTCATATTGGCAAGAGATGGTGAGGGTCTCCTTGATCCATGAAGCATTTTTTACTAATGTGTATCTTTTGTAGTCTATTAGCAAGAGTTCGGGAGTGTCATACCAATGTGATTTCATCTACAGACACATATCGGAGGATGTAATTCATTGTCTCAGCGACAGCAAGATCATATCAACAAGAAAGCCATCATTGGAATAGGTCATAACAAACTCATATATGTCTTACCGACCGGCGCACAAGGAGACATATCGGCCACACTAAAAGTCATCAGAATGAAGGCTTACCGAATGCATCTGGTCTTGCCGACAAAACATAAGGGGATTTTATAAATGATTATCGAGATGAAGTCATGTAGTCCTGCTGACCCATATGTCTTGCCAATAGGATTATGTGGATAAAGGACTCAACAGTATGAATTGATTATTGACAAGACTAATTTCATCAGAGAGAGATATGAGAGTCACGTCGAGTGTTGTTTTATCGGTGAGAAATTAATTATGTCTCAGCGACCAGAAAACATACCAAGGGATATATCTCGGTGAGACATGAAATGATCTATGGAACATCTCCCCAACTCAAAATGTCACAGCAATATACAGAAACCAAGAGGATAACTATCAATGAGACTTTGAATGTCGATGAGACTATGGGAAATTAGAGTGATATATAGTTTGCAATAGTCGATAAGACTCAAAGTATCAGGGAGACTACAGGATGTTTTGATGAATGGTTTAATGAACGTTGCTAAAAGCTATCACCCAAGATTTGAAAATGTCTCACCGACAATACTATATGATGTGACAGTGTGATTTTCAAAAAAAGACTTACTGCACTCGTGTTTCATCTAACACATTAATGGTGCGATGGAGCACAATAAGGAGAATTCAATTGGAAACATTAGCATGGAATTGATAGCTGAAGAATAAAAAATGCAACTGAATAATCAGGGCATTTTCTCAGTCTGAAGGTTTTGAGAAAAATACAGTAAGTTCTTGTGTCTTAGTTTTGCTAATTTTAACTTCTGTAACTTTGAAGAATGGAGTCCCCTAGCTCAGGAAAATCAAAAAGCAGAAAACATGGTGAAAGCAATCAACCTAAGGGAAACAAATAGAAAAATGAAATGGAACATGAGGGCATTGAACGAAGATTAAATCAAGACCTCATTGACCAGTTACCTGGCTTTGGACCTAAAGCCAAATGATCTGCACAACTTAGGGAAGAAATAGATAAATTGGATGATAAATGTAAACTCATAGGAGATGTTTGGACTCCAATAAGAGGGTATGAATTGTTTAACTTTCACTATAATAGGAGAAATCATTTTGAACCAGTATGCAACCCATGGAAGCTTAATTTGGGAAAGTTGGTGTGCCCTAATGTATTTGTAAATACATAATTGGTAAAACTATTAGCTATTCATTATAACTAAAAACTCAAAGCTATATCTGACCCATCCGGGAAACCACAAATACACTTATCAGAAGATGCAATAGGGGAGGTTTTCCATTTGGAAGAGGTTTGCAATGAAAAAATCATATGTGAAGAGTTGGAAATGGAGTTCGGAGAATGGATACAATTTATAAGGGTTGGAGGTTGCCAATTCACAACATTAGACAAGGTGGCAAACTAGTTCCTCTACAGGATAGCGATGGACCTCCTTTTCATGATGACCTATTTGAACCCTATATGAAGTATACTTATTTCTCAGTGGGTCAGGTATTGGGAATGGATGTCCCTGAGTATATGTCAATTGTGCCCATGATAATTTCTGCAGATATCTAATACCAAAACTATAGACAATTTGATTATGCCTCAAAATTTTTTAAGGGGATTGATTCTGGATTGATAGCAATAAAGGGCAGAGCTTCTATCTTTCATCTAAGGCATTATTCATTATTGATGCATATATTGTTATATTTTGGGCAGGGGTTGGGATTGTGGCCTCATGAGATGAGAATTTCTCAATTTGACAAGGATGGAACGACCTTACCTATTCAATTAAGGAACAGCTGTCTGGGACAGTAGATTTGCTAATTCTAGTTTTATTTACTTTGAGGAGTATTTTGTGAAGACATTGTACAAATTGTACAATCATCCATGTGATTATTCTTTATCTAAAGAGATAAAGAGGTTTCTTCGGCCAAAGGATTTCAATGGGCCATTTAGTCATAATTGGGGAGATTGGTATTGCTTGGAGGGTGCTACTATGATTAGGGTTTATGGGTTTGAAGATACCCCATTCATTTTTCCAAAAATAGTCCCAAATAGAATTGCATATTTCAAAATTGTCCAACAGATGAACTACTCTAGTGTTATGAATTTTACCTCCTTTGGAAAGCAGGCTTTCATGCCCAGTACATTATGCTTTGGTGATTTCACTATGTTAGCTAAAGAAGGATACAATTTGATCCTTGATAAATTATTGCAGTACAATATAAAAAGAGGACCACCTAAAAAGAATTTTGACCCAGAAGGGTACATTAATTCTGCTAAAATAAGGATAAAATTTGGAGGGTATCAACATGTGACCTATCAATTTGATGATATGATATATAATTTGGAACAGGAAGAAGCAAATATAGTGGTTGAAAGATATAATCAGGGGTTGCAAGAAACAAAGTTATTTTCCTTTGGGGAGGAAGCACCTGAGGATAATGTGCTACAAAACCAACCAAGTAAAATGTTCCAAACGAGAACTCAACATTACACTTGCCCTGCTAGAGAATTAAGTGCTGAAGAGAATGCAGAGGTAGACGTAAGGCACGTGGAGTATAGATCGTTTGTATCAGATGATGAATTTGTAAACTCTCCAGAGTTTAAGGCATTTCTATACAAACAAAAAGGAAAAGAAATAAGAGAAAGGGTTGACAACATCACATCAGGTAATGAAGAGAAATTACTGAATGACTTAAAGAGGTGTGTGGATGAGGAGATGGCAGGTATGGCCCCTGAAAAGGGGAGGAAAATGTTGAAAAATTCCAGTGTCATGATTTTTCCTGGGCTAGATCTGAATTCTTCATTAGTCTTTGATAGTTTCTTAAAAGACAATAATGCTACACAAAAGCTCAGCCCAGAAAAGGTAACAGAAGTGTATGCAAGATCAAAATACAACACAAATGAAGGATCATTAATGATTTGGGCCGTATATCCACCCCATAGGAAATTAGTAGTCATTGATACTAAGAAAGCATTTGGGCATGTCATTAATTTAAAAGTTGGAGTGGCTGATCCTGTGGCTACCACAAAAATTGGAATTAATGTTGTAAATCTAAACAAAGCCCAAATTCATATGTTAATTAAGAAGATGGAAATGTACAAAACAAATAATGAGAGGATGTTGAGAGAAAATTATCGCCTAAAAGATTTGTTAGGTGTTACAATGAAGTCAACCAAGCTGCTTACTCATGGTGAAAGTTCTCAGTAAAAAGATCATTAGGAAGGATCAAGTGCTTACTCCCAAGAAAAATATGATGCACTTGTAGCAATAATCAAGAAAAGATAGGCCAATTTAACATCTTGGTTGAATAAACTCTGGGGAAAATATTCACATAACCTTGCTACATTGAAAGAAAATGAGAGGATGGATGGAAGGATTCTGGAGAAGTTTCAAGAAACAAACCAAAGAGATGTTTCTAATAGTGTAGCACTTGAAGTTGCTAAGAATTTTATGAATAAACACCAAAATTTTTTTGAATAATTGCAAGGGGATGCATAGGGATTGATAAATTCTGCCAGGAAATCATTGACTACATTCTTTGATGATAAAGGAGAATTAAAAGAAATGACCAGATGGAAAAGTGAGAGTGAGTCAATACTGCATGAAATCCTGAAGATAGCTACTGCGGAAGACACAACATTGGATGAGGCATGTGAGCAAAATGACAAGATGGTAAGAATGGAGATCACAATCTGGAACATAGTTGGAGATGCAGATATGCATGAATGCCGGGATTACTTGGATCACCTATCTAAAATTTATTTATGGCTTAGCAGAGCCTATTTATCTTTTAATCTATTGTTGTTTAAACATATGACATTTCTGAAAGGACACGTCCTTTCGAGTATTTGATGTATAAATATCTGTTTTGGTAGCGAAACAGAGGATATGATAAGATAAGATAGAATAGAAAAAGGATATAGTAGAATACAATGTTTTACGAATATGAGACTATGATGTATGCTTAAGATTATGGAGATATCAATGAAAATCATTTATTGTGGTGGCATATTTTTGTATCAATTGTTTATTGTGTTCATTGAAAGTATTATTGAAGTTGTCTCCAAGTGGGTGTTTTCTGGTTATTTAAATTGATATAACAAGTTTATATTCAGTTTATCGGTGCACATTTGCTATATTTATATGGTTGATTAATTGGTTCTTTCAAGAAAAGATTAAATCCTTTTAGTTGATCATAGTAATTAGGGAATGTCATTTGGATCATTAAGAAGAACTTGGTAGTCATAATATTGCATGTTTATACAAGTTATAAACTAAAATATATGCTTAACAACTTGAATATTTCTTAGAAAGTAGTACTCATTTTAGATTTATTTTGACTCCGCATACCCAATAAGGCACTAGTCTCCACATTTTCATTATTTTAGTCTCATTTATTATTCACATCTATTAACTGAGCATATTAGGTTTTAGTCTTACTATTGTTATACAATTTATACCAAATCGCATTCCATTTATCAACTCCCATTTGCCATTGTGGGTAAAATACTTTAGGAAATAAACATAAATCAAGTCTATCTCACTCATATAGGTATACCCGACTAGGTCCAACAGCACCTGAAGAGAAGAAGGTTTAAAACTATTTAAACTTTGTCTGTTACCCTAAAACATACCAAGAGATTGGAAACCTCTTGAGGCACTTCTCATGCGTTTTTGAGAGCTAACAAATTGGTGACTCTATTGGGGAATGAACTCAAAATCAAGGCCTTACTGATAGAGTCAGAAATCGTATATAGACTCAGCTGGGAATAAGAAATAAAAAATACTTTCTCACTTTTAAGAGAGTGAGTGGCGACTCTAATAAAAACATTTCAACATGAATGGGAGAAGATCTCAATATAAGGGAGGTCATACTGGAGGTCCTATTGGCAACAGTTAGTGGACACACAAGGATGATAAGGTTGATAAGGGTAAGAAGATAAATGAGGAAATGTGCATGACAAGCAAAGACAAAGCATTGAGACCACATTGTGAAACATATGACCATTATGATAGATGGAGAGATAATTCAAGTGCAGAACCTTATACCCTAGAAGAACAAATAAATCCTTTTTATAATCCTCAGAAACAACCAGAGTTTGATGCTAAACTCGAAGCAGAAGGACTCGGATATCAATAGGAATGTGAACAAAGAATGGAGGGTAACCAAAATGAGTTCAATGATCATGTAATTCCTCAAGAAAATTATGAATCCTCAACTCATAAAGAAGTAAAACCACAGTTTTAGTTTCATAAAAAGGAGCTAGAGAGATTAAAAGATGAACAAGAGAAAGCCCAGATGATACAAGCAATCAAAGACCTCAAATTACAAAAGGCTCAAATTATTGCTCAGATAGTTGGTTTTTCAAATTATATACCACCTCATATGCAGGGTAATAACAATGCAAGGCCTTCTGATCCATCAAAGGCTCCTCACAATATAATAGGAAATCAATAAAAACAACCAAACCATCCACCGCATATTCCCTCACAATATACAAATACACAACCACCTCATGGTCAACATTATGTGCCACCTCATCATACACAATACAATAATCTGATGTACCAGTATTAGTACCCACCTAACCCTCCCCCTCATCAATACACAACAATGATCAGACAATTTGACTTGATAGGGTTTCAATTATACCCTTACCCTATGGATGGCAGTTGGAGAAGTTTGGTTCCTAAGTTTACAGGGAGTAGTGCAATTACTGCTGAAGATCATTTAAGGAGTTTCAATGCTTTCATCCAAGATTTAGATGTGCCTTATGAGGATTTACATATGAGGCTATTCATGATGTCGCTTACTGAGGAAGCTAGAGATTGGTTCAATAGCTTACCAACAGCCTCTATCAATTATGTCCAAGAATTTTAGGATCGATTTCTCGAGCAATATGGGAATCTAAGTGCACCAGATGCTACTCTTCATGAATTAATGGGGATTCAGAAAAATTAGAATGACTCAATTTATGATTTTAACTAGAGATTTAACAAATTACAGAATAAGATACCTCCTGGATCAAAGTTTTCAGACTCTATAGCATTCAATGTTTATTTGAATGTGTTTGATCCAAAAATAGGGTATGAATTAAGAAATAGGTTCCCAAGATATTTAGCTGAAGCCCAAAAGCTAGCATTAACAATTGAAAACAAGAGGAAGGCTGCTGGGATAATCAGTAAGAGAGACAACCCTAGGGTTCCTCAACAAGCCAATAATTACCAATACAAAGAGGAGAACACATACATAAATGAGAGGCCTAGGTTACATGGCATGCCCTATGGTACAAATTGGAAGGATGGAAAACCTATAATAGATAGGCCTAGAAACAAAGAAATTGTTGATCCATTAAGAAAGAAGGGAACATATATGGTTAATAACAATTATTTTTGTGAAATTTGTGATAAGCCACATTCCCCAGATTATTGTGTTGTAGCCCAAAGAATGCAAGAAGAAGGAATGCTAATGCGTAATGGTGGAGAAGATCACACATTGTATTTGACTTCAAATACTTTTCACTGTGTTGAGGAGAAATACTCATCTCCAGAGGATGAAGGTTATGAGTATGATGTTTCAAATCAAAGGTGCAATGTCCACATGGCTGAACAACAAGTTCTTTCTGATTGTGAAGAATATTATATGGAACCACACTCTATTGAGGTTCCTACTCAGTGCAGTATGAGGAAACTCACCGAAGAAGAGATAGAGAGGTTAACCATTGCTGCAATTGAAGAAGCAAAGAGTAAGTAATGGTTAACAAACAGGACCGTGAATGAGAAAGAAGGTGTCCCTAGGGGAATATTTATAAAAGATCAAAAAGTGACACAAGGAATTGTGAAGAAAGCAGAAAATAAACATAATAAAAATGAACAGAAGCTTGTCCAAAAGGAGGAAGTTAAAAAGTTACAAAAAGAAATGCAAAAGACTGATCAATCAAATAAAAGAGAAAAAGAAGAGAACAAAGGAGAAACATCAGAACAAAAGAAAATGATTAAGGTGGAGGGTTCCTCTTTTGATTTCACTCAGGCTTTATCCCAAGTAAAAATGTCTATTCCACTACTTGAGATGATGAAAATTAAGGAATATAGAGATAGTGTTGTTCAATTGATAACAAATGGAAATGAAAAACATATAAATTATGAAAATAAGATGTCCACTAAAACAATTAATAAGAAAGAGAAAGTAAGTATCCTAGAAGTCTTCCTTAATAATACATTAATAAATCCCCCACAAGTTGATCCTTTTTTCACTATGTTACTTATAAATAACAAATTGCTAAGGAATTGCATGATAGAATCTGGCGCTGCCATTAATATTATGCCAGTTGGAGTTATGAAACAACTTGGCATGTGGGTGGATACTAATGGAGGGAAATGTTATGTGATGGATAACAGACTTGTTCCTGTGGTGGGTATTATGAAAGATGTTGAAGTCAAATTAGTTGCTTATCCCCAGGTGGCCTATAATATAGATATAACAGTAATTGATACCCCTCCTCAGTTTGGGATGCTTTTATCAAGACAATGGACAATAGCAGTTGGGGGAAATGCTTAATTTGATTTGTCTTATGCAACAATTCTAGTGAATGGTCAGGAAGTTAAGTTGTACAGGGAGCCAAGGATGAACCAAGTTGTTGATTGTGTACCTCAAGATCATATCAATTATTTTTGTGATGTGGATCTTGGAAATTTTAAGATAGAACCATCCCAACTAGAATTAGTCAATGTTGATCCAATCGAAAAGCATGTTGCACAAAACTGCAATGGTGTGTGGAAAATGTACTTTGATGGAGCATGTTGCCAAGAAGGTAATGGAGCAGGAGTAGTATTTGTTTCACTTGAAGGAGTTACATCTAAGTATTCATTTTTGATAGCATTTGAATGTACAAACAACATGGCGGAGTATGAAGCTTTATTAACAGGTTTGAATATAGCTATAAAACATAAAATCAAGCTGCTGGCTATTCTAGGGGATTCTGAGTTAGTTGTTTCACAAGTTAAATCAAAATATGTAGCAAAACACGAGGCTAAAGCAATATAGGAATGTTGTATGGGACACAATTGAGTTGTTTGATGCTTTCTCAATTGAGTGGATTGATATGTCGAAGAACATAATGGCAGATGTTTTAGAAAATGTAAGGCTAAAAAGGGATGATATTACACTGGCTGGAGTATCACAAATTGAGTTCAAAACAAGGCCTGTTGTGCCTAATAACATATATAGTTGGCAGGTTTTTAATGATGATACTGGCCTTTTGAAATTTCTTCACTGTATAGATCAATATGAAGCCCAAGAAATTGATTTCAATTCCTTTGTTGAAGAAGTAAATGGGAAGCAGACAGTATTCAGGAAGGTCTTATAGCTTAAAACAAATAAGCTTCCCAAAGGGCTAGTGGCATTGGAGAGGGTATATGATGGAAGTGATTGGTCCCTCATGAAACAAACACCGGTAAAGAAGGAGGATATTGAAGAGATCAACTTAGGGACTGAGATGGCACCAAGAAAGGTATACATAGGGAATAAAATAAGCCTGAAAATTTGAAGAATGTTGATAGCATTACTAAGA
The DNA here is from genome assembly GCA_007258455.2 of Sequoia sempervirens. NCBI lineage: Eukaryota > Viridiplantae > Streptophyta > Pinopsida > Cupressales > Cupressaceae > Sequoia > Sequoia sempervirens. The sequence continues at coordinate 353,157,189 of VDFB02047230.1, forward strand.
AAATATAAACATGTGTTTGCATGGTCTTATGAAGACCTTAAAGCATATAGGGAGGATTTGTTTCAACATGAAATCCCATTGAAGCTAGATGCAAAGCCATTTAGACAAAAACAAAGACCCATTAACCCAACATTGGAACCAAAAATGCAGTAAGAATTGGCAAAACTCAGAGATGGTGATATCATCAAACCACTCAGGCACTTAACATGGGTTTCAAACCTAGTTCTTGTGAGGAAGAAAAATGGAGATATCAGACTATGTGTGGATTTCAGGAATCTAAATGTGGCACCCCTCAAGGATAATTACCCTTTACCTAATATGGAAGCTATATTACATAAGGTGACAGGGTGCGAGCTATTATCTATGACAGATGGGTTTTCAGGTTATAACCAGGTTAAAGTTAAAGAATCTAAACAATATAAAATAGCTTTTATAACCCCATGGGGGACATATGTCTATATAAGAATGCCGTTTGGTCTCACGAATACAGGAGCAACCTTCCAAAGAGCTATGGACGTAGCATTTGTAGACTTAATTAATGCTATCATGGTGGTGTATCAGGATGGCCTTACTGCTTATTCAAAAGGGCTGAAGATCATGTTGAACATCTAGAAAAGGTATTTATTAAAGCTTTAGAATATGGTATTAGTATGAACCCTAAAAAATATCATTTTGCAGTCACAGAGGGTAAACTCTTAGGACATATTATATCAAAGTAGGGGATTAGAATAGATCCTGAAAGGGTTGAAGCCATAGATAAAGTTCCAATTCCTATGACCATCAAGGCCATCCAGTCATTTTTTTGACAGATTAAATTTGTTAGGAGGTTTGTTTCTAATTTTTCTAAAATTATTAAGCCCATATCAAAGATGTTAAGAAAGGGACAAAAGATAGAATGGACTGTCGAGGCATTGGTAGCTTTCATATCCATTAAAAGGGCCATCAAGGAAGCCCATGTCCTTAAATCTCCAGATTTTTCAAAACCCTTTCAAATATTTTCATTTGCTTCATTGCATACTATAGCTGTTGTCATGTTGCAGAAAAATGATGAAGGCCATGAACAACCTGTGTCCTTTTTCAGTAAGTCATTGCAGGGGCCAGAATTGAAGTATGATATAATGGAAAAACAATCATTTACATTGGTAAAAGCTACAAAGGCTTTCATGCCATATCTTGTTGGAGCTAAGGTGATTGCTTATGTCCCTCATGTAGTTAAAGATATTTTGACCCAGTTGGAGGTAACACGAAAGAGATGCAAGTGGATTAATAAAATCTAGGAGTTTGATATGGAAATACAAATCACTAAATTAGTGAGAGGTTAGGGTTTGGATAGGCTAATGGCAGAATCAAATATCGAAGAAAATCAAATTTGTAATATAGAAGAAGAAGAGAGTGCAATTGCAAGCATTGAGCATACTCCTTGGTATGTGGACATCATGCATTACCTCAGATACATGAAGTGTCCAAAAGGATTAAGTGATAATAAAAAAAGAACTTTAAAGCTGCAAGCATCTAAGCATGTGTTCATGGAAGGTGATTTTTTTTGGAAGAATAGGGACGAGATATTGTTGTTATGTATGGATGAATCACAAGCTAAGCATGTCTTAAGATAAGTGCATGAAGGAGTCTATGGAGGCCATTATTCTACGAAGACAACTGCACATAAGATTCTTAGGGCGAGTTATTACTGGCCAAAAAATTTTAATGACTCTTTTTCATACGTAAGAAGATGTGAAGCATGCCAAAAATTATTTGGGAAAATGAAGTATCAGAGAGCTTTACCACTTAGACCTATGCATATTGAAGCCCCTTTTCATCAGTGGGGAATTGATTTTATTGGAGAGATACAAGACAAATCGAGTGGAGGACATAAGTGGATACTAGTAGCCACAAATTATTTCACCAAATGGGTAGAAGCAGTCCCAACCAAGCAAGCTACAAGTAAAGTTGTAACCAATTTTCTAATGGATAACATCATTACCAGATTTGGTACACCACTAAGATTAATTACAGATAATAGGATGTGTTTCAGATCTGATGAATTCAAGGATTTTTGTAGCACATATGGCATTACTATTTCTTATGCAGCTCCCTACCATCCACAAGCTAATGGTAAGGTAGAGTCCATCAACAAAATTCTTCTTAAAATCACAAGGAGAATGCTAGGTTAGAATAAAAAGGCTTGGGATTCAAAATTGAAAATGGTTGTGTGGGCTGATAGGATTATTGTAAAAAAGGCAATTGGAAAATCCCCATTTGAATTAGTATATGGAACACAAGCGAGGATGCCTTTACAAAATCTGTTACCAGTTTACAAGTTTATCCTTCAAGAAGATATAGATATTCTAGAACCTATGGAGGAGAGAATGGAACAGCTGGCTGAACTTGATGAGATAAGGAGAGCAACTCAAAACCAGAACATAAAGTTAAAGGCACAGATGAAGTATTTATTTGATAAAAAAGAAAAAGATAGAAAATTTGAGAGTGATCTGGTGCTAATGTGGAATGTAAGGTGTCAGGAGAAGGGCAAGCATGGGAAATTTGAAGCCTCATGGTTCAGACCTTTTGTGGTTATTGGTAAGAAAGGTGAAGATTCATATTATCTACAAAACATGACTGGTGAAGAACAAGAGTTTCCTGTACATGGGAAATTCTTGAAGCATTTTTTCTCTTGAGCAATACAGAGGATTAAGGGTTGCTAGTGCATGGACAGCTCTTGACAATCCTCTCAAAATTTTCTCTTCCATGCACAATAGTCTAGGAAATAAAAAGAACAGGAATTTCCAGTATATGGACAATCCTGATATTCCTTCTTTTAAAATGAGTCTTTCCATGTACAGTAGTATAGTGTCATATTCATTTCCATTTCCATTCATGCCATCTTGCTCACTAATCCATCACCTTGAGTTTGGTCTGCTCACCCAAAAATTTGGATCCTTGCAATGATCTCACAATCATTCATCCCTAGATGGAGCCATTGTTAGAACTATAAAATTTTGAAAAATTTACAGTTGTTTATACCCATGATTTTCCAAATTAGTCCTTACAATAAGCACAAAAATCCTCTCTTCATAATATTTTTTCCCATACTCTGTCATGTGGTCCCATAGAATCCATCTAACCCTGAATATTTCATTGTATAATTCATATTGGCAAGAGATGGTGAGGATCTCCTCGATCCATGAATCATTTTTTACTAATGTGTATCTTTTTTAGTCTATCGGCAAGAGTTTAGGAGTGTCATACCAATGTGATTTCATCTACAGACACATATCGGCAGGATGTAATTCATTGTCTCAACGACAACAAGATCATATCGGCAAGAAATTCATCATCAAAATAGGTCATAACAAACTAATATATGTCTTACCGACCGACGCACAAGGAGACATATCGGCCAAACTAAAAGTCATCAGAATAAAGTCTTATCGAATGCATCTGGTCTTGCCGACAAAACATAAGGGGATTCTATCAATGATTATCGGGATGAAGTCATATAGTCCTGCCGACCCATATGTCACACCGATAGGATTATGTGGGTAAAGGACTAGACAATATGAATTGATTATCGGTGAGACTAATTTCATCGGAGAGAGATATGAGAGTCACGCCGAGTGTTGTTTTATCGATGAGAAAGTAATTATGTTTTAGCAACCAGAAAACATACCAAGGGATATATCTCAGTGAGACATGAAATGATCTATGGAACATCTCCCCAACTCAAAATGTCACATCAATATACATAAGACTAAGAGGATAACTATCGGTGAGACTCCGAATGTCGATGAGACTACAGGACATTAGAGTGATATATAGTTTACAATAGTCGGTAAGACTCAAAGTATTGGGGAGACTATAGGATGTTTTGACGAATGGTTTAATGAACATTGCTAAAAGCTATCACCCAAGATTTGAAAATGTCTCACCAACAATACTATATGATGTGACAGTGTGATTTTCAAAAAAGGACTTACTGCACTTGTTTTTAAGCTAACACTTTAATGGCACGATAGAGCACAATAAAGAGAATTCAATTGGAAACATTAGCATGGAATTGATAGCTGAAGAATCAAAAAGGTGAATGAAGAATTAGGGAATTTTCTCAGTCTGAAGGTTTCGAGCAAAAAATTTTAAGTTTTTGTGTCTTAGTTCTACTAATTTTAACTTCTGTAACATTGAAGAATGGAGTCCCCTAGCTCAGGAAAATCAGAAAGTAAAAAACATGGTGAATGCAGTCAACCTAAGGGAAAGAAATAGAAAACATAAATAGAACATGAGGGCATTAAACGAAGATTAAATCAAGACCTCATTGGCCAGTTACCTGGCTTTGGACCTAAAGCCAGACGTTCTGCACAACTTAGGGTAGAAATAGATAAATTGGATGATAAATGTAAACTCATAGGAGATGTTTGGACTCCAATAAGAGGGTATGAATTGTTTAATTTTCACTATCACAGGAGAAATCATTTTGAACCAATATGCAACCCATGGAAGCTTAATTTGGGAAACTTGGTGTGCCCTAATGTATTTGTAAATACAGAATTGGTAAAATTGTTAGCTATTGATTATAACTCAAAACTCAAAGCTATATGTGACCCATCTGTGAAACCACAAATACACTTATCAAAAGATGCAATAGGGGAGGTTTTCCATTTGGAAGGGCTTTGCAATGAAAAAATAATATGTGAAGAGTTGGAAATGGAGTTCTGGAGAATGGATACAATTTATATGGGTTGGAGGTTGCCAATTCACAACATTAGACAAGGTGGAAAACCAGTTCCTCTACAAGATAGTGATGGACCTCCTTTTCATGTTGACTTATTTGAACCCTATATAAAGTATACTTATTTCTCAGTAGGTCAGGTATTGGGAATGGATGTCCTTGAGTATATGTCAATTATTCCCATGATAATTTTTGCAGATATCCAATACCACAACTCTAGACCACTTAATTATGCCTCATACATTTTTAAGGGGCTTGATTCTGGATTGATGGTAATAAAGGGTGGAGCTTCTATCTTTCATCCCAGTCATTATTCATTATTGATGCACATAGTGTTATATTTGTGGCCGGAGTTGGGATTGTGGCCTCAAGAGATGAGAATTTCTCAATTTGACAAGGATGGCACAACCTTACCTGTTCATTTGTGGATGGTTGTCTGGGACAATAGATTTTCTAATTCTAGTTTTATTCACTTTGAGGAGTATTTTGTGAAGACATTGTACAAATTGTACAATCATCCATGTGATTATTCTTTATCTAAAGAGATAAGGAGGTTTCTTCGGCCAAAGGATTTCAACAGGCCAATTAGTCATAATTGGGGAGATTGGTATTGCTTGGAGGGTGCTACTATGATTAGGGTTTATGGGTTTGAAGATACCCCATTCATTTTTCCAAAAATAGTCCCAGACAGAATTGCAGATTTGGAAATTGTCCGACAGATGGACTACTCTAGTGTTATGAATTTTAGCTCCTTTGGAAAGTAGAATTTTATTCCCAGTACAATATGCTTTGGTGATTTCACTATGTTAGCTAAAGAAGGATACAATTTGATCCTTGATAAATTATTGCAGTACAATACGAAAAGAGGACCACCTAGAAATAATTTTGACCCGAGAAGGGTACATTAATTCTACTAGAATAAGGATAAACTTTAGAGGGTATCAACATGTGCCCTATCAATTTGATGATATGATCTGGAATTTGGAAGAGGAAGAAGTAGAGATAGTGGAATTGAAAGATATAATCGGGGGTTGCAGGAAACAAAGTTATTGTCCTCTGGGGAGGAAGCACCTAAGGATAATGTGCTACAAAACCAATGAAGTAAAATGTCTATACTGAGAACTCAACATTACACTTTCCCTACCAGAGAATTAAGTGTTGAAGAGAATGTAGAGGCAGACACAAGGCACATGGAGTACAGATCATTTGTATCAGATGATGAATTTGTAAACTCTCCAGAGTTTAAGGCATTTTTGTAAAAACAAAAAGGAAAAGAAATAAGAGAAAGGGTTGACAACATCACATTAGGTAATGAAGAGAAATTAATAAATGACTTAAATAGGTGTGTGGATGAGGAGATGGCAGGTATGACCCCTGAAAAGGGGAGGAAAATGTTGGAAAATTTTGGTGTCATGATTTTTCCTAGGCTAGATCTCAATTATACACTAGTCTTTGATAGTTTCTTAAAAGAGAGTAATGCTACACACAAGGTCAGCCCAGAAAAGGTAACAAAAGTGTATGCAAGATCGAAATACAACACAGATGAAGGATCATTAATGATTTGTGCCTTATATGCAGCCCATAGGAAATCAGTAGTCATTGATACTAAGAAAGAATTCAGGCGTGTCATGAATTTAAAGGTTGGAGAGGCTGATCCTGTGGCTACCACAAAAATTGGAATTAATGTTGCAAAACTAAACAAAGCCCAAATTTAGATGTTAATTAAGGAGAGGGAAATTTACAAAACAAATAATGAGAGGATGTTGAGAGAAAATGATCGCCTAAAAAATTTGTTAGGTGTTACAATGAAGTCAACCAAGCTGCATACTCATGGTGAAATCTCTCAATCAAAAGATCATTGGGGAGGATCAAGTGCTTACTCCCAAGAAAAATATGATGCACTTGTAGCAATAATCAAGAAAAGACAGGCTAGTTTAACATCTTGGTTGAATAAACTCTGGGGAAAATATTCACATAACCTTGTTGCATTGAAAGAACATGAGAGGATGGATGGAAGGATTCTAGAGAAGTTTCAAGAAACACACCAAAGAGATGTTTCTAATAGTGTAGCAATTGAAGATGCTAATCATTTTATGAATAAACACCAAAACTTCTTTGAATAATTGCAAGGGGATGGATAGGGATTGATAAATGCTGCAAGGAAAGCATTGACTACATTCTTTGATGATAAAGGAAAATTAAAAGAAATGACCAGATGGAAAAGTGAGAGTGAGTCAATACTGCATGAAATCCTAAAGATAGCTACTATGGAAGACACAACATTGGATGAGGCATGTGAGAAAAATGAGAATATAGTAAGAATGGAGATCACAATTCGGAACGCAGTTGGAGATGCAGATATGCATGAACATCGGGATTGCTTGGGTCACCTATCTAGAATTCATTTATGGCTTAGCAGAGCCTGATTATCTTTTAATATATTGTTTTTTACACATGTGACATTTCTGAAAGGACGCGTCCTTGAGTATTTGATGTATAAATATCTATTTTGGTAGCAAAACAAAGGATATGATAAGATAAGATAGAATAGAAAAAGGACACAGTAGAATGCAATGTTTTACGTATATGAGACTATGATGTATGCTTAAGATTATGGAGATATCAATGAAAATCATTTAATGTGGTGGCATATTTCTGGTATCAATTGTTTATTGTGTTCATTGAAATTATTATTGAAGTTGTCTCCAAGTGGGTGTTTTCTGGTTATTTAAATTGATATAACAAGTTTATATTCAGTTTATTGGTGCACATTTGTTGTATCTATATGGTTGATTAATTGGTTCTTTCAAGAAAAGATTAAATCCTTTTAGTTGATCATAGTAATTAGGGAATGTCATTTGTATCATTAAGAAGAACTTGGTAGTCATAATCTTGCATGTTTATACAAGTTATAAACTAAAATATATGCTTAACAACTTGAATATTTCTTAGAAAGAAGTACTCATTTTAGATTTCTTTTGACTCCGCATACCCAACAAGGCACTAGTCTCTGCATTTTCATTATTTTAGTTTCACTTATTATTCACATCTATTAATTGAACACATTAGGTTTTAGTCTTAATATTGCTATACAATTTATACCAAATCACATTCCATTTATCCACTCCCATTTGCCATTGTGGGTAAAATACTTCAGGAAATAAACATAAATCAAGTCTGCCTCACTCAAATAGGTATACTCACCTAGGTCTAGTAGGACCTGAAGAGAAGAAGGTTTAAAACTATTTAAACCTTGTCTATTACCTTGAAACGTACCAAGAGATTTGCAACCTCTTGAGGCACTTCACCTGCATTTTTGAGAGCTAACAAATTCAAACTATGGATTTTGTGTGACAATAAATAATTGATTTTCAGATTATTTACCAAAAGAAGTGATAGTGAACAAATGCGAGGCCATTTTAAATAATTCATTTATTAAAAATGAGGGAAATGTCAAATAATGAAATTAAATAATTAAAGATAATTATTTAATTTAGATATTGTGTTCAATAATTAAATAAATTAATAAATTTATTTAATTATGAGAATTAGTGACATATTAAATAAATAAATAAAATTAATTTATTTAATAATCAGGAAGACATAAGGAATTAAATAAATTAAGAAATTTATTTAATTGTAAGAAGATAATAGACCATTAGTGGCATATCGAACAAATAAATAACATTTATTTATTTAATAATCATGAATAATAAAAGAGATATGAATTAATTAAACAATTATAAATTATTTAATTAATAGTCGAATGTGAACCAAGGACATAGTTAAATTTCATAATTATGCTAGGATGAAAGATGAAAAATAAAGCTTGCAGGCCTAGGTCATTTTTATGTGTCTATAGGAGGTACAACTCTCACCTGGTGGGAGAGTAGGACTCGGGAGGAAATTGCTCGCCATGGTAAGGTCAATATGACTTGGATGGAATTTATTGCTGCCCTTAAAAAAATAGTTTTATCCTTTAGGTTATATGCAACAATTAACAATGAATTGGAAAACCTTTAGGAAGGGTAAGGGTCACTCTATCCAAGATTACACTTAGGAGTTTAGAAAATGGGCTAAATTGCTTTAAATGTTCCATTGTATACTCAGGATACATTACTCAAGTACATAGGTGGTTTGCATTCTTACCTAAGGCATACTATTCTAATGTTGAGTCCGAATAATTTGTATGAAGTGTCAGTCCAAGCTACTCATTTAGAGTCAAGGGGTAAGAATACTTTTAGTGATAATTTTTCAAAGAAACCATCTAATTCTGAGGGGAAGTCTAAGGGTAAAGAAAAAGATAAAGATAAAGGAAAAGGGAAGAAGACAACTATAGTTAAGAAGGAGGGTGATAAGCCCACATTCTCCCAATGTAAGAAAGAGGGGAATGATGATTTGAAGTGTTGTAAGCTTCATCTCAAATTGAGGCCAAAACGATATAGAGGCAATAAATGAAAGCAAAATACTATTGCAGTGATTCAACAAGATCTTGGATCCAACTTTGGGGATGAAACTTAGATTGTTGTTGATGGGGTCCAAGGTAAAGGGAAAGGTATAATTCTCTCTTCTGATGCAAATGTTTCCAATGAAAATGCAAGTAAAATTAAAGTATCTACTCCTAAAGTTGATAAACAATGGAATGAATTGTTTCATATTCGAGTTGTAACTAAGCACACTAAGATTGATACATTGTTTGATACGGGTTCTCAAGTCAACTTAATATCTAAAGAGGTGGTAAAGAAACTTAATATGGCTACAAAACCTCATCCAAAGCCACATCCGCTTGGATGGGTTTGCAATGATGCTCAATTGCAGGTAACAAAATAGTGTAAATTGAAAATTTCTATCACTACAATCTTTGTTGATGAGGTAGAAGTAGATGTTGTTCCTTTGGATATTTGTGGGCTTGTGTTAGGGAGTCCTTATCTATATGATAGAAAATAAATATTTTATAGGGGGGAGAATAAGTATCATCTCTTTAAGGATGGGATAGAATACATTGTATGTGTACACAAAGTTAAGACTAATATTGCACTAGTTAATGCTGGTCAGATGAAAAGGTTGGTCAAATCTAGTAAGAACTTTGTGTTAATGCTTGTAAAACCCAAAGGGGATGAAAAAGATGACATTTGGAAAACTGCTTTCAAGACAAAACAGGGACTTTATGAATGGTTGTTTATTTCCTTCAGGATTTGTAATGCACACACCACATTCATGAGAGTCATGAATGATGTCTTTCATCCTTTCATTGGTGATTTTGTCATTGTCTATCTAGATGATATTCTTATATTCAATCAAACTTGGGATGATCATGTAATTCATGTAAAGAAAGTTTTTGATGTATTGAGAAAAGAAAAACTCTTTGTAAATATTTCTAAATGTGAATTTGCAAAGACATCTCTAGTGTACTTAGGCTATGTTGTAGGTGGTGGTCAATTGAAAGTAGACCCTACGAAGGTCAAAGTTATTGTAAAATGGCCTAAACCAAGTACAATCACTGAAGTTAGAAGTTTATTAGGTGTAGTCCAGTACTAGAGGAAGTTCATTGCAAAATTCTCCTACATTGCATCACCATTGCATGCATTGACCAGTACGAAGATAAATTTTTAGTGGGGAGGTCCACATCAGAAGGCCTTCAACACTTTGAAGGAAAAGTTAAGCACAACACCAATTCTGGCTTTACCAAATTTACACCAACCATTCAAGATCAAAATAGATGCAAGTGGATTTTCCATGGGACTAGTACTAATGCAAGGAGGTAAAGCAATCTGCTATCACTTTGAGACTCTTTTAGGTGTAGTTATTAACTATCCTACTTATGATAAGGAATTGTATGCATTAGTTCAGAGTGTTAAAAAATGGAAACACTACTTAATGGGGAAAGAAACTGTAAACCACACTTATCACCAACCACTTCAGTACTTGCACTCATAGTCTAAACTGTAGCAAAGTAGGAATTTTAGATGGATGGGATTTTTACAATAGTTTCACTTGGTAATTAAGTATAAAAAAGGTTCCCATAACAAAGTAGCAGATATGCTTCCTAGGCCTCCTATTATGAACTCATTGATTATCCTTAAAGGTAGTTCAATGTTGCATGAAAGCTATCAAGAATAGTATGCTAATGATGGAAACTTTAAGGATATTTATTCAACTTTAATTGCAGGAAAATAGATGGAAGAGAAATATTACTGTGTGCAGGATAAACTTTTGTATCATTTGGGAATGTTATGCGTTCCAAAATATGAACAAGCACATGTAATCCATGAATCTCACACCTCTTTTATTGCAAGACATTTTGGGGTAAGAAAAACAATAACTCAACTACAAAAATAATGTTACTGGCCTAAAATGTAGGGAATTGTCACAAAATATATTAAGGGTTGTATTATGTGTGCAACTAGTAAACCAAGTAATAGAAAACTAGGGTTATACACACCATTATTTGTTCCATCCCATCCATGGGAAAGTGTGTCTATGGATTTTTTTGCGGGTTTACCTATGTCTAGGAAGGGTCATGACTATCTTTATGTAGTAGTTGATCAGTTCAGCAAAATGTGTATTTTAATGCCATGTAAAAAGCAAGTCACTATTGAACTGACAGCTCAAATGTACTTCCAATTTGTATGGGTTCATTTTGGGTTACCTACTTCTATTGTATCAGATCAAGAATCTTGATTCCTAGGGGAATTTTGGTCATCTTTGTGGGGACTCATGGACACCAGACTGAAGAAGAGTACAACCTTCCATCCGCAGACCGACTGACAAATAAAGGTAGTGAATAGGATAGTTGTGCATCTACTCATTTAGGCTACTACAACAAACATCCCAAGCTATGGGATGAGATTCTTCATTATGTGTAGCATGCTTACAACCATGCAACACACTCTTCTACAAAGAGGTCTCCTTTTGAGACATTTTTTAGCTATGTACCTAACACCCCGTTGGATTTTTCCTTTGGAAAAGATGATGTTGAAGATGAACTCCACGATGCAGAAAGGGCTTTAAAGTTCATCCAAAAATTCCAAGCCATCCATTAGGCAGTAGAAGCATAGTTGGAAAAGAGCCAAGCCAAATACAAGTCTCGACATGATAAACATCGCACTGATCATTATTTTCAAGTCAATGACCGTGTTTGGTTACATATCAACAAGGAAAGAATGCAAGGCGAATGAAGGAAGCTCAAGCCAATTCAGTATGGTCCCTTTGAGATTTTGGAAAAGATCAGAACAAACTCCTTCTGCCTTAATCTTCCTCCATACATGCACATCTATTCAGTTGTCAATGTTGAGAATCTGAATTTTTACAAGCCTCTGATGATATTGGATGAAGACACAATGATTCAGGTTCCATTAGTTGATGATCTTTCACCAGAGTACATGTCAGAGTTGCCAGAGGATGTCATCCTAGAAAGGGAAACTAGGACTTCATGAAGACAAGCAGTTGAGTACCTCAGAGTGGGACTGAATGGGATGAATCCAAGCAAGGAAAAATGGATGGAGATTGGTAAAGTGAGGGAACTTTACCCTCACTTACTTTCTGAGTAACCAACTTTCGAAGGTCCAAAATCTCACCAATGGGGAGGACTGATTTGGAGGATCTTCACCAAAAATTGAAGTTTCCCATTGTTCTTCAGAAATGGCACCATTAGGAAGGGGCCAAAATTTTGACTCCAACGCAACTCGAACAGAGTCAAATGGAGCAACAGACCCAAAGTTATGCTTGTTCAAAGTTTGGTCAACTCAGGGGCTTGGGTAGTGAAAAGGTCAAAAAAATCAAAGTTATCAAAAGTGGTCAAGACTAGGATCAATGCAAAGAGCTCATTGCAATCTTTTCGATGATGTTCATTTTGTGCGAATTAGAGTTCGTTTGCATGAGATATGAGCAGTCAAAGTTGGGTTGACTTTGTTGACATTAGCATGGTACAGTCAGTGCACATTTAGTGTTCTCGGCCAATCACCAGTTGACACATGTCATCATGAAGTGAAAGAAAAGAGGCCATGTCACACATCGCTGGGTACCACATGGCGGGACACGTCATCATTTGTACACATCATTTTGAGGCCACGTCATTAGGGACACATTAGCAGACACATCAACACATAGCAGTGAATCATATTGTGCCACATGGTGCCTCCTTGGCATGCCACATGGTACCATATCTATCCTCCTCCGACATTGGTTGGAATTTTTTTTTATTTACTAATAAAAAAATTAACAACCCGCATCAGGGTCGAACCCCTGACCTCGCGGTTACCGGGCTGGCCAGCGGCTATTGCACTGTCGATTCCACCCTAAACCATAATAGTGGATAGTTATTCTTAACAAATGTTTTGTTTTTGGTGGAAGTAAAAGGAGGCCGGTGGGGGGTTGGAACCACCGACCCCCCGTGTACCAAAAGGGAATGATGTTGCTACACCACCAACAACTTTTAAACTATATATGAGCTATGTGTTTTTTATTATGTATTTTTAAGGCCTATTTTGTTAGAAATTATCTTTTATGGTTATTTCACCCCCTAACAATGTAATAGAGCCTAACCAAAGGCTAAAATAAATCATGTACGGTATGTAGGGGGTTATTTAGTTAAGGGGGGAGTTATTTCATTAATTATGGTGGTTTTCACCCCATATAGTAAATTTGATGTATAAAAAGTGATCAAATAGGACATTCAAGATTATTTAGGTGTTGAAGAAATTAGAGCATTTTGGAGAGACAAACTAGTGTTCCTGTACATCAGGAGAATGTTGGAATTCCATCGTGCTTGAAGGGAAGAGCTTGCAAATTGATGTAATGCCAAATTTTTGAAGATTTCAATCAGATCAGTCTACTCTTTGGAGAGAGGCCCAAAGACGTAGTCATTCTTATGACAAAATCCATTATCAAGTTTTTTTCATTCTCTCTTTCTTGTCTCATTCTAAATTTTTCTGCTTTTATTCTATTCATTTAATTATGTGGTGTTGATTTCATTTTAGTAATTTGGACTTTGTAATTGTAATCACTATGCATTCTTAGAGAAATTGTCTTATATCCTAAAACAAATCACCAATAAAGGATAAGTCAAAGAAATATCACTCTCAGAGGAAATCAAGCCCAATGACACCACCAAGAGAAGGACACATAACAAGAATAAATAAAATCACACAGTGAAACATGAGTGTCAATGTATTTCCCCAATTTAAAGGGTTGCTAACACCATTAGTGTGAGCTATTTCTTTAAAGTAGAAGAAGACATGAGAGCTTATTTGGAAAGCCCTATTCCATGTCATATATTTCCAATAAACTATGCCATGAAATTTTGGAGGGGTTTCCCCCAAATTGTATAACTTAGTATGTCACATGCAAGCCAACTTAAGGAATATCATCCAAATCCCAAGCTTTCTCTTTATATATACATGAAAGGCAGTCAGCTAGCCAAAAGAAAGAATGGCAAGCATGACATACGAGGATAAGGCTACCTAACCCCCTTGCCCTCACTTAGTGAAGGACAAGGGTGAGCTAATGAGAAACTTGATAGAGTGAAAATCAGTATCAATTAGAGGACTTAGGTGCCCCAACATAAGGAAGAGCACCACACTCCTTAAGATGTTGAATTTTTTCACTCAAAGTCTTACATTCATTAGTAGAATGACCATGAACTGTATTATATGTACAAAATGAACTCTTGTAGTAAAATTTACTTTGTGTTCTTGGAGGGAGAGATATCAAACAATCTTGGAGGAGTCTCAACAAGATACTCTCTTGATCAAAAGTAGAATATTTCTCTTTATCTTAGGACAAATATATCTCTTGTTTAGTATAAGATGTCATACTTACAGAAGGCTCTTTAGTTTGCGAGATTTTCTACTCTCCTTTATAGGAGTGTGCAAAATCTATCAAATTTGAATCATAAGTGTTTTATGTGATGACATTCATGTTAAGTGAGGACTTCTCTATTTCTTTCAAAGGATAACAATCAAGACCACTAGTGTCTATCAATTTAGGATGCACTACTATTAAATTCAGCTTAGAAGAATCTTTTGTAAGAGTGTTGATATTGAGCGAAGGCTTGTTTGTTTCTTTCAAAGGAAACTAACCAAGACTACTAGTATTTTCTTGCATGTGAGACTCTATAGGGACATAGATACCTTTCTCTCTAGCACCACATCCTTTTCCACTATATCCCAATTGTTTCATAAGTTCATAACCTTCTCCATACATATTTTTCATCTCTCTTGGATTTGGTGGTTTCTTATAATTAAGTTCATCAAAGTTTGTTGTATAATTTTTTTGTCTTCTATTCTAAAGTGATTGAGGTGGATGCTTTCAAAGGTTATTATGAATTTTTCATTAAATTTTGTGTTGAAATTACTACCTTTTCTTTTCCCTTTTGAGAGTCTTTGTTTATGATATTTTATTCTTCCATCAATGTTGGTTTGAAATCTAAGGAACCCCAATCATTTTCTAATAACTTCGTGATTTCATCAAATATGTTTTTCTTTGTATTTTTGTTGCATGTGTTCTACTTGTGTAGTTGGTGTCAATGTTTTCAGAGGATTTTCCTTGTTTTTCTCAATGTTTAAACAACTATTTGGTTTAGGATCAGCTTCGAGTGTGTACACTTAGTTGCTATAGACATACTTCATTTTACGATGAAGAGTAGAAGACACCCCATTCATTGCAATAATCCACAGTTTTCCTAAAAGGAGATTATATGAAAGATCATGAGGCATAACATGGATCAATGTTTCTAATTGGCCTTTCCAATTGTAATAGGAAAAGTGATCACACCAAGCATTATTTTCCTACATTTTCAAATCCATTAATAGATAAAGAATTAGGTTGAATTTTTAATTTATCCATTCCAAGCTAATCCAAAAGGGATACACTACACACATTAAAGGTGGATCCATTTTCAACAAGTGTTTTCTTTATCCTTTTTCTTTTATATTGAGTTATTATCATAAAAGCAACACACTTTTTTGTACTTCTAAAGGAGGGAGATCACTTTTATGGAAAACAATATCAGGATTTATTTCTTGAATCATGGCTGCTATGTCATTCAATTGTGCATTAGGAGGGATAGGAACTTGTTTAAGGAAGTTTGAATCATGTTAAGATAGTGAGGGGAGGCTTGAATAAGGTCCTGCAATAATATATTAGCAAGAGTATTCTTTAACTATTCAACAAGATCATACTCCTTTCCACATTATAAAGGTAAACAAGGAGGACCTGGTAAGATAGGATTAGGCAATGGGATTTGGAACTTGTTTGTCTTGGTTGTGGATTGTTCTTAGTTTAGGCTGATAAAGAATAAGAGGATTCAAAGGATGTCCCACTGGGTATTTAGGGGGTCCAAAAGTCAAGCGGGATCTAATGGACACTTGCACATTCATAACCTCAACTGTCTTGGTTTAGTGTATTTCTAATAGAGTGCAATCTAGAATCACCTTTTTACCATAATCCAAGGAAGTCACATCACTATTGTTGTCATTTTCTTGCACCATGATATCCTCCCTAGGAGGAGAGTTTTTAGAACTACAAACTGAATGTTCTTGGCATTCAAGGATTAGTTCTTTCAAAATGACTTCATCGCAAGTAGGGGGTGATCAGTAGTTGAATTGTCTTTTTTATCAATGATGCTATTGTTTTGTTTAATGATGTTCTTCCTAGGGGAAGAGAGACACATAAAATTCTCAGGACTTTCATCGATCAAAGTATCTTCTTCACAACTAGGAGAGATATTAAAAAAGATTAAGTATGTTTTTCATGATCATTTATAATTCCATTCCTTTGTTCCCTAATGTCTTCTAAAATAGGATAGGTAGGGGAAGGATCATAAAGAGGGTTCTTATAAACTTTAAAAATTTGATCATCTAACACCAACATATGCTCACCATTTACAATCTCACCCTATTCCACTAAATCATTCTCACAAGCAAAGGGATAATGGAAATTAGGTAAGATGATGTTTAGAAATGTGTCTATGATTTCATTCTATTGTGCTATAATATCTTCCCAAAGGGGACTAGCAGAAGGAAAAACAATATCTTCATGATTCTCAACGATTATATCTTCTTTCACCAAGATAGCTTCATCACTAAAAGGAGAGGTATCAGGAGAAGAACAACTATGATCACCATGAATTTCCATGATTGCATCATCTTCTATCACATCATTCCCACAAGTAGGAGAGATAAGAGGGGTTGTAGGTTTATGGTAAGTGTTAACATTTTCACTCTCTTGCACTAAGAGACTCTCATAACTAGGAAATGTATTGAACAAACAACTAACATGCTTATTGACTAACTTTTTCTTTGCAAACTTGGAAAAGGTAGATAGTAACATTTGTGAAAAGTAATCCATGCAAATTTGAAAATGAAAAATAATTAAAATGTAATGTAAAGAGCTATAATTAAATTTGTAAATACAATTTTTCAAATTTCAAATAAGGTAATTTACTGATTATACTATGCCACAATTTGAAAATTAAATGTTGTAAATGCAAATTTGGAATTAAGAAATGCATCAAATGAACCAATTTAAGCTAGATTTAGTGAAATGCATGTAACAAAAACTAAACCAACTAAAAAAGATAACTAATGGCAGCAAACAAAAGTGTAGAAACAAGGTTTTTAATGCTATAAAAGGCAGTTTCAGATCTGCACTGGGACTAAATTGCCCAAAGGGGTGTATGAGTCCCAGTGAGGGTTTTTTGCATAATTGTAAGAAAATTTTAAGTGATTTTTATGCTTTCTAGTTTGAGTGATGTCTAAGATAAGTGAAATTGTAGGTTTCAAATGAAATTCAATGATGCAAGATGCAAAAAAATGCAACCTATATGCACTGTCACTAATTTGCAAGGTTCAAAAACTATAGAATTCCAATTAATTAATGCAAACCCTAATGTAAAGTTAATGCAAGAAATATCTAGGATGATGATGCACTCCAAATCATAATTAAGGTGTTCTAAATTTAAGTTCACCAAAATTTAGGATATAAAATTATCATCGCTAGGGTTTAGGACCTAGGACAACAAACTTTCTATACTCCACGTTCAAGGAAGGGAAACCCTACATATCTCAATCCAATGAAGAAAGGGGAAAGAGATTTGACAATAGGGTATCCTAGGGTATGTTTAGAGACTAATTGAGGATAAATTATGGGTTCACCACCAAGCTAGGTCTTAGAAAGACTAATGAAATGCAAGGCCTAATTATGAAACCTAGTGAAGCATGAAACTTGAATAATGACCTAGAAATGCATATAAATTAGAACAAATGACTATAAAATCAAGTGTGCACCTGGGAACCTATAGAGGCTTGAATGAAGTCTTGCAATCTTGTAAACATTGAATTTAATGTTGAGTGGGACTCATATGCTAGTCTAGGAAATTGAGTCCCAAACTGGGTTTTCTGTACCAAAATAGGAATTTGACAGTGCTTGATTTGAATTTCTAGAAACCCTAAAAATTGGCCGCTAGGACTCATATACCGCGTATTAGTCCTAGTGTGCATTTTTGAAAGGTTATGACCTGATTCTGATCTCCAATCTTTTCTCTTTTTTGTTCCACTTTTTTTTTGGATCTGAAACCTTGATTTTAGACCTTTAGATGACTTTTTAGTGAAGATTACAACCTTGCAAATGAGGGGAGAACTCCAACAACTTTCTCCAAGATTGTAACCTAATCTTCAATGATTCTTCAAGCTCCAAGACACCTAGATCTACAATCACACATGCAAAGAGGAGGAAAACTTGTTGATTGTTAGTGAATAGGGTTTTCCTTGGTCAAACCCCTTTTAGGTACTTACACCAAATGATGAGATAATGAAACATGAAACATGGATAATGACACCTTGAATGATGTCTTATAAATGATTTCTTGTAAATCTATAATTTAACATGAAATGGCCATGAAGGATGTAGATCTAGATCTTGAAATAAGTGTAGAAAAATGCTTGACCATGGATCTTGAATGCAACATCACAACACTAGCTCAATAACATGCTTGATGTTTGATAACCTTGATATGATGATAGATCTTGAATTGTTACAATAATTGATGGAAGAATTCTACCCTTGGATGCCTTATAAGTGATCTTGTAAAGTCTTGGAATGCTTAACTCTTGAGTGCTTGACTTGATATCATGAAGTATTAATGGAATAATGATTAGAGACCTCATTTATATAGGCATTCCATCTAATATCCCATTAATTGGATCCCATAGGCAAACATTCATGAAATTTGAACTTAAAACCCAAATTTTTGACTCAAAACCCTAAAAATAGGCCAAATTGGAATCATACACCATCTATGGTGTATGGGTCCCACTTGGGTGGGACACATACACCCAGGGTGGCATATGGGTCCCATAGAGACTTTTTGGAGAGAGAAAGTGTCAAGATGTTAAGAAATTAAGTTTATTTGTTGATATTGTTAGGATGTTATTTGAAATATATGTTGTGATGCATAATAAAAGGTCTTAGGGCCTATTAATGATTATATAAAGGTCATAAATGTAAGAGGGCCCAAAATGTAATGTGAAACTATAAATAAATACACTTTGCAACACTAAATTAAGGCAAAATTAGGTTAATTTAGCTCAAAAGGGGCCTAAATCCCATGTGAATGTGTAGAACACATTACAACACTATATTAGGTCCATTCAGTGTACAAGCCTCCTAAATTTAATGTGAAGGTGTAAATAAGTACACTTTACAACACTAAATTAAGGAGTTAAGTTAAGTTTATTTAGCTTTGAAAGGGCCCAAAACCTAATGCAGATTTGTAAAACTCATCAAAAAACTAGATCAAGGCTATATTAAGTCCAATTTATCATTTATTATTCCAAAATCAAGCAAGGAAAAGCAGTACTTTTTTTGTCATTACAAACCCATTGAAGTATATACTCAACAAAGCAACTCTAACAAGTCGATTAGTAAAGTGGGGAATGATCCTGAGTGAGTCTAATATAGAATATGCTGATCAAAAAGTAGTAAAGGACAAGTAATTACTGATCAACATGCAAATGCTTTAACAACAATAGATCATCCTTTAGTTTCTGATTTCCTTGATGAGTTAGTTTTCACACTGAATACTTCTACTACATGGAAAATATATTTTAATGGATCTTTCATAAACCATGGTGCTAGATTTGGTATTCTCTTTGTCAAACCTCAAGGGACTCAATACCTAAGTCGTACCGAATAAAATTCTCTTGTAATAATAATATAGTTGAATATCAAGCATTGATCACAAGACTTTGAATGGTTGTTAAGTGGAAAATTAAGAACCTTCATGTCTACGATGATTCACAATTGGTTATCTAGTAGGTTAATGATGATTATGATAAAAAGGATGAAAATATTACCCCTTGCAAGATAATTTTCAATAGTTTTGCAGTGTAGGAAATTGTATACCTTTATAATTTCACACTTATTTTGGATCCCTTAATAAATTGCACTTAATTAAGCTTCTAATTTTCCAAATTATGCATTATAAAGCCTTATTTTATTATTTTCCAAAAGAAGAACTTATATTTAATTAATGTAATTAATATTTTAATCACCTCAAAATGAATATGTCCTATAATTTTGGGCTAGGACCCATTCACCCAAGGGTGAATGTGTCCTCCATAAGTTCTAGGTCCTAAATTTTAATATATGTTTTGGGTAGTATTTTAATGATTCAAGTTTCATATGCATTTTTTTTCTTTTAGAATCTAAGTTTTGGGAAATTAGATAAAAACCTATAAAAACATAGTCTTTTATCAATTCAGAACATCTAGCATTAAGGAACATTTTATATGAGCGTGCGTATTATTGACAAGAGCATTGAAGACAATATTTATCAGACATCTACAAAAACAATGAAGATCATATCATCATTTCAAAGTTCATATTTGTTCATGTTATGTTTTGGAGCTAACATTGTGATGTATATTTCAAACATTCAAGCAAGCATTCAAGTATCAAATCAATCAATCAATCAATCAATCCAAATCATGCAAGATCCAAGCCTTACGGTGATATTTTTGACTTTAGTCCTCTAAGGGAAGCCATTAAGGATTTGGTGAGTTATAACAAGTTTTTTTCATTCATCATCTCCTTCACTTTTTCATTATTTCATGGTCAAGGTTTAATTACCAAACATGGAGTTTGACTAAGGGAAACCCCAATTCACCTAAAAACAAACAATTTTTCTTTTCTCTTTGTATGTGTAGATCTATAGAAGAAGGACTGAAAGTTGATCAAAGGAGAAATTTTGTAAAGTTGCATAAGTTGTCATCATTGTTTTCAATCTACGATAACTCACTAATTTTATTTCTAGCTTTCTGACAATCAAATTGGACAATTTAGAAGCTTAGATACAGGATCAAAGGACCACAAAAACTAATTTTAGACCCATGTGTTGAACATTTGAAATATTGAGAGGGGAAGGGTGAATCAATATTCCTCTAAAAATATTAAAACCTTTAAATAGTTTTCCACATAACATAATTAAAATTACTAAGAAATAACTAATATAACACAACACAACATAACATCAAATTTTTTATGATGGAAACCCAATATGGGAAAAAACATAGAGAGGGTTAACTCTCAAGTATTAAGTAACCGGTTACAAAATACATAGGTGGTTCACTACTAGGTTGGCTCACTATCAGGTGGCTCACTACCAGGTGACTCATTGTCAGTGGGCTCATTGCCCAAGATACAAAAACCAACTATTATAGCTGAGAGAAGACTTACTGCCAGAGTATATGTTACAAAACTGAATTTTTATAATTGCATTTGCATATGCATGAATACAATTATCGTTAAAGAACAAAGTTCTTCTATACAAAAACTACACTATGCCACTATAGCACATATCATTTTGCAAGATAATATAAAAACAATGCTATCATACATCACATATAAATTTTTTTGTCGCTACATATATATATACCAAATCTGCATTTCCACTAGTCGCCTTGCATCAAAGATAGAGTCAGGTGAGCATGTTACCCAAACTATTGGAGATGTCATCATAGATGCAAAAAAATATCCTAGGCTATAATGAATAGGGTTGGACCAAAAAAAAACTTCGGTACAACATTACATAGATCAAAACTTATGTTGATAACAACGTTGCCAGAACAAGGGATAAGACAAAGGTAAGAACACCAGAGATAAGAGTACCAGACTAAACAATAACATAAATGAAAAATATCAATAATCTTCCCCTTTTTCATCGATGGAAAACAAAAATTTTGAAATGTTGAAGACTTCACAAAAAAACTCCAAAACTCCCCCTAAGATGACTATCTCTATTTTTGTTGTTTTTCAACTTTTTTTCTTTTCCTTTATGTTTCTCCCCCTTTTGACATCAATGAACAAGGAATACAAGGTGAAAAAAATAGTATGCACCTGATGCACCACCGGAGAAAGACTACTTGAATTTCTAAAGATGAGTGACCCACTTACCCTTATTCTCATTCCATTGTAAAATTGCTTTAGTTAGAAGTTGTGCATGAACTTGAATGGATGAAAGTAGAGATTCTCCATCTTCAATTGAGCAAGGATTAGAGATAGTTTCTAGTTGTGCCTTTAGGAGGGCACAATTCATTAGTGAAATGTTGCCTACCCACATTTGTTGGAGATTTCCTAAGGGAAAAATGATGTCTCGTTGTTGTTGCAGTTTGAAGTACCTTTTGTGCAATTCCTCAATTGAGGATCTCTCGGATCCAGAAAAGTCTTTAGATAACTTAAAAGAATGGTATGCCTACTTGATCATTGACCCAATTGAGTCAAGCTATTTTTTCATAATGTTTGTGGCATCTAGCCACTATAGGCTATACAAATACAAAGAGTTTCCTTCCTCGAGAAGGTCTTGACCTTGCCTAATTAGCTAATGAAGATTGGAGAAGGAATTTGCACATCGATCTTTTAATTCATGTAAAATCTTATTCCTTTCAGCTTTCTTTTCCCTATGAATTTTTTCATTTATATGGCTAGATAAGTCCTTCACAACATTAAAAAGTCTTTCTACATTTATCTGTATTACTTCTGGACTAATCTATATTACATTCTAGAATAATACTTTGGAGAGCAGCAATAGTCTCTTCAATCAAATTATCTATTTCTTATAACTCCTTAAACATATCAATTTTGGTTGAAGCCTGAATGGACTCACCAATTTGAAATTTTTGAAAAGGATTAATCTTCTCAAAGTAGTGGTGAAGAGAGTAATTTCTTCAAAGTGTCATCAGAACAGGTACTGGTGGAGTTGCCAAAAAATTCTTCTCTTTTCTCAACTGTCCCTACTACTATTTCTTCACCTTTTTCTTGCTCTATGTTCTCTTCCTGCTTTCCAGTATTGATTTCCTCTGTAGTTATCTCTTGTCCTTTTCTTCTATTTCCCTCTCCTTCATTTTAAATTATTTCTTCTTCTCTTTCAACTTCTTTTTCTTCTTCTTCTATTGCATTCAGAGAATGAGTGTGCTCAATTTTCAGAGGATTCATATTAAGATTGTATACTTTTGCATCAATGTATTTTGGTACAATATTTGCAATATTTTCAATATCCATTTCCTCATGAGAGAATGCGGGGGAAAAAAATGATGGAGCAGAGCCATCACTGGATATCATCCCAAGTTTTCCTACCATGCTTGTGAGCTTACCAATGATATCTGCTTTCAATTCATCTACAACATATTTTTAATCCATAAAGATATGTTCCTTTTTCTTTGTTCTCAACTATGACTAACCGAGTTCCATAAAAATTGCTAAGTATTCCTCTTTTATGATTTTAGAAACAATGGAAATATCTTCATTAACAATGTCCTTATCTATTTTCCTAGCATTTTCTCATATTGTGTTTAGACAAACCGAAAGACTATTAGGAATATCCTCTTTGAAATTATCTATATTTCCATCTAATATTGCACAGTACTAAACAAATACCTGTGTTATGTTTTCTTTTCCCTTGGAAGTAGCAGAATTATAAAAACCACCAACTTCTTTACAATTTCCTTCTACAAGCAGTTCAAATAAAGTATCTACAGTGGGAAGATCATGAATTACCTTTTTGGATGTCTTCTCCTGGAACTTAATTTGGAACCTATCTGGGTCTGATTCTACTTCAGATTCTACATGAACAAGATTAGCTTTAGTGGCTTTCACTTCTCTCACCTTCTTTCTTGGTGTGGGTGGAGGAAGACCTTTCTTCCTTTTACCAGAAAAACTCTCCATTTCTACCAAAAGTTCAATTTCTTTTGTGGAGGTATCGAATGAGCTACTGGCTGTACACTGAGTAATTATTTTGAGTACTGCAAGACCTTCTATCATACCCTCTTTTTCCCTAATCTCTTTCAGAGTCTTCTATACTTTCTTATTGATTTCCTTTGAGATCTTCTCTTTCTGGATTTCTTTGAACTTTTCTTCTATTGTGCTAAACCTCTTATGATAGGTGTCTATCAGAATCTCTAATAGAACTTTTGCAAGATGTTCTAATAGGACTCCATTAATCACCATATCATATGCAGTGTAGACCATAGTACCATAGATGGTGTTATCTCTATTGGAGTAGAAAATTTTGTTTCTAATAGCCTTGGCAACATACTTCACAGCTATATTTGTAACTGTATGAATCCCCATAGACCTACCATAAAAAAATTACCTGAGTTAGGTTTTCAAATTCCTTGTTTTTGATTGCCTTTGGTGTCAGAAGAATGCTAATGTCATTCAACCTAGTAACAACCTTGATTAATTCTTTGTTGATTAGATGAGCTTCATCTAACCACAAGAATGTGTCATGGAATATGCTCATATCCATTCATAACCATTTAGATCATCAAAATAGAAACATGAGAAATCATTCCAGACATTTAACTTCTTTTCAACCAGAACCTTGTATTCAGGTTTGACATTGAAGTCATCACCAGTGATCTTGTTTATCCACACATTAAGTAATTTGTTGTGATTAAATTCTTTGAACTTTGAATAAATGTAAGCCCTAACATCTTCCATAGGAATGACTCTGTGTGGGATTTTTGATAAAATACCCTGAGCCATATCATTTTCAATTGATATATATGGATACTTCTTGAATTCAGGATGACGCTGAGATGTCGCATAGACCAAAGTGGGAGTAGCCATAACTTGTAAGTGTAGAGAAATAGTAAAACTCAAGAAAAATACCTCTTGTCATTTCACAAACCCTAAGATGCAAGTTTGCTTCTTTCTTCTCCTTAGCTCCTTGTAATCCTTTTTCTTGAGTGATCAAAATGACTTGTTGATTCTATTTTTATGCTAATATCATAATAAATGCACCTTTTTGCATTAAATGCATTGTAACACCTTTTGTGATTTCCTTTTCATTAGATGGATGTGACTTTAGTGGATGTCTACAAGTTTCTTGTTCACTATTCTTGTCTATCGAAGACTCCTTGATGCTTGTAGTTTCTTTACTCTTGAAGGAGGAAGAGGTGATCTCTAAAATTTTCTCCCCTAGGAAAAAACCAGAGAGTGGCTAATTAGTCAAACAGATGTCTACACCAAAGTTGGACCCATTATCTTCTTTATTTCTCTAGATCTTCTTCATTTCAGCCTTAACTTCTTCCTTATTGATTTTGTTCATTGGTTTGGTTGGCTTGACTACATCAATTTTGTAGAATCTTGCAATGTGTCCAACTTTATTGTAATTATAGCACCTATTGGTTTTCTTTTCTTGTTTTGACCTACATTGGTTAGTCTTATGACCATATGCATGACATGTATAACCATAGCCACTAAAATAATTGTTTCTACTTGGTTTCCTACATTGATTAGCTTTGTGACCATAAACATTATAATTATAACATCTACTAGAGTAAGATATGGCTTTCTGATTCATACTATTCCTACAATTTAATGCTTTATGACCTAATTTATTACAATTAAAACAATGACCATTGAAAGATAAGGGTTTCCTAATTACTTGTTGCTTCACCGATGACTTATCTCTGTCTTCTTTGTCAGATTCGGTTTTAGCTTCTATTATCGGTTCAAGTTCCTTGTTTTCATCAGATTTATTGTGTGAGAATTCGCTAATTTCATAGCCTAGGCCATTCTTGTTTGCCAGTGATCTTTGAGCTGCTAATATTTCATCAAGCTTTTCTGAACTTGCTTTATATTTGACCTCTTATTTCTTTGATTCTTCCAAATCTGATTTGAGAGATACAACTTCTTATTCCAACTTCTTACATTCATCATATTTGTCATTGATTACATTATTCAGATGTTCCTTGGTCTTTTCATCTTCTTCACTCTTAGCTTTCAAGTCAAGGGTAGTAATATTTGCTAACTTGAGTTCATTACTGACCTCCTTATGCCTTAGCTTGAATTTCCAGATCTAACCTTTCAGCTTACAAATGCAATCATTTACCATTTGAATATTTTCTAAGAGTGCCTTATTTTCATCTTCAATAGCTTCAAGATATTCAAATATGGGCATGAGTTCTTTCTGATCCATAGTAGATTTGGGTACCATATATTCAACTTGCTAGATCTCCTTTGAGTTGTTAGACTTTTCTAAAGGATCTAGCTTTAATACCAATTGTTGAACATCTGTAATACTAAGAGGGGAGGGGTGAAATAGTATTCCTCTAAAAATATTAAAACCTTTAAATATTTGTTCACATAACATAATTAAAATTACTGAACAATAGCTAATATAACACAACACCATATAACACTGAGTTTTTTTACTGTGGAAACCCAAGATGGGAAAAATAATGGAGATGGTTAAATCTCAAGTATTAAGTAACCAATTACAAAATACATAGGTGGCTCACTGTCTGGTTGGCTCACTACCAGGTGGCTCACTGTCAGTGGGCTCACTACCCAAGATACAAAACCAGTGATTATAGCTGAGAGATGGCTTATTGTCAGAGTATATGTTACAAAACTAAACTATTATAATTGCATCTACATATGCATGAATAAAGTTCTTACTAAAGCACAAAGTTATTTTGTACAAACACTACACTATGAAACTATAACACATATATTAGTTCATAAGATAATATCAAAATATCGCTATCATACATCACATATCATTCCAGTATATTATATTTTTTTGTGCTACATAATATATATGTACTAGATCTGCATTTCCACAAGTCGGCTTACATAGATTCAGGTGAGCATGTTACCCAAAGTGTTTGAGATGTCGACATATATGCAAAAAGATATCCCACACTATACTGAATAGGGACAAACCAAAACTAACTTTTGTAGAACATTGCATAGACCAAAACTTATGCCCGTATGGAGTTCCCATGCACTAAGACCCATTCACCCTTGGGAAAATGAGTC
The DNA here is from genome assembly GCA_007258455.2 of Sequoia sempervirens. Lineage (NCBI taxonomy): Eukaryota > Viridiplantae > Streptophyta > Pinopsida > Cupressales > Cupressaceae > Sequoia > Sequoia sempervirens. The sequence continues at coordinate 353,184,235 of VDFB02047230.1, forward strand.
CTTGATTAGAGCTCAAAACTAGCTTTTTATGATAGGTGCATACCATTATTCCCTTCTCAGATCTTCTTGTAAACTATCATTTGTATTTTTTTATCATAGAATTATGCATTTCAAGTGGTAGGTCATGTAATTCATTTAGTTAATTCACTTTAAATCATTGCAAATCAATCATTTTTTTCATAAGAAAATTGTAGATCCCAAAGTAGGGTTGGATCACCTCAAGGTGTAATGTCCTTCGAGATCTCTTTTTCTAATGAAGTTAGGGAAAGGGGTGTTTGAATCCTAGGTTATTTCATCATTCCACATTGATTGGACTCATTCCCACTTTTCCTTTCATTTAAGGTTTCAAGTAGTATTTTGATGTTATTATCTTCAATCACATTCCAAGAACTCAGAATAAATAATTTGATGCAATAGCCACCATGGGTTCTCTCTTGGATATACCTAAAAATGTACCTTAATATGATTTCTTGGTAGAATAACTATTGGTCCCTACATTCAATATCCCTGAATATGAGCTTGTGTGCAAAATCATTGGTCATGTTTCCCCATGGTATAAGGACCTTTATAACTACCTACATGACCAAATCATCCCTTCTGAATTGTCTTCCAAGCAACATAAATTTTTTATCCAACAATCTTCTAGATACATCATCAGTGATACCCTTTACCGTCATAGCTTAGAAAAACCCTCAGATTTCTCGATTCATATGTGGTGCAGGAGCACCTAGGAAAGGTCTATTGCTGGAGTTTTACTTGAAGTCTAAATTTTGTTGTGCTATCATAAGGTCATGTTGACCATTGCTTTAGGTGCTTAGGGTTGTGTTTAATCTTTGGGAAAGAAGGTGACAAGTGCTCAATAGTTTTACAACATCATTATGTTAAGTTGTCTAGTGTTGGCAAGGTGTTTGAAAACATAACGGGTTTTACAAAAGTGTGTCTTAGGTCTTCCATGGGCTCGACCCAGGCATCTAATTTGTTTTTGTTGGCCTATATAAGGTAGGACTCGACCTTGAGTTAGGGTTGGAAGGAATTTTGGTAGAGTGTCACTTTGCAAAGCTGAAGGAAACAACGTTGGAAAAGATAGTTTCCTGTCCTTTGCAACAAAAGTGTGCTTTAATGGAATGAATTTTCTGCTATTGTGTTTGTAGATTGTAGAGTGTACCCTGTACATGCTTAGAGTTCCAATCATTTTCTTTTACTAATCATTTACATCTTTATTTGTACATACTTTGTTCATTTCCATTTTCAGGCTTGTAACAGGAAGTTTTGAAGAAATGGAGCTCTAGAGCACCTTCCCACCATACAAATTGTACGGCCTTTTGGGAAATGTTCCTAGGCTCTATGCTTGTAAATATGGTAGGTGTTAGGTTCTTTTTGGTTGCAGGAGCTAGGAGAAAAGCCTTGCCCTAGGCGGGCCAGAGAAGAGCCCAATTAGAAAAGGCAAGAGGACAACATGGATATCTTGTAGGGGAGAAAATATTTTTGAAAAATTCCTTTTGGAGAATTTAGGGGAAGGTCTTGGCTAGGAATGGTGATAAGGAGGAGAGCCCAGCAATCGTTTAGGAGGAGAACTTTTCACCAGTCCTAAAACTAGTTCTAAGTAGTTTAGAAACCCTAGTTTAGACTCTTTTCTAAGAACAATGCATTGTACGGCCTGCTAAGCCTCAAGACCTAAAAATTCCTTGAGAGGTAGCCTTAGGGAATGAGAATCCAAGAAAAATATTGGGGTTTTTTTTGCAAAATCAAGAACATTAGCCAAGTTTCTTAGAATTGGAGGCCTAATAGGTCTCAAAAAGGCTACTAGCCTTCCCAACCCTAGTTGAGGGTTCCATTACAAGGGGTGAAAAGGTGGAGTCTTGGAAAAATTTCTAGGACCTAGGAAACCATTTTGAAGCTATTGAAAGCAAACCCACACCCCTGCAAGATTCTCTTTAAGTGTTGTGGGAAGACTAGTCTTTAGGGTATTAAAGGCTAAGGAAGAGTGAAGCGTTGAACTAAGGATTGGTTTTGGTTGATCAAAGTTTGTCAAGATGGTGAGGTTGGCCAGGAGAACCAGGGGAACCTAGACAAGGTAGTGTTCCTATAGGTTATGGTGGAGCAGCAAAATACACCAAGGAGGTCTATGACAAGGCCTAGTGCAGGAATTTGTGATTGATTCCTCCAGCCTCCCTATCAATATGAAGCACAAATGGCTTTACATGAAGTACATGATGGTATATGTTGAGTTCACTCTAGTGGTCCTACCTTAGGTAAAAATCTCATGTGAATGGGATACTATTAGCCTACTTTGCAATGTTACACATACTACTTTGTTAAGAAATATTGACAATGTTAGGTACATAGAGATCGTGTACATGCACCTAACTAGGAACTTCATCTAATTGTGTCACTATGGCCATTCTCTTAGTGGGGACTTGAGCTCATGGGAAGGATTCATCCTACATCCACTGATGGTGATAAATTCATCCTCACTATGAATGAATACTTTAAAAAATGGATCGAAGCCCTCTCAATGACCTACCTTATCAAGAAAATCAATAAGTTTATCCTTAACTATATCATATACTGGTATGGAGTTCCCCAATCCATTGTTATAGATAATGGCCATCCTTTAAAAAAAAATTGTTCATGAACTATAAAAGAAATTCTATATCCACCAACATTTTTCTACTCCATATTACCCTTGGGGTAGTGGTCAAGTCAAGGAATCTAATAAAATCATCATTAAAATACTAAATAAGACTATTTATGAAACTATTCGTGACTAGCATATGGGTATGTGCAGGATCATGAAGGGCCAAAAAGTGGCAATATGATGGGTATGTGGCTAACGACTATTTTTTTACCCAAAATTGATGAAACAAAAAGGGTTTTTAAAGGAGATTCTCAGCTTTCCACTGATATAACTTATGGTTTATTTTGAATTTAATAAGTAATTATTATTCATTTTCTATTGAAATTATGACTAAAGTCCCGATTGATAGGCTGATTGAAAAACATCTATAGCTTTTAAATGGTATCACATTTTTTTAATCCAAAACATGCATCACATTATATGCTTCGTATACTATAGGATTAAAAAAAGAAAAAATGAATTTCATGAAGTTATGACCAAGTTAAGGTGGTCGACATACGAGTTTTTATATTTTTTAAAAATTTTAATAAAAAATCATAATTAATTATTTACTTGGAAAAAATTACAAAAAAATATGCATCACATCGAGGCATGAGTCCTCTACTTATATCTAAAATATTATAAAAAAATTTTCATTTTATTGTGGTTAGGGTGGTCAAACGACACCTACTTCTTATTTTTCCCTGAAATTTAAGTACCTTTGCATTAAAATTTCAAATTTTCACCAAATAGATTTATTTTTTAAAACAAACCTAGTAGTTTAGAAACTACATTCAATTTGATATAGATTCTATTCTTACATATTTTTGAAATAATATAGATAACTTATTCAAATTTTTATGTCAAGTTTCCTAACTCTAGTTTTTCTAAATTTTTTGCCACTTAAGGGCCTATTTTTTTCCATGATGATCCTGCACATACCCATATCCAACTTAATCCAACCATTTGGGCTTATCAAACCAATATTTTCACCCCTACTAGAGCCACTCCATATTCTCGTGTCTTCAATTTTGAAGCTATTCTTACCATTAAGGTTAAATTACCATCCCTAAGAGTATCTATGCATTAGTTCATTAATGATGAAGAATATTGTGTTTCTTGATTACATGAGCTACAATTACGAGATAAGAAATGAAAAAATGTATTGGTCCATCTACAAGCTTATCAAAATAATCTCCATTGTAGTTATAATAAGAGATTTTGAGTAAGAAACTTTCACATTAGTGACTTGTTCTTAAAAGAGAATCCAAAGAATCGAATGGATCGAGAGAAACTTGGAAAATTTGAGCCTAACTGGTTGGGTCCTTATATCATAACCACAACATATGGATCTAATGCTTATTATCTTGATACACTTGAAGGTGAACCACTACCAAATCCCATCAATAGCATGCACCTTCACAAGTATTATACCTATCCTTTAAATAATCCATAAAACTTTTATAAAAAAAGAAGAGCAAAAAATTAGTCACCCTAATGAATACCTAGAAAACAAGCATCTTGTGTGACACTAATAAAAATAAATATAAAAGTAAAAAAAAAAGTAAAGAGAAATAATCCATCCAATAGTGAAAACCACTTACATGGAACTTTGGATAAATACCATGGTGAAAACCTAGAAAATAGGAACCATGTGTAGTCAGTCTTTGCTTCATTGTCTAGTATCATTCTATCTAACTTTTCACTTGGTCCATGATCATTCACATATATCACCTATCCATAATAAAATCCAAAATTTCCCACTAATCCACAATAAATCTCAGTCCCCCTCATGGCCTTAGAATTATTGATGTGTAGTGTCTCCCATTTTCCATAGTCATCCATAATACACATTGCCCATCCAATTTCATTCATAATAATTGGTCCTATACCTGATTGGGGGAAAATATTTGGCTTAGGTTTTCATATGGGATCTTGGACATGGTATCTTACGACATCATTAAAATCATTTCAAAAAATGCAAAAACATTCAAATTATCCTCAAAAACTCCAAAATCATTCAAATACTAAAAAAAATCCATTAAAATAAAGAAACATAAACAATTTCAAAAATAGTTTGTGTTAGTCCAAATATTTTAGCTACATTGCCTCTGCAACTTCTCATAGGAAAGGTCATCATTGATGACCCCTTGAGGCTTAGGTTATTCCCTTTTTTTTTCATAATAATATTTCCATCTATCATAATATGCTTTCGATAATAAACTATCCATTGTCAAGGTCAATTAAACTATGTTGCATGTACAACTTCACATAGGAAAGCCCATCATCAATGAGCCCCCGAGGCCTAGGTCCATCCCTTACGTCCCATCTATCATTATCCATGTCTTGTAATAAATTATCACTTGGTAAGGTCATGATCAAACACAAATAGGTCAACTTCTACAAATAAATAAGCTTAACAAATCTTGAAACAATAGACAAACTATATAGTTAGTCTCTAACCCTAACTGATCAATTTCCTAATCATGACTATCTATCAACATCAATGATCCTTATCAACTATCAAATTTTCCTATACAATATGTTGCATTTCCAAAATGATACTCACTATCTTATACAAAATACTTCATTCTTGAAACCATACATCATCTATCAACTATCATTTTATCTTATACAGGTTGTTGCACCCTTTGAAACCAAACTTTGATGTCTTATATGAGTAGTACCATTGTTGAAACCAGACACAATCCTATCATTTTTCTTATATGAGATGTATTTTTGAAACCAGACTTGAAATTTTATACAACATGCTTCAATTCTTGAAACAAAACACTTATCCAAATTCCTATCAATAAACACTCATTGGAAAGAAGATTTAAATGGATATTGAATCATTTGGTCTAACTTTAGTATTATCTTTTTATTTTATTTATCTTTGGTCATGTTACTATGTGCCTCAAGAAAGCCCACAAGTGATGAGAGAAGTGATGATGGATCATGACCTTTTTCACTTTGATTTTTGTTTGTGGTTTTCCTTGGAAATATGACTAGGGAAACTAATTTCCTTGTGTGTTATTTGGGTTCTATTTGGCATAATAAAAATATCCTATGCAATTCAAAGGCCATCTAATGATTTCTTGCATCAAGACTAACATTTTTTTGGATACTTCTTCACATATTTCGACAAGGTTCTATGGTTACTAGTCTACTTTAGGGAACTCCTTGTTTTTCATGTGTATGTTTTGCAAGGGAGTAACATATTACACCTTGGTTTATGTCATACCTTGGTATTCATTATGCATTTCAATAATAAAAATTCTCTATGATGATAATCATGGAATAAAATGAAATATCAACATCTTTTAGTTACAAGATCTCATATCAATCCATTTCATTTTTCACCCATTTCATTCCATTCTAATTCCATGTAATTTTTTTTCCCCTCATACTTACATTTATTCATCTTCATCATTTATTTCTTCCATCCATCCTCCTAGTCATCTTAGTGGCATGCTATGACACACAAAAAAATTGCATTAGTAGCATCATCCTACATACATAATCATATTATGATGTATTATAGCTATGATCATCATATACATCTTACGTCATCCATATTGCATAAGAAAATATAGTTTAAAATATACATAGTATTACATCACATAGAATCATCATCCACATAAGCATTGAGTATGTCATCAAACATATAGTACCATATTGCATATAGACCACATAGGCATATTAAGCTCATCATAAGATCATGTGCAACCATCCATACATTGTAACATTTATAAGTGTAATTCACACATCAGAAATTCATAATCCACATCATATAGAAAACACCATATAACCATAGAATATTATATAAATCACGTCATATAAATCCATCACATAGGAACATGCATATAGAATAATACACATGATGTATTCACTACAAAAAATCATGCATCTCATATATATATCAAGAAAATGTGTCATAGTATATAATATAAGATGTTTGTCAAAAATGGAGCTTGCAGGCTCAATAAAATATGCATGTCTATATCTAAAACTAGGCCTAGCCTATGCTTCCCCTATCACCTAATGGTGACTATCTTAAGGGTGGTGGCCTAGCCTATTTATAACATGTTGGCTTAAGAGGGACCCCCTACTTCATAGCTGGTCGCATCAAATTTAACCTTCAAATACATATATCACACCCTAAATTGACCTATAAGCCCAATTTTTTGCTTCCATTGCATTTGTGCCTATCAAATTGACCTGTTGGTAAAATTGCTAATTTTTTTGGAAATTTTCAAAAAATTGTCAATATCCCTGAGTGGGCATCATTGTATCCTGTAATAACTAGGGCATGTTGGGGTATACTGGGATAGGTCCTAAGCCAAATTTTCTTGAATATTTTTTTACATAATTTTTAGAATCACATTGTATCAAAGAGGGGTAAACTGTAGAGATTGAAAAATGTCCTGAGCCTGCAAACAAAATTTTTGCACTGATTCGAGTCTTTTTTGCATTGTTAAATAATTTTATATTATTTGATTTATTCATTTTATCTTTCTTCTTCTTTTGAATAATGAAATAAATATTATTAATTTAAGTACGTCACATATTCCCCTCTATTCTTCCATAATTAAATAAATTCTCATTTATTTAATTATTCACTTTCATTTTCCCTCCTTTTATAATTAAATAATTATTTTTTAATTATTTAATTATTCATTATCTCTTTTCTTCTATAAGTAAATAATTTCTTACTTATTTAATTAATTATCATTTCCTCTTATCTATAATTAAATAATCATTTCTAATTATTTAATTATTTACCATTTTCATCTATTATTAAATAATTGTTTTCAATTATTTAAATATTTCATATCCCTCTTTTCTTCTATAATTAAATAATTATTTTTAATAATTTAATTATTCATTTTCCCTCTCCTAAATTAAATAATTGTTGCAATTATTTAATTTATTTATTCTTGTCCAAGCCCTATTTCTCACCTAATTTCTTGGATTTCAGTCCATTCTTCTCATCCTTATCTCTTTTTATCTCACCTAATCTCCACCATTGATCATCATACATCATCATTTAATCCTCACCCTTCGACCAAATTGAGATTTCTATAAAAGAAACCTATCAATCTCATTTGAAGGTTAACCATGATCTTTGAAGTTTTTCTATCATCTACCTTTATATCTTTCTATCAATTATTTATTTTGAGCTTATCATATATCTTGCACACTATGAATCTTAGAGAAAACAAGAAAAAATGAGAAGATAAATGGAGGGGAACCAACTTTTCCATATAAATTGAGGTTTCGTTGGTTTATTATTTGTTATATTATCATCTTGTACTTCATTGTTAGATTAGGGTCTTTATGTCTTGAATTTAGATATTTTTATGGTTGCTATTGATGATTTGTGCTTTTTCCCTGATTTTAATATTCTTACAAAGGCCTCTCAAGAGTTCCCCTCATCATCTCATGATACATGCTTTGAGGAGGTAATCCATGAAATCCCCATGGAAAAAATGTTTCTATCCCCATCTTACATCATACATGATCATGATTCAAGTTACCAAGACCTACCCACATATTTAGAGGACTTTACCTGAGACACCCAATCCATGGACTTGATGCATATATTTAGTATTAATCATCTTGACCTAAACATGCTTATGCTAGCAAGAAAATGTGAAAATTTACCAAATTAATTTTACTCAAATCATCTAACATCCTCCTTCTACACCCCAACCTTCCATTCATCAAATTATACCTTTCACTAACCTTCTTCTAATTCTCATGCTCCTTCATCCATACCATCTTCTTCTCACATCCCCATTTCATCTCAATTCATCAATCCTACATCTCATTTACATATCAAAATTCCTTTCCATACCTAATATCCCACAACTCCTCAATCTCAAAATCCATCCCATCTAGCACACCATATCATCTTCAAACATATAACCCCATCTCTTCCCCTTATCAATATCTTGAAACTTACAATCCCATCTAATCCACCCATTAACATCTCAAATCTTCCAATATTATTTCCTCACAAACTACCATATCCAATTATCAATCACCGCCATTTAATTTCATAATGTTGAACACATAGAATATTGAGAGGGGGGTGAATTGGTATTCTCTAAAACTACTCATGCCACTTAAACACTTAAAAATCCATATGAATGATCATATTCAAATTGTAGTAAGGAAAGAAACCATGAAAGAAATCATCAAATCACATAACACATGAACACCATATTTTACATGGAAAACCTGAAATGGGAAAAACCACAATGAGGATTAGCTCACAATATATTATAATTGGTTATAAGATATCACAGAAAGGATCACTACTAGGTGGATTCACTGTTTGGAGAAATCACTATCTAGAGAATAAGAGAGATAGAGGAAATCACTCACTACAAGGAAAAAGGGTTTGGTTCACTACCAAGATTTGAACTACAAATAAACCATCTACAATATCCAGGAGATATAGTTCCACTGAAGCTCAAAACATTGAATCTACACACATCATGCTACATTGTTCTTACACTATGCTCTTCTCTACATTCATATAAAATTCACACACTTGTATTGAAAATTTGGATTCACAAAATAAATTTTGCTATACAACACCAATATGATCTTGTATTTTGAAACATAGAGAAATAGGTTAGGGTTCAAATTACATATGATTTTCTACTAAATTTGGAATGTTTCACCAAACTTACTATAAATAGAAAGGAAAAATAATGGTGAATGAACCTACCCATTCTTCTATTTCATTTAGGAAATGAGATCCCTGAAGTTAAATTCCACTTTCAACCCTTAGGTGAGTGAATTCTTTGAGAAATATTGAAATTTCCTTTATGCATTTGTATGGGTTAAACATAAATTTAGGGAGACACGCTAAAAGTAGTAAATCAACTCAAAACTTAAATGTAAGAATAGATCTGGGTAGATCAAACATAGAGCTAACAAAAAAAAATATATTTTACATAAATTGAATGAGTGGAAGACACTTAAAACGTATCTCAAAAATAGTTGCAAAGTGTCCCTATCGATTGCAAAGTGTCATGAGGTAACTTTTTGATAGAAATGACTATACAAGGGTTTTGGGAGAAAGATTAAAAATACAAAATGAAATCATTCATGACATGTAAAAAGTATATTTTATAGATAAAACACAATAATAATATAAATAGTAAAGCTTCGGGAAAATATAGGAATAGAAAATGTTTTGTACCTCTCAGAAAACATTGTTTTCAGAAGCTTTCCTAGGACTCATTCACCCATTAGTGAATGGGTCCTTGTTCCCCTTTCAAAAATTTATTTTTGGGTCCTCTGCTCTTGTGTCTATACTTCTAGATCCTCTCAGTTTTACAATAAAAAAATAGTAAATTGATTCAAGATCTGAGTTTCCATGAGATGAAAACAAAGGTGACAACAAATGCAACTTTGTAAGTTTTCACTTTTGAGATCTTCAACTTTCCTTCAACCTACAAATCTACAACACACAAAGAGATGATTTTTTTTTTTGCTTTTGGGTGAATGGTGGGTTTTCCTTGTTCAAACCCCATTTTGGTAATTAAACCTTGAAATGAAACAATGACAAATGAAGGAATGGCAAATGAACATGTGTTTGTTGCAACTCACCAAACACTTGAATAAACCTTTAGAAATCTGAAATCTTGATGTGGATCTTGCATGAAATGGTTTCAATGTGTGTAAGGGGGAAACTAGATAAGTGTGAGATAATCATTGTTAAACGAATTGAATAAGATCTAATTCAAAACAAGGATTTAGATTAATACCCATTACTCATGAAATGAAATTACAAAGAAACAAAATAAAATAATGAAATCAAAGGAGAGAACATAAAATGAATTCATAAAATGTAGTGTTACCATCACGTGTCAAACTATATTCACAAAGATGTTGGATTGTTGTTATATCAATGTGAAGCCTCTATTTGTGTGTAGTAGAAGCTTCAAAGTTGTACAATATTGATCAAAGATGTATGTAAAGTTTGTCAAGAAATAAATTACAATTTCAATAGTACTTCATTGTGCACAAGATGTCAATTCTCTGATCATTTTGGAAGATGAACATGATTGTTATATAGATTTTGAATTTTGAAATGAATGATCAAGATTGTGTAGTAGAATATGTTGATCAATGGTTCAAAACCATTGAGAGGAATTAGATGGGAAGAATTAGTGGATTTTGATTACGTAATCAGTGTGATTGATGAAATCAATTTCAGTGAGACAAAGCCATTTTGCTACTAATTACAAGGCTCATTTTAGCATGACCACCCGAGAGGTCCATGTGTGGGGATTATATGCTAATCATGATGCTAATATTACAAATTTTAGAGCCCTTGTCCCATTCAGATGGGGTGGCTTGTTGGACATGTAGATCCTAGGACTATACCATATTATGATTAGTGGTGGGCTCAACAAATTCCTCTAAGGTTCATAGATCCTACTAGCACTATGCCAACCATGGGTAGAGAAAGTATTACAGACCACCATAGTGAGTGTTAGTGAGTCAGGATCACTGTGGAGCAGTTGGATAGAGTGAGACGGGATGGGGATTAGGATCAACATGATGATCCCATGCAACAAGATCAACAACATGGTCCTCCTCCTCCACCTAGTGATGCAACAATGACTAGAAAAATAGTATAGTTGGTAGCTTCTAGAGATGTTACCATGTGGCAATAAGTTTATGAGGAATAGGTGGCAGTATTGATAGCTAAGCAAGATACAACTAGGTAGGAGAGAGATGGCTTCAAGGCAAAGCAAGACACTATGAGGTGGTGATGTCATGCCATCAAGGTGCAAGTGTAGGTCATTATAGCTAAGAGGGATACCCTTAGATCAGAGCGTGATGCTCTTAGAGTAGAGGAGGACCAATATATGAGAGAGGCTACTTATTATCAAAATATTTATGAGGTTTATGTCCCCAGAGCATGTAGACATTCCAGGTTTGGTGAGCCTAGTACAGGTACAATTATAGCTGATTTTGGTGATCTATTAGTGAGGAAGCCTAATGTGTTGCTAGTTATGCCATAACCCTCTTCACACTAGAGCCATGACCCTCAGAGGTCTCCACCTCTGGCCCAATAGTAGGAGTTATTTGTTCTTGATCTTTATGATGTTTATTGTTTAGAGACTTATATTGTAGACATGATTTTGTATATACATTCATCAGCCTAGTTGAGCCCTTGTATGTATTTTTTTTTGTATTACGATATCACAAATCATATTTGATGATGTACCTATCATTCTCAATTTTGATGATGATATATATAAGATACAAATGTTTTGATTTGTTGTTGTTATGATATGATGATGTATATATGCTTATGTTTTTGTTTTGTACTTTTTTGGTGTATGCGTATGCTGTGGATAGATGGATGATCCATATATTGATATCATATATGATATTTTATTATGTATATGATAGATATTGATATGTTATGGATTTTGATATCTTATATATGTGATGTATGATGATACATGATACATGGTGTTTCTATTGCTTTATTGTCATCGTGATATGTATTGATGAAAATGTAGATGTAGGATGGATGTGGTACTAATGATATTTTGATGTAGGATAGATGTTATTTATTAATGAGTTTTTATTTTTCTTTGCATAGAGGCTTAGTATCTTTAACAATCCTTTTTGATGTATCAAATAGATATGATGCACTAGGGTATTAATAACCAAGGTGGCTTTATATCCATTGGGTGGACTTTGAATCAACGTATAAATAATATTCTTACTCATACTAGACATACGAAAACCTTATTAGAATATATGGTTGAGTTGTGTTAAAACTTTTTGGACCAGTTACACAGAGAGGTATGAAATACCTAACATACAACCACTACACAAATTGTCTTAAAACAACTTCCACACACCAAACAAAAGCAAGTATTCATCCTGGTAGTATCACAAACACATCTTACAAATAGAATTAACGAAAATTGATTGTTAATACCACCATTCCTTCTCTAAATCCTTATGGACATCCTTGAGATATCTTGGGAATGTGGTACTATGATAAATCAATCAAAAATAATACTATAAAAAGATAAACAATGTTGCAATATCACTTGCCATATCTATTTTGAGGTTTCAGGTTGTTATCTGGTGTTGATGATGTCTATTGTAGGAACATTCTATCCATTAATACATTTCTTATGATGTTGTTGGTGAATTAGCAATAGATAGGTTGTTAAAACTTTGACATTGTTTTCACTTGATAGTTATCTAATTGTTTTGACCTTTTCTTTGTGCATTTTGATTTTGATGTTTTTTATTATTTATTATTTGCATTGTCAAAGGGTGACTGTGATGATTTTTTTATTATGGATGAAAAGTTTTATTGTGTTTTGTGATGATGGAGGTAGGTCCCTTTTTATTTTATAAGTTTTTTCAATGTTGTTTTTGTTGTTTTATGGGGACTAACCTAGGGCCTTAGGGGCTCATCAAAGACAATATTTTCCTACATTGTACATGTAGAGGCTCGTAGTTTGCTTGGTTTGATAAGAATATTTTTTTAATCTTTTTTTATTTTTCAAATATTTTTGGATTTTAAATTTTTTGACTAAGTTCAAAGAAAACATGATAAACACCTAAGGGGATTTACATAAGGCCTCGGGGGTTGATAACACTTTCCTAATTTGTACATGCAGAGACCATGTAGTTTGACTAGTGCTGACTCAAAGCATAACATGTTTTTTGTATTTTTGATTGTTTTGAATTTATTTTTATTTTGTTTATTTTGAGGGCATTTTTTATTTTGATGGGATGTACAAGGATTCAACCCACTACCAAATTTTGGAAGTTTCCCCAGGTTTGAGACAATATTACCTTCTCTAGGGGAGATGGATGTTGATGGTGTAGAAAGGTTCAATACTCAATCATTCATCAAGACATGGTTGGTGTGCATGTTTTATTATGAGACAAATGGGTGGATGCTTCATATAGTGTTAATAGATAATGATGTTGGTCTTATTCAAATGTAGTTTTTGTTTCCTAGGATTTCATTATGGTACTTTTTATAGAAGCACCACAAAGTGGTTTTTACTTAAAGAACATTTTATTTATCTTTACTATTTTTCTTGATTTTTTTATTTTTTTCTTTCTTAACTTTTTTTTTTGCATTTTTACTTTTTTTTAGTTTTTTTGGATTTTTACCCTTTTTCCTAGGGTACTTTGATGTGTTTATCTAAAAAAATTCTTGAGGTGACTGATGTTTAGTGATTTAGCTAAAGGTTCCCCTTCAGGAGTAGCCAACCAATTGGTTTCAAACTTACCTTTGCCATATTGATTCAAATGTACCTTTTGATTCAATTTGATTACAAATTCACCAATCTATAAGTTTCTATTTTTTATCTTTTTATTGTAGCTTTTTTTGAGCTGATTCCAATAAACTTGAAGATGGTTTAACACACTGAAATGCATTTCATCTAGGAGTTACAATTTATTTAATTGGACACCTGATACTCTTCATTGTTGGCCATGCCTTTTAGTGACATTCATAGTGAATGGATTTTGAATTCACTAGGTAAGACAACTTTAGATTTGTAGACCAAGGAAAATTGTGTGGCAGTTGTATGTATATGAATACTGGCTCAGTAAGCCCATAGGGCTCAGTTCAATTAGATTCTTAACAATTAGTAACAATCTTTTTTAATATCTTTAGGATGGTTTTGTTAGACGCTTCAGCCTAACCATCTCCTTAGGGGTAATAGGGCATGGAGAATCTATGCTGGATAGAAAACATGGAACAAATATCTGTGACATCTTGGTTCTTGAACAGGGTCCCATTGTCCATTATGATGGTTTGGGGAGTTTCATATGGACATATCAGATAATTCAAGATGAATCTATTTACTGGTGATGTAGGTTAATGGATTTTATTCTATCCATTTTGTGAAGTATTCAGTTGTGGTAATAATGAACTTATGCCCATTGGAAGAGGTGGGAGATATATTACCTACCAAATCTAATCCCCACTATGAAAAGGGCCATGGTTTTGTGATAGGTCTTAGCTCTTGTGATAGTGCATGAATGAGGTCATTGTGTTGCTAACATTTGTGAAATTTTCTTGTGTAGGCAATAGCTTATCACTCCAAAGAGTGCTAACGCTATCTTTTTCTTAGTAACTTTTGTGCTACGTTAGGTCCACTAGAGTGTGACCCACAAATGCCCTTGTGTAGCTCTTGTAGGGTGGTTTGTGCTTCTTCTGCATCAAGACATTAGAGTAAAGTACCATGTAAACTTTGATGATATAAGGTGTCTCCTAGGATTGTGAATCAAGAAGTCCTAAGGGTAAAGGTTTTCCTTTGTGTGGTTGTCAAGTGATGGGGTATGATAGCATGTTGGATATAGAGTATTTATCATGGTACCATGGTTAGTTAGGACAAACAACAACAACACACACTAGTTTTGATTCTCATATATCAAATGTCGGTATTAAGATTTGATTCACAAGGAATTCATACTTAGAAATATTTTGTGGGATCTCAAGGAGTGAATCTATCATTGCCATTGCATTGGCTACTCTACTATTAATCCAAGGAACCTATTGAAAGGAGATGGTAAAAAAATATTATTTGAAGCTATCCACCATCCTTTTATATGACATCATCTTGTCATCCATTATTTGATACTTATCATTTACCTGTTTGATTACCAGTTGAGAATCTCCATAAACTCGCAGTTCTTTTATCCTCCATTTGATGGCCATTTTGAGTCCTATGATTAGTGCTTCATACTATGAGATGTTATTTGTGCATGGGAAAGTAATTTTGTAAGCCTTATGTATACCATGTCCCTATGGTGTGAGAAATAAGATACCTGCTCTAGAGCTGTATTGAGTGTGGGACCCATCAAAATACAAGGTCCAATGGCTTATTTGTTCTATTAATAATATGCTTTCATCTAGGAAGTTTTGTTTTGAGAGGTTGGTGATCTACCATTGGTGCTTCTACTAGTTGATCTATTATGATTTGTCCTTTGATGGATTTCCTATCTCCATACTCTATGTCAAACTTTCTCAATATCATCACCCATTTACCAATACTGCCTATTAGAGCCACTTTTACCAATAGGTACTTTAGTGGATCTACTCTTAGATTAAATTTATTTTTCTATTCCAAATATAGTGTCCTAATTTATGTTCCACAAAGAAAATAGAGAGACACACTCTTTCTATGGGAGAATAGTTCAATTCATAGCCCACCAATGTTTGGCTAATGTAGTAGACCACTTTTTCCTTGTTATTATCATCTAATTGTGCTAGGAGAGATCCTAATGTCACTTGTGTTGTAGATACATATAGTATCATTGCTTTATTTGGAATAGGTGGAATTAATATTAGAGGACTTAGTAGATACTATTTGACTTGCTGAAATTATTAATCACATCTATAGTCCCACTTGAATGTGATGTCTTTTTGTAGAAGATGGGTGAACATATGACACTTTTCTACCAACTACATGGTGAATCACCTAATGGACTGTATTTTACCTTGTAGACTTGTGAGTTGCTTCAATGACTTTAGAGGAGGAATTTCTAATATGGAATTTACCTTTACAGGATCTACTTCAATGCCTCTTCTTGACACTATGTATCCAAGTAGTTTCCTAGATGCTACTCTGAATACACACTTTTTTGGATTGAGCCTCAATTTATATTGTTCGAGTATGTCAAACACCTATGCAAGGTTTTTCAAGTGGTCTTCTCTTTTCATGGACTTTGCTAGTATTTAATCCACATAATCTTCCATAATAGTATGTAGCATATCATGAAATATTGTTGTCATTGTTTGTTGATAGGTCACTCCTACATTCTTTAGACTGAATGGCATGACATTCCAGCAGAAGGCACCCCATGCACAAGAAAATATTGTTTTATGTTGATCATTAGGAGATATCTTAATCTAACTATATTCTGAGAAGCCATCTATTAGTGATAGCATTTCATGTCCTATGATTAGATATTGGTATTCCATGCATATTCTTATGCCCCCAGTGGGCTTTGACATAGTACTAGGTTTGATATCCATTTTGGATAATCAATTGGTCTGATGAAACCTACATCTAGCAATTTCATCAGTTCTACTTTTACCAAAAGTGTTATCTGATGATACATCTTTCGTAGCTTCTGCTTGATGGGTTTAGATCTTGGAAATATGGCTAGGTGGTGTATGACCAATGTTGGATCTAGCCCTGCAATGTCTCCATATGTCCATGTGAATTTTATCTTCCTCTCATTGATAAACACGAAGAAGTTCACTTTCTCTTTAGGATCAAGGGACATTGCATGATATGTGATCTTATATTTTTTTGCTGGGCCAACATTAATAGAATCAAATTCTTCAACTAGGAGTGTTGACTTCTCTTGATATTCAAAAATAGGGAGAATGAATCTTCCATATTTGGGTGCCTTAGAGATGTTTTCATCCTTATATTCTTCCTTTATTTTACTCTTTTCAAGATCTGATAGATTCACATCATGGTTTTCCCTAGGGGATCTCATTTTGATTTTTACATTGTCTTTTTCAATTTTGCAACTAGAGGACACAATCTCCCCTCTAAAATATGATCCCTATTTGAGTTCCATGAGAAAACTGCTTTACAATCTCCTAATGCTATATTAGTTCAAAATCCCATAAACTTTGCAATAGTTTCATCATTCAGGAATTGATCCAAAATAGGCACTTGTTGTTGATCCCAATCTATTAACTATGGGTAGTAGAGGGGTACGCTATCATTGTTATTTGTAAAGCTTATGGAAGTTTTCAAAATGGTCAATATGGCTTTGGAATCATTTTTCCATTAGGTATCTAGGTCATCGTTGCTAGAGGAGACAAACAAAAGAGAATCCCATTCATACTCGTTAGAGTCTATTTCATAAGTATAGTCTTTGAATGTAGGTTTGCTAGGTCAAGTAGAGAATATAATTATGCTAAAGCTTTCAAATAAGTCCTTAATGGGTAAATCATTGTCTATAAGATGGTAGATATCCAATTTCTTAATTTCAGTAGAAGGAGCTCCTTTCTCAAAAGAGGTACGTCCAGTGTTTGGAGTAACCACATCTATCAAACCATAGCTTAGTCACATGTTCTTATTTCTTTGTTCCACTATAATATGTTCCCATTTTCCTTTTTTGTGTCAATCAAGGCCACCTTTTCTAGTGTATCCCATTTTTTTAGCTAGTTGATACCCTTTACTAGTAGGATCAATAAGAAAGGGTTGTAGTAGTTCTGGTTCTTCCTGGTCTCCTTTGTAGAGCATTGATGAAAGGTCCTCTTTGAATATTTCCTCATCCTTCATATCTCCCAACATGGTAAAGATCATGGGTTTGACTACCATTGTTACTGCTTGAACATGTTTGATCTCCTTAGGCCCTCCATAAACCTTTGGTGTTGGGGGAAGCATTCCAATGCAAAAGCCTTATTGAAATGATTATTCCCATTACATTTGTCAAGTACTTGAATCTTGGAATCATATTTTGGTTTCCCACTTGATGGGGGTTTAGCTGAGGTTGATGGTAATGTTGATGGATTGATATAAGAGGAGTGAAATGATATTTCATTCCTAGGTATACATTGTATTTTGTTATTGTTATCTCCTGAGATCGCACCCTTGTTGAACTTGATGTTCAACACCTCAGTGTAACATGGGAAGACCTCTAAAGTTGTGGATCACTTGTAGATAGAGGTCAACCTCTGGAGAAGGCTGGCTTCCTTTGGTGTCACCTAAACTACCTATTCTTTAAAGGGAAAGGGAGAAGGATTGCATAAAAATAAAACTAACGCTATGGTGATACACCGAACTGAGAAGAGAAATGGGATACTTAGGTTACACTTGAATACTAATGATGGACATGGGACTACACAACAAGATTCTATAGATTATGCATACAAACAGGTTTGACATGCACACACTTTCAAGAAGGAAAAGTAGATTTTTACAAATTAAAAGCTCATGTGCAATTGAGTAAACATAGTTTATAACCTACATGATACTACTTTTGAAAAGAAAGGCATGCTAACATGAAACAAAGCTATAAGGAAAATAAATATATCACTAAGTAGCTTGATGAATCACTTAATAATGCACAATACTTCACAAGAACTAGAAGGAAAAAAATGAACCATCAATGGTAACCAAGGTAAATTTTATATAACATGCTCCAAAATGAATTACAAAAGTTTGCTAATCTAAGAAAGGATTGTGGAAGTCACAGACTTTTGAAAAGCATCAGGAGAACTCCTTTACAAGAAGGAAAAAAATCCATATATACAAAAGTGTCTCGGCCCCTCTGGGTTTACAAAAATATCCGTGTTCATAAAGATCTACCCTTAGATCTTTTCAAATGAAATTAATGTTGCATTCAAGTGCGCATGTCAGTGCTAGATCACCCTCAAGGGAAGCCTTCAGATCCTTCGAATGAAGTTAATGTTGTGTTCAATGTGTATCCTCACTGTCCTCTCTTGAATCTCCTTTACCAGCCAACATCTCAGCTATCACTATGACTCACAGTTTCTCTACTCTCCTCTTGTTTCAGATCTTCTTCAAGTTGATTTTCTTTGAGAAGCAGCATCAAGCGCTCCTTGAATTGAATTCGCATGTCTTGATCATCCACTGAAGTGAAGTGGATCCACTTCATTTATGCTTTGTTGATCCTACTGGAACTGGTCAAGCTACCAATGGTTTGCCTGTAGCTCACTCTGATTGGTTGAAATCATGTCACATGGATTCCCAGATGGTCAAAGGTCACCTCAAATAGAATCACATGTCCATGAGACACTAATCGTGTCTCCCCAATGTGATTAGACTCTTCAGTAGTTATCGGCATAGCTCATGAGGATCGACAAGATGACATAGCAAGTTTAAAAGTCATGTCAATGTCAAAAACTATTACTCAGACCATCGGCAAGACCATTCACATTTGGGAAGACCTCACGGCAAGCCCCTAGGAATCATACCGATATCACCATTTCGATGGGCAAGCTGGACACCATCGGCAAGACTCTCAATTGTCAATAGGAGCTCATGTCAAAGTTAATATCTCTTGATGATAAGTCCCACCGCAGCCAGCTCCCTATCGGCGAGACACCATTAGGTCAGGGAGACATCATAGCAAACACAAAATATTATACTGAAGGAACCCCGCTGTCGGCAAGACCTTGCCCTATCGGCCAAACATTATACCAATGTCAAACTCTCTCGGCGAGCTCACTTTCCTTCACTGAGAGCTCACCTCATTTTGGGGAGACCTCATAGTGAAGGAATAAGCTTTCACTGAGACCTTCGTTAGTTGCCGAGACATCTCCTTGAGCTCCTATTTCTTCGGCAAGATCCCCGGCCTTCGATGAAACATTACGCTGATATCAATCCCTCTCGATGAGACCTTTCACTATCGATGAAACCTCATGGCGAATGTAAAAATTTATCTCCAATGATGGCCTAGTGAAAAACTATCGACGTGACTCCCACCAGTCGGGAAGACTTCACAGCAGATGACAAGTCTCTTACCGATGGCCCTTTCTTTCTTGGCAAGACAATCAGCGGTCGACAAGACCTTACATCGAGCGCCAAAAATTACACTAAGACATTTTGTTTTGGTGAGACCACCCTCGGTTAGGGAGACATCATAGCGAAGGAACAAGCTTCCACCGAGACCTCCATCCATTGGCAGGACCTTATGCCGAAGGAAAAATCCTTCGGCAAGACTCCAATGGTGTAGTCGGTTGGCGAGACTTCAGCATGTTAGGGAGACATATGAAAACCCACGGTGATTAAAATGTCTGGCTGACTGGGAGATTTAAAAAATTAATAGAACCCCTGCTAGTCGGCAAGACATCTGGAAGGTCTTGCCGACTTTCTCCTTAGAAGAATTTTATGCCCAACTTAACTAAGGAAGGCTTTCCAACTGAGCTCCTTGATAAATCATCAAATGGAGACCTTCCCAATGAAAACCAAAAACTTGCATGTTGGGCTCAACCTTATGGGAGCCACATTTAATCCACATGCCAAATTTAAAACATAATTTCCCCTGATTGAGCCTGTACATGAAAATTGGGTAACATTTCTGGTGACCTCAACTGGATGTTTTCCTACTAAACATAAAAACTAGTAGCCTAGGCCTATCCATTTTAGTTGCATAGTAGTAGAAGGGTTTAGGATTGGTGTATAATGTAACCTACTCTCCATCATGAGGAAATTTTAGACATTAGTGGGATGTCGAAGGAACTGCTTGTAGTACATGAATCCATGTGTTTCCTAGAAGAAGATTGTATGGTAAGTCAAGGTTTAGTAACTAAAATTTTGTTTCTATTATTGTTGGTCCTATCTATATGCGTAGCTTGATTATCCCTTTTGAATTTCTTTCTAGGTCATTATAATCCCTTATAGTTATTATTTTTCCTTTGTCAATTACATCATCATAATACCCCAGCTATTCAACAAATTTTAGGGTACAAATGTTTAAACCTGCACCACTATCTATTAATAGTGTTTTGCCCATATGTTTGTGGACACCAATCTCTATATAGATGGCTTGGTTGTGGAATGAATTCTGTGAAAAATATTTCTTGGAAGAGACTAAATGATGATTGGCCATGATTTTTCCAACCATGGCTTAAAAATAATTAGGATTGAGGTCATTAGGGACTAATACTTTCAAAGATTTCTTTAGTATTTCCTTATGTGTAGGGGATAATTTCAATAGCTCTAGTATGGAGATCAAAGTGGGGGTCTTCTGTAGTTATTCCACAATACTATAGTCATTAGATGACTGAGTTGTGGGTTTAGGTGGTGCTCCTTGTATTGGGACTTTCCCTTGACAAATAGTTATGTTAAATTTTGGGGTCACTTCCTTGTATAGTTAACACATTGACCCTAGTGTCATCTTCTTTGGAGAGAGTATTGTTCTTGGGAGGTGTAGTTGGAATTTTGATAGTATTGTTCTTTTGCTTTGTCATTTTTCTTAGCATGGTTAGGAATTAGATTCATGTAGATTTGGAGATCTTTGTTTCCAATATGGTGTTCTATAGCCACTTCTCCCTTGTCAATTATGTCTTGCACTATATGTTTAAGTCTCATGCAATTATTATTTGTATTCTCCTTACTCTTGTGGAACACACATAAGTCTTTTTCATTGTACTATAGTGTTTTAAAACTTGGCTCTTCATAGCTTGGGTGCTTATTGACTTTGATGAGGTTTTGTTGAACTAATTTTCACATGATTTTCTCAAGTTTTTCTCCTAACTGGGTGAATTTTCTCCTTGGTTGGTTATATTGTCTTTGTTGTCCTCCTTGATTTGTTTGTTTATTATTTGATTGATTATTTTCAGGATAGTTGAGTTGATTGTTTTGTACATTGTTGGGAGCGAATCTTGTTTGTGCAACTTGGGATTTATTTTGGGGTACATTGGGGTTTTTCACATTCCATACAACTCTAGCATCAACTACTCCATCATTTTTAATATTTTTGTTTTTGGACCAAATCTAAGGTTTTTCATTCGAACTAGAAGGGTTGTCTTTTAAATTATTTAGTTTAATGACTCCTCTTGCTATGAGAGCTCTTGCAATGTGTAGTCCCTTTTCAATAGTATCTTCAAAGTTATTGGGGCACAACATGGTGAGTTGGCAATTGATTTCTACTTAGATATTGGAAATGAAGATATCCACCAATTTCTTTTTTGGGAATAGGCCACTTGCATCTACTAGCTTTATGTCTCCATCTTTGTAGGTAGGATGTAAAGGATTCTCCTTAGCTTTGTTTAATATTGTAGAGGTTAGTTATGGTGACATCCTATTCTTTTTTCAATGAGAAATAGATCAAAAACTTGTTGGTCAATTCATCAAAACTCTTAATACTTGGTGGTAGATGGGAGAACCATTCCATAGCATGACAAGTAAGACTACATGGAAAAATTCTCATTAGATAGGAATCATTATTTTGAACTTCCATGCATGCCATCAAGAAGTCTCACACATGTTCTATCGGATCACCTTTTCCCTTGTACTTGTCAAACTTGGGTATTTCAAAAAAAATTGGGAAGGGGAGCATTGTAATAGAGTGATCAAAAGGGAAAAAACATATATCATGTAGAGTGTAGGTCTTCTTTGGTTTTTCAATATGGATTTCCAATATATTTTTATTTAGGGCTTGTAGTTGCATGCCTACCTGTATGTTTGGTACATTTGTTTTTGGACCTTGTGCATAGTAGCCTTGTTGTCCAAAAATCTTGATTCTTTCATAGGTTAGGTATTGTGGAGGTATAGGACCTTGGTAACCATGGTGGGTGTAAGGAGAGTTAAGTCCTTGTTGAATGAAAGGAGGATTAGGTACTTGTTGATTATAAGGAGGGTTAGCTCCTTGTTGTATGGAAGGAGGATTAAGTATTTGTTGTGGGGAAGGAGGATTATGTCCTTATTGATTTTTTTGAAGAGGGGTACCTTGATAGTGCATTGGTGGTACACCTTGTTGTAGTTGATTCTGCTAAAGGGTACCCTAGTAGTGCATTGGTGGTACACCTTGTTGTTGGTATGAGTTATTTTGAAGGTTACCCTGGTAGTGCATTGGTGGTATACCTTTTTGTTGGGACAAATTATATTGAAGGTTACCCTAATATTGTGTTGGTGGTACACCTTGTTGTTGGGATGAATTATATTCAAGGTTTCCTTGATAGTGCATTGGTGGTATACCTTGTTGTTGGAACTATTGATTGGGAAAGGTACCATGTGACACACATTGTCGATTGAAAATGGTACCCTATGGAACACCTTGTTGATGTTGATTGGGAAGGGTGCCATGTGGAACACCTTGTAGTTGTTGATTTGTTTGAAGGTTGCCTAAATAATTCGCTTATGGCATACCCTGTTGTGAACTTTGTTGTGTAAATTTCCCTTGTTGATTTTGTACATTTTTGGAAGGGTCAATGTATGAAGTGTTTTGGGGCATGTATTGAGTTGGACCTCCTTGATATTGTTGAGCCAATGCTACTTGCTTGATTTGGGATAGTTTATTAAATAAAGGGTTGTCCATTGGTTGATCATTACTCTATGAGAAGAGTGGTGGCATATTTAGAATCTCCAATGGTTTGGGTACTTCCCTCAAAACTGATTTATCCCCTAAGGGAATGATGTGAGGATCATTAAGATCTTACACATTAAATTCTATAGGGATTTTAGCACCACTTTGTGTTAATTTGAAGAAGAAGGTATTTGGATCCTTTCTTAGGAGTTTGTCCATTAGTTTAAGAACCTTAGGAATGTTGAGGTATTGAAATAATTCTTCCTCATCTAACTCTTCCTTGCTATCCACTTCTTTTATGACCATGGCCTTTGGGTTTTGGTTTGACTTATCCATCATTTCTTGTTTTCTACATATTACCTCCTCCTCACTTAGTGGTTGGTTTGGTGCTACTTTGAATGTTGGTTCCTTTCAAGGAGTTGTAAGGTCACTTGGTCTATCACCCCATGAGTCACTTTTGTCATTTGTGGTGTTCATTGGAGGTACACTAGAGCTACTTTTTTTCTCCTTCCATCCTTTTTCTATGTTGCGATCATGTAGTTTTCATAAAAAAAGTGCCAAGATTTTGTGAAATCTTTTGATTTCTAACTTTATGGAATGAACTAAATGTTCTTTTGGGGATTTTTTGCTTTTGATTATTTTTAGGGTTTTCTATTTTTGAGTACTTTTGGGATTTTCTATTTTAAAAGGTTGGTATCTATTTCCATGTAGGAGGTGGTAATATGGGCCTTTGGGATGCAAGATCCACTTTGTGTTCCTTTTTGTCTAGGATATTAGCTATGTTTCTCCACTGGGTTGGTGTTTCCTTTTTCTCAAATATGAAACTTCTCAAACTATTGATGATGTATGATTGTTCACCTTCAATTCATGTGAGGTTTGGTTTTAATATATAGGTCTTGTAAGGTTTGGTTATTGAATTGGGGCAGTTGGACACCAAATGGTCATAAAGTGAATGGTGTTGGTGAATAATGCTATTTTTAGGACTCAAAATGGTGAAAGACTTTGTGTAGTGTAGGAAAATGCATACCCTTGCATTTTCACACTTGTTTCAGCCCGTCTTGCCTTATTTATCCTTATTTATGTCTTAATTGGGCCTTTTTTACATCCACAAGCCTAATAAATTATATCTTTTTATGGCTAATCTCGAAAAACATCAAAGGATAAATGATAATTGAATAATTCTAGGTATGTGTCTCTAATTTTAGGATTGGGACTAAGATGCCACCTAGGGTGTATTTGTCCTCCAAAGGTCTTGGGACCCTCTTTTCAAAGGCACATTAAATGGGCCCCTTTTTGGAGTTTGTGCCTCGAGTTTCACACCTTGGGATTAAGATGCCACCTAGGGAATCTTAGTCCCCCTCAACTTATTTTTGGGATTTAATTTCAAATCTTGTTAAGATTTAGCCTCCTTTAATCAATGAATTCATTTGTCAGCTTGTTGTGTTGTAATTTCAGAATATTAAGCATGGATAAGTATAAATACAAGGTTCTTTCATTCATTTATCATCTAATCATTCAAGTGTTCATGCATTATAGAAAGTTTGTGATCAAGAGAGGATTCAAGAATAATTCATCAAGCATTTGGAGCCATCATAAAGATTCAAGCATCATATCAAGGATATTCTTGCATCATGTGTGTTTTTGAGCTAACATTTGTGATGTAGGGTTTTGATTAAAGCAAGAAACTCAAAACAAGATCTATCAAGTATTCATTTGAGTCAAGATCTACATTCAAGCTAGCCACTTCACACAAGTTTGTAGATTTCATAGCAAGGGTTTGGTGAGTTGGAATATAGGACTTTTTCCATTCATCATTTCCCTTCATTATTCCATTTCATTCCAAGGTTTAATTACCAACAAGGAGTTTGACCAAGGAAAACCACCATTTACTAATAATCAACAAGTTTTTCTTCTCTTGTGTGTTTGTGTTTGCAGATTTAGGTTGAAGACTTGAAGATCAATTGAAGTGAAAAGTTGTAAAGTTGCAAAGTTGCATTACAAAGTTGTCATCTTCATGGAAACTCACCTATAGGTTAGATACACTAGTTTCAACTCCTGAGATCTAAGAAGAAGGAAGTGTATACATTGACCCTCATGATCACATTCAGAGATTTTAGAAATTCAAGATGGGACTAAGTCAGTAGTAAGGGTGTCTTAGTCCTCGTGTAAAAGCACAAAGTTGTGTCACACTTTATAAAGGAAATGGCCAACGTTGATCCAACTTTTAAACTTGAATCACTAAAAAGTGGCATAGATGTTTTGAATTTTGAAATGATGTAAACTAGTAAATATGTATTTTTTAGTATGTTTTATGTTTGTATTTTAAAAATTAAAAAAAATAAAAATTTAAATTAGTTTTTAATAAATTAACACTATAATTTAGTTGCTGATAAAATGATGAAAAATGAAGTTGCATGGGACGTCAACCTTTTTATAGTATTTTTTTTTCTTTCAAAATTTTTGTATCTATTTATAACTTGAAATTTTAGTGCATGAATATTATTTTTTCCAATTTTGATAAATATATATTTTTAAATAAATATTAAAATGTGTGTGAATAAAAAACCAAATTTTTTCATTGGACGTCAACTTTCATATTAAATATTTATCTAAAATCGAAAGAAAATTATGCCATCTTGAAATAGATTCTTTTATCTAGTGCATCATATTTTTTTCTATTTTTTTTTAATAAGTTTTAATATTTTTCCTTGGCATAGTAATCAACCTAATAGTTTGTGCTAATAACCTACTTTTAGTAAAAATAAAAAATAAAATATAAAAAATAATTAAACTATTAAAATAAATATATTTTTGAAAACTACACTTATGGATCTACAAAAGGGTATTTTTATATTTTTAAAAATATGTTATTTACATTAGTAGGAGTTATTGAAACTTTGAGTTTTTCAAATAATTTCATTTTTTTGGTAAATTGGACTCAAAGTGGTGCTCCATATATTTTTAGCCAACAATTTTTGTTGAAAAAGTTGGGGAAGTATGTAACTTAGCTAGAATGAATCTTAGTAGATCATATGTTTGACCAAAATTGATTTTTAGTTAGAAATACTTAAATTCAGTTGTCCTAACAAGTTGGCTGAAAGTGTGACACAAATTTGTGCTTTTACCCCCTCCCAACAGTATTTTACAAAGATTATTCTAGATTCTGTTCTGAAATTTGAAGATTTTGCATCTACCTCAAAAATCAACAGTAGGACTAAGACAATAGTAAGGGCATCTTAGTCCTCCCTAGCATATTTTGATAGCATTTTTGCATTTCCAAAATCCTTATTATATGTCCAGACTTCCCATGTACATACATCATAACTTTCTGTTACTTAATTTTGTCATTTGCACTCATTATTTGGTTTTCATTACTATGTTTTAGTTGAATTTTAAGTTGTCTTTTCCAAGCTTTTGCTTGGTGGTGAACCCCTCAAAGCCTAAAGAATATTCCTAGGTCTCCTTTGTTGAAAATTGACTCACCTTTGTGCTGATATTCAATCTAATTTGGGATCCTAGGACATCCCTGAATGATAGTTGGAGAAAAGTGGTGTTCTATGATCTAGGTTATAAAGCACACATTTTTGCTATTGTTCATTTTGGTGAACTTGACATTTTAGAACATTCATTTTCTGATTTGGAGTTCATTAAGGCCCTAGATCTAGTTTCATTCATTCTTGCATTTCATCTTGCATTAGTGAAAGTAGATCTAGTATTTATCATATTTGCATTAGTGAAAGTGCATATAGGTTGCATTTTTTGCTTTCTTGCATCATGTATATCATTAAACAACTAAAAAAGTGCATTTTCAATCATCCTAATTGCATTTAGGAATATTGTTATTGAATTCAAAATTGAACAAAATACATTCAAATTTGCATTCAATTTCTTTTTATTAGTCACTTTTTCTTACATTCATTCACACAACTTTTTGTTTCTAAACATCAATTCCCTAAGTAGGAAACCTAGGAATACTAAAACAATCTATATTTTGCTATTTTTATGAAAAAAACCTCCATTGAGATTAAAATGCCCTTACTAGCATCTTAGTCCCTTTGTGGGTTTTGTGCTTAGAACCCTATCTGTGTTGTTTTCCTTCTATTACAATTTCTAGAACCTCAAAATTTCATCAGTAGGACCAAGACACCCTTACTGGCATCTTAGTCCTTGTTGACTTTGAAGTTCCACTTTTCAGGGTTTAAATCTACATTTTTGTGCTTCTATTTTCTACCATTGGTTATCTATTTCAGTGGGTTGACCTTTTGTTTCATGCATTTTACTAAATCTAGCTTAAATTGGTTCATTTCATGCACTGCTTTATTCCAAATTTGCATTTGCAACATTTCATTTTCAGATCATTACATAGTGTAATCAGTAAATTACCTTGTTTGAAATCTGAAATTACATCTACACATTTCATATTAGGCCTTTGCATTATATTTTGAGTTTGCATAGATTACTTTTCACAAATGCTTGTCTTTTCCAAGTTTGCAAAGAAAAA
This sequence comes from Sequoia sempervirens, assembly GCA_007258455.2. NCBI lineage: Eukaryota > Viridiplantae > Streptophyta > Pinopsida > Cupressales > Cupressaceae > Sequoia > Sequoia sempervirens. Next base: position 353,212,401 of record VDFB02047230.1, read on the forward strand.
GTTAGTCAATAAACATGTTATTCATTCAATGCATTCCCTAGTTATGAGAGTCTCTTAGTGCAAGAGAGTGAAAATGGTGATACTTTCCTTAAACCTACACCCTCTCTTATCTATCCTATTTTTGGGAATGATGTGATAGAAGATGATACAAGCATGGAAATTCATGATAATTGTTGGCCTCCTACAATGATTTGACAACTAAGCCCTTAAAGCTATGATTCAGAGACTAGAAATCTAAGCTAAATAGCTATCTTAATCATCATGAAGGTGCATTTAACTTGTCAACCCAGGGATGTAGATTTTAAATGGGTCAACACAATATGTGCACTAGGAATCCATAGAAGCCATCTTCATTCTATAGCTAAGAAAGACATAATGTCAAAAGTAAATTTCTTAGAAAGAAGTAGCATGAGTGTTGAGCATCAACCAACAACTATACTAAGCTGAAGTGCATGACATAAATGAAAATATGAGCAAATAGACATGAAACTACTCTATTTGCTTTGGCTACAAGAATAGTCACATAATGGAATTCTAGTGGCTGCAAGAACAAACAGTTGCTAGATTTGTAACTATTTGTACAAAAAATTAATAACTAAACTAAAGGATGGAATACTCACCAAGTGGGCCCCCTTGGATGAGTATCCCTTAAGAAAAATGTAAAATCAAATGCAATGAGCTTATAACTTCATTTTATTCATTGGAAAGTATGATTACAATAGAGCAACATAACTATATTACTAGAAAAACTAAGAATGTGAGTACAACATTAGATTAATCAACCTTCTGAGAAGGAGAATTCGAGTCCTATTTATAGGAGGAAAAAATAATAACTAACTACTTAGCAAGGTGGTCAACTCCAACAGATTAGGAGGATGCCACTTTAGAGAAAGCATAGAAAGTGGAAAGGAGGTTATGCATGCATGGAATCTAGTCAAGCCAGTTTTCCTTAACACAAATCTAGCTTAACAATAGCTCCTATATTCACTCAACAAATTATTATGACCATTTACAAGGAAGTTACAATCTTTGATTTGAACTAGGAATCTCCCTTCATTAACCTTTGAATGATCATCTTTTTGACCTTTATGGCAAATGACCAGCTGACAAAATCTTCCTCAATTTTGTAGGCTCTAATTATATATGCATGACAACATTAGTACACACAACAATTGCATATCTATAACTATCTTAAAGTAACATTCATTAATCCACATGTAAAATTAACATAGATAGTTCATATAGCATGTCAATGTCATTTAAACATTACAAAAATAAGCTTATGCCCAATGTCTACAGTTTTGACAAAATAACATGAAAATGTCAACATCCAAGTATCAAGGTCTATGACAACTACAAAAAATGGACAATAAACTCTATCAAAATTGAGCCATAAATTGTATTCATCAACAATCATAGTTTTTCTTATCCCAATATGTCTCCTTTTAGTGATGATGGTATCTTGGTAAAAGAAGTTACAATCATTGAGAATCATGAAGATCTTGTTTGGCCTTCTCCTCACCCCACTTGGGAAGATATTTCAGCACAAGAGAATGAGATAATAGACACATTTATAAACATCACCTTACCTAGAATCCATTCATCCCTTTCTTGTGAGAATTTCCTAGTGAAAGAGGATGAAAAAATAGATAAACATGAAAATCACATTTACTCCTCTCCTAGTAACTATCCTAGTTGTGAAAAATATACTATGATTGATGAGAATCTTATGTGTTTCTCTTTCCCTAGGGAAAACCTTATTGAACATGACATTCCAACCATTGATAACTCCCTTGCATGTGATGAATTCAATGTAGAAGAACCAACCTTTGAATGTCAAGAACATTTGGTTTGTAGTTCTCCTAAAAATTCTCCCCCTTTGGAAGATATCATGATGTAAGAAAATGAGAATATTGAAAATAGTAATTCCTTAGATGAAAATGATGAAGTGACATTAGACTCCCCTTCACTAAGAGATCATGAAAATAAGGATAAGTCTTCTAAGGTTATGCAAATTAGATACCCCTTGGAGTACTATCTCAAGTCTAAACTTATCATTTATCCACCCTCTCAAAAACCAAAAGTTCAAAACAAACCCATCCTTATCCTCAAACCACCTAAGAACAATGTTTCATAGCAACCAAGTTACAATATCATTGCTCATATATACAACACTAAGAAAAATCCGTAACCAAGACAAACACCTTCAACATCCCTCCCATTGCCTAATCCTATCTTGCCTAGTTCCACTTGTTTACCTTCACAAAGTGGAAAGGAGTATAATCTTGTCGAACAATTTAAGAATACTCTTGCTAGAATATCATTATGGGACCTTATTCAAGCCTCCCCTCACTATCATAACATGATTCAAAATTCTTTACAACAAGTTCCTATCCCTTCTAATGTGCAACCAAATGACATAGCAGCCATGATTGAAGGAATAAATGTTGACATTGTTTTCCACCAAAGTGAGCTCCCTCCTTTGGAAGTGAAAAAACAACATGATGCTTTCATGATCATAGCTCAATACAATAGCACAGGGATAAAATGAACCCTTGTTGACAATGGCTCATCCTTAAATGTATGTAGTGTAAAATTTTTGGACAAGATTTGTGTTGATAAATCAAAAATCCAACCCACCTCTTTATCTATTAGTGGCTTTGATAATGTGAGAAAATGAAAGCTTAGGGTGATCACATTACCTATTAAAATTGACAAAGTTACATTACAAACCCTAATCCATGTTATGCTTGATGATATTTCGTACAATCTTCTTTTAGGCAGACCATGGATTCATGAGATGCATGCTATGCCCTCTACCCTTCATCGTATCATGGAATATGTCTACAACAACAAAGTTTATACAATTGAAGCCAATCCTGAACCATACAGTTGTTTGAAAAATGAGAAAGGTAAAGAGAATCCTTTGAAAAAATTAACACTAACTACACAAGTATAACCCATGCAAGAACAACAAAAAGATAGATGTCTTAAACCCTTCAAAATGATATCACTAGATGATTTGGGATCATTGAATTTTGAACCAAGATTCATGGGAGAATATAAGATCATAAATAAAGATTCAAACAAGGGAAAAGAAAAAGTGATCATGTCAACACAAAATTTAGATGTCCATTTGAAAGAACCCACCTCAACCACTTTAGAACAAATGACAAAAAATTACACAAAAAACTTTGATGAACTTAATCAAGAGCAACCATCAAATCCTAAAGAAATGAAAAATATTTATGGAAAATCTTACGAAATTTTGAAGCAACTTGGATACATTGGAAAAGGATGTGGTGCTAGAGAACAAGGTATCAATGTCCCTATAGAGCCTCACACGCAAGAAACAACCCGTGGTATTGGTTATTGTCCTTTGATAGAAATCAAACCATCAAACAAACCTTCACTCAATATCAACACTCTAACAAAAGATTCCTCTAAACCAACTTTAATAGTAGTGCATCCTAAATTGATAGACACTAGTGGTCTTGATTATTATCCTTTGAAAGAAACAAAAAAAAAAGGAAATATTTGCTTAATGTCAATTTGATTTCACAAAACACTAATGATTTGGATTTGTTAGATTTTACACCCTCCTATATAGGAGAGAACAAAATCTTGCAATCTAAAGAGTCTTGTGTAAGTATGACATATTTTACTAAGCAAGAGATATCTTTGTCACAAAATAAAGGAACATCCTCTACTTTTGCTCAAGAGAGTATCTTGTTGAGACTCCTCAAATATTGTTTGATATCTCTACTTACTTGAACATGAAATAAATTTTACTACAAGAATTCATTATGTGCATATCATAGAGTTCATGGTCATTCTACTAATTAATGTAAAGCTTTGAGTAATAAAATCCAACATCTTAAGGAGTTTGGTGCTCTTCCTTATGCGGGGGCACCTAATTCCTATAATTGATACTTATTTTCACTCTAGCATGTTTCTCATCAATCATTTCAGCTCACCTTTTCCCTACACTCAATGGGGGAAAGGGTTAAGTAGCCTTGTCCTCGTATCTCATTTGTTGATTGTCTCTTTTGGCTAGTTGGCCACCTCCCATGTATATGTAAGAGCAAGCTTGGGATGTGGATGAAATGCCTTAAGTTGGCTCACATGTGATGTATTAAGTTATACATTTTGGGGATGACCCCTTCCCTTCTTATGACGTAACTTATTGGAAACATATGACTTGGCATAGGGCTTTTTGAGTAAGCTCTCATGTCTTCTACTTTAACACAATTTCTCATAGTAATGATGTTAGCAACTACTTTAAAGTGGGCGCATACATTGACACTCATGTTTCATTGTGTGATTTTCTTTATTCCTCCGATGTTTTCCTTTCTTGGTGGTGTCACTCAGTTTAATTTCCTTCGAGAGAGTGACATTTCTTTGACTTGTCCTCTCTTGGAGACGTTAAGCACAATTTCCCCTAAGATTAAGACCTCACATGGACTAAGTAAAATCCTTTCGACATTCCTCTTTCTTGTTGTGTGCATTTTTGTGCCTTATTAAAGTCATGGGGGTATGGCTTTGATATGGTCCCCAGGGCTCACCTAGTGAACAACTAGCTTCACTAGCCCTTGTGAGTGTGCATTTTCTTTTGTGCCTTATTAAAGTCATGAAGGTATGGATTTGACATGTTTCCTTGGGGCCCACTTAGTGAACAACTAGCTTCACTAGCCCTTGTGAGTGTGCATTTTCTTTTCATCCTTATCATAGTCATGGGGGTATGACTTTGATATGGATCTCTTGGGGCTCACTAAGTGGAAAATTAGCTTCACTAGCCCTTGTGAGAATTCATTTTGTTTGCATAGTGGATAGTGTGTTCCACTTGTAAACCTTTTTTTGGAAAAATAGCCTAGACCCAGTCCACAACGCGTTAGACAACCAATTGGAGCTTGATTCATTGCATTTTTCTCTTTTTTCTTTTTCCTTTTTTTTCTTTTCCTATCTTTGATGGTGTATGATGGTGATGTAGTTATGGCTTCATTTATCATCTGCAAGTGTGTTCCTTTGTGCCTATGTTGGTTTTCCATTGGATCTTGATCCTAGGGGCTCTGTCACCCTCTTGGTAATTTTCATGCTATCTTACTAGCATTTGTACATTTGAACCCCTCTTGATTGCATGGTAAGCTACTTTAGTGTGATTTTGAAGTAAGTTCATCCTATCACTAAAGTAGGGGCTAAATGTAGTGTAGGAAAATAAATACCCTTACATTTTCACACTATTTTAGGCCCTCCTTGCTTTATTTATCCTTATTTATGTATTAATTGGTCCTATTTTGCATCCACAAGCCTAATAAATTATATCTTTTTATGGATAATCTTAAAAAAAATCAAAGGATAAATGATAATTTAATGATTTTGGTTGTGTGTCCATAATTTTTGGATAGGGATTAAAATGACACCTAGGGTGTCTTTTTCCTCTGAATTTTTTGGGACCCTCTTTTCAAAGGCACCTTAAATGGGCCCCTTTTTGGAGTTTGTGCCCTAAATTTAATGCCTTGTGACTGTTGTGCCTATAAACCACACGCCCCATTCGAAATTGGGATCCTCTCTTTTTATCCTTCATTGAGTCACTTTTTCCTTCATCTCATTTTGTGAGCCCCCTATTTTGAGTTCCAAATGGTCGAGTCAGAAAATTTCCATATTGATTTGACAAAGGTTCACCACCCTAGAAATTTCCAAGTCTTTTTCCTTCGCGGAGTTCCTCTAGCAGTTTTCCTGAAGTTTTTAAGGTTGGCGCCTTTTGCACCATGTAGGTCTGCCAATGTAGGTTTCCCATTGCAGGACTCCATCCTCTCTTCACCATTTTCTTGGCAACCAACCTAGGCCATCCACCCACTTTGTGGGACCCAAGTCATCTGTTGCCACCTCATTTCCAAACCGTTAAACAACAAACCTTTAACTTCCATCCACCCTGTGGACCCTGCCTTTCTCGCTGCTAGTTATTTTGAAAAGCGTGTTCACCAACTTTTCCAATAGTTGTACAACATTTAATATAGGTAATTAATGTCAAATTTTCTATAAATAGTGAAGGTTCAACTATCAATTTTGCTAACATTCCCAGCCACAAGTTGTCAGTGAACCTCCTACCTTCACTGCCATCGTGCCCACATCATTTAGAGGATGAATTCAACTGTTGCATTCATCTTGATTCTTTGAGAGTATTAGGTGAGTTCATCACCACCATAGCCGTGTTCCTTCAAATTTTATTTTTTGAAAATTTGCAAAATCTTAAGGTAGAAAATCTAGAAAATCCCTAGGCGACCGTTTAAACATCGAATCTCGCACAAAACCCATGTTATAAAATTTGAAAAAACCTTTAAAATCGGCCATTTAAGGCCATGTGGAACTTAACCCTTTAGTCACCATTTTTTACCAAAGTGTGCATATCCTTGTGGCTCGCAAGCTTACCTTCGCTATTGAGTTAGCAAACCAAACACCAAATTTCAAAACCTTGGACATTGCCCTTGGCAAGCCCGCACATGCAGGTAGACACCATCTCTTTGCCACCACTCTTGGGCTAATGAAAAAATTAAGTTAGAGTCGGGGGTCTTTCAACCGTTGTGGGCCCGCTCTTGCAAACATCCATATGTGGATTGCCCCTACCTACTCGTCATTCCTCAAACAACCACCTCCTTTCATCTTTCCGCATGACGTACCCCACCTAGCCCACATCCTAAATGAAAAAAATTAAGTCTCGAACCATCTACGGGCCATTCTATGTAGGTTTCCACTACCCCTTAGCTACTAGTTTAGCACCCATCATACATGGAAAAACCCTAGTATTTTTTTGCACCATGTGATCCGCACATCCCAATGTCATCCCAAGTTTTTCCAAAATTTCCTAGGCCTAAAAATTCTTTGCTAGCTGAGCTTTGTGGACCATTGTCCATGGGCTGCCTGTTCCCCTTCGTTGTTTACAAATGGCTAGGGAGCTTTGTCTATTCACATTGTGGACTCTACATTGTGGACAACATGCACATTCCCTTGAGGGTCATTGTCCCATCTCCACTATTTCCTAATGGTTGTGCCTAACCTTCCACCCACTCTGTGGGGCTCACTTTTCCCCTATTGCTTTCTGAGGTCCCTATAGTCTAAAATTGATATTGAGGCCTTTTGCAGGCTCGATGGTGTGGACTGCCATCCTGTCTCTATCATCTCCTCATAGACATCACCTAGCAGCATCCCGCAGGTTCCTACCTATATCACTCTAAACGACATAAAATTAAAAGCTAAACTAAGCCATCCTTTCTACCTACGGATCTCAGAATTTGGTACTCCATTTGCAGAATCCCTCCATGCCAGCACCATTCCAAACGACAGAGCTCCAAACAGCCTTAATGACCCCAACTTCCGCACCCTCTTGACCTGCATAAGAAATGACTACATTAACACCTCCAAAGCTTCGTGAACGGTTGCTCCACATTCCCAATTACCTTAACACCTTGATGGGGGCCCTAAATTAGAGGTGCAAAAATCTTGTTGTGGGTGGTTGCACATGGGCCACCATGCCTTCTGTGCCATCTCTATTCTGCCTTCTCCAGAGGGCTACCAGCCTAGGGAAATGCACATCCCTGGGCCCACATTTCCCTATCTTCCCCAAATAAGATTCAAATGATGAATTTCAATGGATTTTATGATCTATAATGATGATGTGCTTGATTTAACATTTGTTTTTGCTTGATTTTTCTAACCCTCCCCTTGCTTTCCATACGAATGTGCTTATTGTGTCTCTATTTGCAGGATTTATGGAATCAGCTGGAGAACCATTAGGAGCACCCATGGAGAAAGATAAAGAGAAGAGCCTACCAAAGTTCCAAGAGGAAAGGAGGATAAAGATCAAATTAAGTATCAGTAATAGGGAGTATAAGTCACCTCAAAGGTCACTACCACCTAGGACACGATCATAGATACCAACCTTAGAAAAGTTGACATAGATGAATTCAGATAGAGGGTCATCATCAACCCAACCACATATAATTCCAAGAAAATTATAAAGAGTGGTTTGGCCAAGGAAGCTAGCTTCCCACCTTCTCTTGTAGCCCCAAACTTGGTAATGGCTTATAGGGAATCGTATTAGCCAGAAAGCAAAAGGATTATTGATCATGAGGGCAGGGTGTTGGTAGACCTATCTACTAGGTCCATAGGAAAAGCATTCCACATCCCTAGATTTGACCTTATGGAGGAAAAAAATAAGGAATACGCTAAGAATGCATGGAAGGCTAACCCTTAGAAATAAAAAATTTTAATTAATCAATATTGTTTGAAGGAGAAGAGGGACAACACTAACAAGGTGCCCCAAGAGTTGTTCAGAAGCAACTTTTATGAAGATTATTATGACTTGGAAACCTTGTTGAGTAGAGTCATGGGAATTCCCACTACTGCTTACTTTCAATATTGCATGTTTTATTTCATCGAGGAGATTATCAAAGGGAAAATCAAGTTTCATTGGGCCAAAATGGTTAGTGAAAACTTGCACCAGTAGTTCCTGGTAGTCAAGAAGAACTTGCACTTCTATATGACTTCTTACTTGGTATATATCCTGGTCGATCCATTTCCCTATAAAGGTTTATTTTTCACACAAATCCCAACTCCAGGAAGGGAATTGAAAGTATATGATAGGAACCCATAGCTAAAATATCTAAATTTCAAGAAGGATTATTGTAGGGTGAACAATGCCTTCATTGGGCATATTATCAAACTCCTTGGAGGGGACTTTGAGAGGAGAATCATGCATAGTTCCTATGCGCTCATTCACAGGTCCAGGTTTCTATTTATATAGTTCCCAATATTTACTTACATCAAAATGGAGGGCTTCTCTAAAAGTCCATACAAATTTCCCTAATAACCAAATGACTGACTGATTCTGCTAGAAGTCTCTAAGCAATTGCAGAATGCACACACTCTCCTTAGTGGAGAGCATAGGGTAGGGATACCATATCCCATCACATTTGGGCAAGGAATGTATGCCCTCATAGCTTCCCAATGTGTGGAATATTCTAAAAAGGAAATCGTGGAGTATAATCTAGATCTCCACATGACCAAACCAAGAATGGACCCCTATGACAAATTATAGAATTTTTTTGGAAGAGAATACACCCACTTGCACCACATTGAAGATTTTTGGGCTAATTGTTAGGACGACAAGGGGGTACACATGAAGCATTATATGCGTATGATCACTTACTTTGTCAAGACAATCAATCTATTCCCGGTATAGGATCAAATTGTAGAAGATGAAAACACCATTGTGGATCTGAGATATGATGCTATCACCAACCTACCATTTCCCTTAATAGACTAGAATGAAAAAGAGGTCAATGAACTTGACATTGTGACCAAGAAAGTGGAGCATAGAACAAGGAAATGGATTGATGCTTAGATCACTCAATTGAAGCTTTAGGGGGCCACCTTGACATACAACAAGCTCAGGGATGAGCTCAAGAGTGAAATGGATAGCGGAGCTACCACTGCCCCAGCTGAGGAAGTCCCCAAATCTCCTCCAGCCACAAGCTTGAGAAAGAGAAAAGAGGTAACTAAACACCAACCCAAGCATAATCTTTATTCATGGAAGGCCTTAGAGGGTGAGACCTCAAAAAGGAAAAGAAGTTAGGTGGATTCTCTGAGATGCCCACAATCCAAGAAGACCTACTACATGAAGGAGAAGAAGAAGCTGAGCAACCAAAGTCACCACCTACTACCTCTACTCTTGTCGTCACCGCCACTCCTACTGCTACTACTCCTCCTCCCATATTTAAGGCATTACCATCTTCCTCTCTGCCCATGGTTGACATCTTAGTTCACCTTTCCTCCACATCCCCAACTACTCCAATTATGGTATGGGATGCATCTTTGGATACAATATTTCCACTATCATCCTCCTCGATGTCTCCCTCAACTATAGTCCCTTCAACAATGATAATTACAATGCCTACTCTCACCCTACCAGAGGCTTTTGCAAAGCATATGCGAAGCATACCCATTGAACTCTCTAGGGTGTTGATTAAACATGTTGTCTAGGTTGATATGGCTTAGGCTATTGTTGGCCTTCCCACCCCTCCTTCGATAGAACCACCAAAGATGGAAGAAAACATGAAAATATCAGAAGAAATGGAGAGACGAAAGAGGGAGGTTGCTAAAGGAGTAGATGAGGAAATTGAGGAACCTTTTGATAATGACTACCATGAGCACCCAAAGCATCAGAACATGACCATAGATGAGGTGTCATATGCAGAAGAAGGGTCACAGTCCTCAGAAAAGATGTTGAGGACACCAGTGCCAAGTATATAGTAGCGTCCTCTAATCAAGAGCTTGAGGAGTTGTTGAAACAACTCAAGTACATTGGGGAGGAAGTTGAGAGCCAGCCTTCTGGAGAAAAGGAAGAAACTAATGAGGACATGGAAATATCTACAGGGCCTCTAGTAGGTGGACAAGACAAAGGCCCTGATCAAGAAGAAGAAATACCTCCCGATAAGGAGAAGGGAAAGAAAGAAGTTGAAGCTGAAGAAGAAGATAATCCTAAAGAGGAGATTGAAATGAAAAAGATCCCTAATCCAAAACACCATGTAGAGCTTGAGCAGGAAGAAGAAAGGGTACCTGAAGGGGAGAAAAACCCTAAAGATAATGTAGCTACTACCAGGCTAAACGAGGAAAATCCCATATTGATTTGCAACTCAAATGAAGAAGAAGAATAAAAAATAGAACAAGAAGCCTCAAGCCACAAGAAAAGGGAGATACAACACATTCAAAGAGAAGAAGGTGATAATGAATCACCAAAGGAGGGATTGCAAATGCTTGATTCAATGGAAAATTAGCTACAAAAGAAGACCCATGTTCTAATGGATCCTAAGGAAAGACTAGAGGCTATCTTGGCATGAACTCAAATAGGAACAAAGAAGGAAAAGAATCTAAGAGTTCGATCCCACAAAAAAATGGATATATCTAGATCAAGGACAGTGAAAATTTCTTCCCCAGTAATAGATAAAGGAGAGGGGGTCAACTATAATATCTCTACCATTGACTTGGGTACCGCTACGAGAGAGAAAAATATTGATCAAATTTAGGGATCGGTTGCCATGATTTTCCATCAAGTGAGAAAGGATCAATCCTCCAAGGAGGAATTGGAGGCACAAGTGGTAGACCTCATTGCCTACATTTAGCAGTAGTCATCCATTGAGGAGGCACCAATGACTTTGTCGGCCCCACCCCTACTTCTCTCCAAATATCACATAAGAAAGTTGAAAAATAGAAAGAACTGGACCAAGGCTACTGCAAAGTGGTTCCAACAAGTCCTCTAAAATGGTGATATGGGCATTGGCCATGCTGTCCGAATAGCTAATAAGTTTTGGGAAGTGCAAAAGTAGCTCAAGGGCACAAAGAGAATTTTTCATAACTTCCCTGAACTATATAGGATTACATATCCTAAGCTCGAGGTCATCCTTAAAATGCTCGAGAAGACCTGGGAGAAGGAGATAGCTCTAGTGAAGGATGATCATTGGCTGGTCGAGACGTGGTAGATGGGATTTGGACCACAAACGAGATTTCCTAGAATTAGTGCTCCATGAAGTAGAGCTTGAACTTGAATGGGTCAAGGAATATAGGATAGATTGTGAGTAGTATCTAAAGTTCATGAAAAATTATGAAATGCCCATTTTCAAGCTAGATCCAGAGAAGACCTTGGCCATATTTCAAAAAGAAAATGGAGAATGGGCCCACAAATTTGTTAACACTAGACTTTATGGATTTTACTGCCTGAGCCTTCACCCAGTCAGAGCAGGTGATCAAGCACATGCCTAAGTGTACAAAGAATTGGGAACTAATCACAGGCATATCCAGGAAACTATCCTTCCAAGTACTTTAATAAAACATCATGGAATGGAATAAACTTCAGGCACTGATGGGAAAATTTGTGGAGTATGCTACCATCTAGAAGAATCAAGGAAAGCCTATCATTGATGATGAGTTCCTCATAGTGTAGCTGCAGCCAAAAGGGAAAATCACTACAACACAAAGTGCTATAGTACCAGGCCACTAGAGGACAAAATATGGAAAAAAGACAAGGAATGTATTTAAAATTGTGAAATATTAGGGGTAGGTGAAACCCTAATTTGTAATGAATCTTGGCCACACAATGATATTAAATCTTGGCCATTCATTTCACTTTTTGAAAACTATAAATAAGAGGGTCTCCTCTCATTTTAAAAAGAGAGAGAGTTGAGTTGTTGTAATGACATGCTACTGAAATTTCAATAGAATTTCATTTTTTTGGTGGATTCTTGATTTTCTCTCATGTTTCATGATTCCTCTCTTCATGTTTGATAGATTTAATTTACTTTATTTTTTAGTTCTTAATGCTTTTAGTAGTTTAGTGAATGTTGTTCATTGATGCTGAAGAATATTGTTGTGTTGATGCCCTTCCTTGTTCATGATTTTTTATATTTGTTGATGATAAACAATAGTATAAAGCTAGTGTAAACATAAATTCATTGTTACACTTAACATTCATCTTTTATTCATGCTTTATAGTGAATGAACAGTTGAAAATCTGTAGACCTTAGAAAATAACACTAGTTTCATGATACTATTAGCTAATTTGGTTAAGTGGAACTTAGTTTCAAGAAGGCTATCCATTGTAGAATTCTCCATTATCACTGTCCATTGGTAGTTGTAGGTCTAGGAACTCTTAAGTTCCCCTTCCCTTTTGGCATTTCTTTGACCTTTCTTTGAAATAGTAGTTTAGGCAATGTTCTAGCATCATCGTAAAGCCAAATCTAATGATAAAAGTAGAGTTTCAAACTGATCACCTTCAAAATATTAGGAACTCTATTTAAGGATTCAATCTCTTATCAACTTAACATATGCAAGGCTGCCCTGTGATTACCAAAAAAATCACATGAACCAACTGAGACATTCCAAGAAAGTCATGACCTGACACCCGAGAGACCTTGGGATAGTTTTCTGCAATTTGTTTGTGGGAAATTATCTTTCATGAGAGGTGATGCACTTATGCATTACCTATATTGAGAATTTTTAAAACACCCATCAACAGAACTAGTGCTAGAAGGAGGGATTTTCTTGTGTTAAGTTGGATCGAATTGGTTCATTCTCCCCTAAAAGATTCTAAAGAATATTGAGAGCTAACCAAATAAGGGGGAATTTCAAGAGCTATAGCCCCCTACCAAGGCTAAGAGAGATAAAAGAGGGGAAGAAACTTAATCAGTCTCATCTACCCCATCCACATCTCCTCCATCCACACCTCTCCCTTCCATCCCTTTGCACCACACTCATCTCTCTTCCCAACATATTCTTCCTCTTCTCAGTTTCCCCAAGCTACCTTCTAGCTACTCACTTGCCATAGCCAGGGAACTGCTCCTACCTCATCCCTTCAAGTCCAAGGAGCTTCCTCAAGTGTTGTTGCTCCTTTTTAGCCCCAAGTTATTGTTACACAGCAAGCACAACCTCTTCCTCCCATCATGGCTTGACTAGGAAATAATCCTTCTCCATTGTCCTTCCAAGTCTACCATGATATTCCAAAGAATCTGGTGGGCCTTTTATGAAGTTCTATCCTCATGATCCATAGAGGAAAATAGAAGAGCATATTAAAATCTTCCACACAACATTGAAAGACATGCAAATAGATCAGGAAGATGTGGCTTGTTGGATCTTTCCTTATTCATTGGGGGAAGATGCCTTTTATTGGTACATTCACTTTCCTACAAGGTCCATCACGCCTTAGGACCTCCTGAAGAATACATTCCTATAGAAGTATAAGATCCCAGTCAGTCCTTTTGAACTATATCAACAATTCATGGATTTTCGAAGAGAATTTAACAAACCAATCAGTTCCTTCAATGATCAATTTCATCGTGCATATATGAGGCTACAAGCTCCATACATGGTAGATGATTCTTCAACTTGATTGGTCTATTATGTTTCCTTGGATAACCTCACATCCTTACTAGTAAAGTGGATACAATCACCACTGACTAGTTTGGTGGAAGGTTACGCTGAGGTAGTCACATCAAGTACATAATTGGGACAAAATGTTGTTGGTCCATTTTCATATTTGGGGCCAACTACTCACCCAATGCAAATCCAAGGACTCACCCAAGCCTTGGCACACCACACACCAAACATGAACTAAGTCCCATAGTTTCCCATGGTGTCTCATTTGAGACAACCATTGAACTAAGTGCCTCTAGTGCCTCACTACTTGTAGCCACAACAACACCAGGTCTATCCTCAACCATCTCAAGTACCTGCATATCTGCAAGGGTCTAACTTTCCACCTACTCAGCAAAATCAACTAGTGGTATAGCCGGTCTTCCTCCAAACCCAAGCTCCGCAGCCAAACAATACTAAAAAGGTTCAAATAGATGAATTGATAGAGATGATCATGAAAATGTCTACAAAGATGACACACATAAGAAATTAGAACAACCAGATACAAGCTTCCCAATGTAGTATTCAGATCAACCTCAATCAAGATAACAAAGACAACCATGATGTGTGTGCCTCTTCTGGATAGAATTATGAGAGATGAAAAAATTCCAATAAAACTTCAAAAGGAGGCTTTCACAAAGACAAAAATAGACATGAAATACAAGACCAAACAATGAAGGAATTCCCACTCCTCTTGACTAGCTGGCTAACACAAACAAAACAAAAATGTGGGGTGTACTTACCCAAGGAAGCTTTGTCTGGATGGTGACAGATCCATAAAATGAATAGGCACTCCAAATTGGATTGCCCCAAGTTCTAGACAGCTGCAAAAATATTTCAAGTGGAAGTCTAGAACATCATCAATGGTGTAGGATGTAGAGACCTAGTTCCATCTGAGCCTTATGACTCTTCAGTGCTCATGGTCAACCAAGCCCCCTTTCCACAAAGTGAAAGCAACATTCTAGAAACGGAGATTGCTGCCTCAAAGGAGAAAGAAGCAAAATAGGGAAGTAGCAAAGAATCTTAATCCCAACTCTTTACTTCAATAGATAATGGTTCAGAGGATGAGGAGGAGTCACATGAGGATGGGGTCTAGATGTTCCATCAAAGGGTGATCCCTTATAATTTAAGGAATAGAAAAGTAGGAGGACCTTTCATGAACTCTATTCCACCTAACAACTTCAACACTCCACCTGATCCAAATGCTAGAAATAATCTAGGTTACCCTCATGTGCCCACTCAATAATTTAACAAAAAAAAGAAGCCAAATCAAATACAAAACTAGTCTACTAGCTTGTCCCAAAGCAAATCCTTTGAGGTTGAAATTGAAAAAATGGGCGAATACATAGCTGAAGATTTTAAGAAGGTTAAAGTAAGTTTTTCAGCCTTCAAATTTCTTAAAGTCCCATCAGTTAGGAACACTTTATTTAGAATGATTAATGGGACTCCCTTCTCCAAGTCATCACAAGAGGTACCTTCCAAGATAGTCTCCTTTGATGAGTCACAAAATGAGCCAATAGTCAAGGAAATATTAGGAAAAAAAAAATGTGCCTTCAAATAAACAAATGGTAAAGCAACCTACTAAAGAACAAAACCAAGTGCCAAGCAGGGATAAGACCAATGAGAAGGATAAAAATCAAGTAGCCCAGGTAGACACACCCATTGGATTTTTCTAGGGGAAGTTAGAAACACCACCCTTTTTCACCACTATTAGGATATTCAGGAATAACCTACATAATTGTTTGCTCAATTTAGGAGCTTCCACCAATGTTATGTCACTCATTGTATGCAAGGCATTGGGAATAGTACCCACTCCTTCCAGGTGAAAGGTGACCCAAATAGATAAAATTGAGGTGAATCTAATTAGTGAAATTAATTGGATCCCTATGCAGATTGTTGCAGACCCAAGAGTGTAACAAGTTATTGATATTCAAGTTATTGATATTCTTGACACATATGACATAGTACTGGGATGAGATTTCAATAGGGCATTGAATGGGTATGTTGCAACTGAATTTTCTCACTTATGGCTGCATGGAAAGGGTTACCGAAACAAATCTGTATTGACTGGGAGTCATGCATGAAGTTTATGATTACATAGTACAACACAAATGAGGTATTGTTCGCTAAAATAGAACTTGGAAATTATTCTCCCATAGCCTATCAAGAAGAATCAGACTCTCAAGGGGAGGAGATGACTAAAGAAGTTATCCTAGTATTGTGTAGCCCCCCTACTAATTTAACTTACACATTTCAAAGCATAGAAATGATGGTTGAGTCAGATGATGAGGAATCTAATGACGATGGAAATTTGGGATTATTGGATAGATTCTAGGAATTTATTGAAAAATGTGTGCAAGATCAGCTTAGAGTGAGGATAGATTTACAAGAGCTCTTTTTTCCTAGTTGGTGCAGGGTCCACAATGCTACCCACTCAAAATTTGAATGCTACCTTGGTTAGATAGAAGTTGCTCATATCAATGGCCAAATTTCACCAAAGGAGGAACCTCGAATGGGGCAACCTTACCATACCAATGGTGAATCTGTGCCTTTCCTGGAAGTTTTAGATGCAAGTGTGCAGCCAAAGAAAGATGAATATATGATCATCCCTAGAGTTAAAGAGTCCTCCAAGTTTTGGACACTTCCTTTGATGGGTTTAAGTCCAAGCAAGGAGTAGGATCTAGGCTCGAACTCATCAACCCTACAGGTAAGATGTATTTTGCTGCTCATAGGTTTTAGTTTTATTGTATGAATAACATAGTAGAGTATGAAACCCTAGTCCATGGTATTTTAATGGCTCTGAGGAAAAATTTCAAAATATTGCAAGTCTTCGGTGACTCAGAGTTAGTGGTAAAACAAGTCAAAAAGTTATATTCCTGCCATCATAGAAGACTAGAAAATTATAGGCATAGGGTTTGGGATCTTTTAGAGAGTCTATATGCATTTAATATTTAGTTGATCCCTCAAAGTAAGAATCATACCATTGATGCCTTGGCTCAAGTAGCAAGTACCCTCCAACCTCTATCACTGTCTAGCCTCAAAAGGTTCACTATTGAGCTTACCTCCACCCCTTTAGTGCTAGATAATGTTACCAAATTCTAAGTGTTTAATGATGACAAGCACATAATAGATTTCATTACCAGTTCTAATGTTTTTGCAACCTAGATAATTGATGAGGCCAAGCCTAAAGAGGCTGAATTAAATATACAAGAGGTCATCAACCTCAAGACCAACACTATTCCATAGGGTATGGTTCAACTTGAGTGTATATTTGATTTAGATCAAATTAAAGATCAGGATCATCAAGCAAAGAAGGATTCTATTGATAATTAGTGTGATGCCCATAATCTAGGGACTAGTGAAGAAGTTAGGAATGTGGTCATTGGAAAAGTGTGCATGCTAGAAGAAAAGAAATGGATCATTGATACCCTATGTAACTATCATGACATAGTCACTTGGAGCTATGAAGATTTAAAGACATACGACACCTCGATTATTACACACACCATCCCTCTCAAGTTAGATGTGGAACCCATCATCTACAAGGAAGTTCAAATGTTGTTGTCTACTAGAATTATCTTCCCAGTTAGGCACTCCACGTGGGTGGCTAATTTGGTCCTGGTCAGGAAAAAGAATGGAGAAATCAGATTGTGCATAGACTTCCACAAGTTGAATAGAGCTTCGAAGAAAGACAATTATCCCCTTCCTTCATTGGATGAGGTGTCCCAAGTCGTTAATGGATCTCACATGATGTATTTCTTAGATGGATACTTTGGGTACAATTAGGTAATTGTACAATATGAGGACAAGCACAAGACAACGTTCACCACCAAGTGGGGAACCTTCACATATAGGAGGATACCATTCAGATTGATCAACGCATGTGCAACATTCCAACATGCAATGGATATTTCCTTTAAAGATCTGATTGGAAAGTGCATTATAATCTACATGGATGATCTCAAAGTGCTTTCAAAGAAGTGAGAGGATCATTTTTTATTTGTGCAAAGTTTTCTAGAAGTGTAGGGAATTTTGGATTTCCCTAAATTTGAAGAAGTGCACTTTTGGAGTTAGAGAGGGAAAGTTGTTCAAGCACGTGATCTCAGAGAAAGGAATCTCGATAGATCCTAAACACATTCAAGCAATCCTAAAAATTCAACTGCTAGGAAGCAAGAAGGAACTAAAATATTTCTTTGGAAAGATAAATTTCATCAGAAAATTCATCACTGGCTTTGTTGAGATAGTCAAGCCACTCAATGCTATGTTGAAAAAGGATGCCAAAGTTGAGTGGAATCTAGAGGTGAAGGGGACCTTCAAGGAAATAAAAAGGGAAATTGTTGATGCACCTGCAATAGTCAGCACAGACTACTTGAAGTCATTTTACATTTACTCATTTTCCTCAATCCACTCTTGTGATAGCATACTAACCTAGAAGGATGAGGAAGGAAGTGAGAACCCTATCACCTTCATGAGTGCTCCATTAAAAGATACACAACTAAGGTATCACAATGTGGAGAAGAAATACTACACCTTGGTTAGGGGAGTCCATAAATTTAGACATTACATCTTATGGAACAAGGTGTTTGCCATGTGCCTGATCCCACATTAAAAACATTGTTGATGCAGAATGAGTTGGGATAAAGAAGAGAAAAATGGGTCACCTTGTTGCAGGAATATGACATGGAGATTCAGCCCATAAAGTTAGTAAGAGGGTAGGCCCTCACTCAAATGATAGCTAAAAAATTGGTTGAGGTTGGACCCAAGCTCACTATTCAACTATATCAACTTGAAGATGTCTCCCCTAGAGAGTGGTATGATGACATTATCTCACTTGTTGAATAACAAGTGCTCACCTCACTTGTAGGGAGTCCAAAAATTTGCTCTCTGACTAAAAAGTAACAAATACATATTGCAGAGCTCTATACTATACAAGAGGAATCATAAAGGGGTCTACCTTAGATGCCTTGGGAAAGAAGAGGCAGCACAAGTGTTGAAAGAGTTTCATGATAAATTTGGCATAGGTCATGGATCTGGTCCTTTGAGTACTCATCAGATCTTGCAGGCAGGGTACAATTGGCTGACAGTATTTAAGGATGCACATAGTCATGTTTGAACTTGCCACGTGTGCCAGACTACTACAACAAGAGAACAAAATGTTTTTTTCCTACTGCAACCAGTCCTGGAGGTAAGACCATTCACTTAGTGGGGTCTCAACTTCATCGATCTGGTAATCCCACCATCCTCTGTAGGTCACAGGTACATTCTAACTGCTTCCAATTATTGTACTAGATGGACAAAAGTGATTGCATGTAGACATTGTACTATTCAGGTGGTTATTAATTTTCTTGAAAGATTTATTTTGAATCATTTTTTTTCCCTTATGGTCTCATCTATGATAATGGCCCCACCTTTTCCTCACTCCAATTTTCTAGTCAGGCCTTTGATTATAGCATCACCCTCAAGTTTTCATCCAATTACTACCACCAAGGAAATGGCCTCACTGAATCAACAAACAAAAATTTGATAACCATGATCAAGAAATTGCTTAATAAAAACCCTAAGGATTGGCACACCCAACTGCATTTTTCCCTTTGGGTAGATCGTACATGCCATAAGGCCTCCCTGGGTGATTCCCCATTCCATCTCATTTATTGCTTGGAGCCTATGTTTCTCATCCATCTTAAGATCCCTACCCTCCAGTTTATCAACACCTTTTACAAAAAGGGAGACTATTGAGAAGCTTGTTAAGCTAAATTGCACCACTTAGAAGTATGTGACCAAGCTATTGAAAATTTTGCCAAACATTAGGGTGTGGTTAAAAGATGGTTTGATCTTTGAGCCAAAGTTAAGGCCTTTAGAATTTTTGACTTAGTCCTTTGTTGGGACAAGTCCCATGAAAATAAAGGGGAACATGACAAATTCAACAACCTCTGGCTTGACCCCTTTCAAATCTCTAAAATTTTAGGAGATAATTCTTTCCGCCTCAAGACACTAACTGGTGAAGATGTCTCATTTCCTATCAATGGGCAACACCTCAAGCATTAATTCCTTGCCTGAGCTCCTCTAAGCTCATCTTTGTAAATAATTGTATATAGGCTACTTTAGGTTTTCTTTGTTTCATTATTTTGATTTGCTTCAATTTTTCTCATCATCTTCATTGATTTGTTTTGTCGAGAGTCTTATATTTTTGATGTGATGGACATGCTCAATTTGATGGATGGTTTAATTTTTTGCCCACTCTTGTGTGTTCTCTAGATAAATCTTCACTCACAACTATTGATCTCTAATCGCTTTTGTGGAGTGGTTTCCTTATTTAAACTCTGACTTGACCTAGAACACAACCCTTGGTTGAATCCTTTCACTCTCATCTTAGAATTGCACAAAATGTACATTAAATTATTTTTGAAGATATATATAGTGGTTGTTATGAGGGCCTAGGAAGTGAAAATATTAAGTCTACTCCAGTGACCATTGTGGTTCCAAAACCCACAATAAGCTTCAATGCTTACACAGTTGAAAAAAAGAAAGATCACCAATAGGAAAATATTTGAAAAGGAAAGAAAGAAAGAAAGTAATGAAAATAAAGCAATTGTGTGGGTTTGCGAACAACTCTATCGAGGCTATAGATGCCCAGCTAGGAGTAGAGCAATGTTCATGAGGTCATAGTGACAACTTTGTTGGGGATATGAATGCATGACTGGTAGCAGAGCAATGTCCAGGTTACTTTTGGGGTTAGGAACTCTACATAACCTACTTTGCATGATTAACAGTTGTTTGTTATAGTTTCTAAAGAAAGGGAATGCACTCACCATACACACACTTTTGAGAAGTTTATGTAATCTGATTTAGTTAAGGATCCATGTTCTCCTTTGAGTTCCTCAGTTCACTCATGGAAACTTGATGCTAACATACAAAACTAGAGATTATGGGTTTTGATTGAATCTTTATCCTATGAATGCTCGAGAGAATTCTCCCAACAGAGTCACCATTTTTTGTACCTATAGCACACATGCTCCATTTGGAATGCAGACCCTCTCTTTTTTTCCTTTGTTGGGAAACTTTCACCTTTGTCTCATTTTGCGTGCCCCTTGTTTTGAGTTCCAAATGGTCAAGGAGTCATAAAATTACCATCTTGAGTTGACCAAGTTTCACCACTTTGGAAATTTCCAAGTCTTATGCCTCCGTGAAGTTCCTCTGGAAGTTTTCATTAAGTTTTTAAGGTGGGCACTTTTCACACCATGCGAGTTTGCCTATACAGGTTTCCCATCATGGGGCTCTGTCCTCTCTTCATCATTTTCCTGGCGGCCAACCCAAACCATCCACCAGCTTTATGGGACTGCATCATCCATCGCCGCCTCATTTCCAAACCATGAAATGATGAACCTTTAACTGCCATCCACCACATGGACCCCACCTTTCCCACCGCTAGTTATTTTGAAAAGACTATTCACCAACTTCACTAGTCGCTATATAACATTTAATGTGGGTAATTAATGTCAAATTTGATTTAAATAGCGAAGGTTCACTTGTCATTTTTGCTGACATTCCCAGTTAGAAGTTGTCAGTGCACCTCTTGCCTTCATCGCCATCACACCCACATCATTTGGAGGATGAATTCAACTACTATGTTCAACTTGATTCTTCGAGAGTATCAGGTGAGTTTTCCACCACCATAATCGTGTTCCTTCAAAGTTTTTTTTTCAAAAATTTGCAAAATCTTAAGGCCGAAAACCTAGAAAATCCCTAGGTGATCATTTAAACGCTGAATCCCTCACAAAAACCATGTTATAAATGTAGACATCTAAAAATGACCTAGGCCTACAAGCTTCATTTTTACCACTTTCGTCCTAGCATAATTATGACACTTAATTATGTCCTTGGTCCACATTCGACTATTAATTAAATAATTCATAATTATTTAATTAATTTAGGTCCTTTTATTCTTCATGATCATTAAATAAATAAATGTTATTTATTTATTCAATATGTCTTTAATTGTCTAAAGTCTTCCTTTAATTAAATAAATTTGTTAATTTATTTAATTACCTTTCTTCATTTATTTCTTCCTGATTATTAAATAAATAAATCTTATTTATTTATTTAATGTCACTAATCCTCACAATTAAATAAATTCATTAATTTATTTAATTCTTAATCATATCTTCTAAATTGAATAATTAATCTTTAATTATTTAATTAACAAAGATAATATTCCTCTCATTTTAAAATAAATGAAATTATTTAAAATGTCATCACAATCTTAACTGACATTCCATTTTGGTAAATAATCTAAAAAAGATTAATTATTTGTCTCACAAAATTCATATTTTGAGTTGATTGGTGGCTTTCTTCTAAAAAACAAATAAAACAAGCAGGTTCTTGATTTTAATCAAATTTGCTTTTCAGTCCATCTTTCATGGATCTCACAAAGTAGGCTATCTTTATCTTCTCAATTTTGAAAATCTTTATTTTCAAAATTAATTATCTCCTCTTTTCGCCACCACTGATTTGATTTTCTCATATGACATCTTGACCACTCACGTAAGGATTTTACCCTAACCCTGATTAGGGATTATTAGGTTAAATCTCGTCCTTTGATTTTAGGTTTTTGTCAAAGGTTGATCTCATCCATCCATTCAAAATTGTGTTTCCTATAAAATGACAATTTTGTTCATAATTTAGGGACCACTTCATTATTATAGGCATTATAGTCATTTATCATTTGTTATAGTCATTTATCATTGGCATAGGCATAGGCATAGGAATAGTTTTTATTTAAATCCTTAAAAACTTGCATAGGACAATGGCATAGTAAAATTTCTCACACACTCGATCTAAGGGCATCAATTATACGCTATAAATTAGAAGGTGTTATGGAGGAGAATCAAGGAAGCTTCAACAAGAAATCTGGTATAATCATTCTTGTTTAGTTTTCATTGTCCTTCATATCTCTTTGGGGTTATTGTCTTCATTGATTTTCTAACCTTTAATTAAACCCTAAAATAACCCTTAGTTACATTGGTGAACCTGACGTGAACACGAATCTGTTATTTTTTATTATTTCCGTACAGTTTTTGTGTGTTTTTTGTCATTTTTACAGGTACAGGTACAGAGCAACGCAGTCATTTTTTTTAAATCATGATGCATTGGATGCATCACGATGCATTAGTAGACCAAAATGCTGCAATCACTCTATCGAGCCACAATCATAGTCTGGAAAGCCGCAGTTGAAATACCGAGCCGCATTTGACATACAGAGCGACACATTCGCTATATCGTGACACATTCGTCTGGTAATGTTTTCTTCTCATTTGCATTTGGGTTTTTGAGGTTTTTCTATTCTTTTTATTTTTTGTAGCATTCTAGTTTTATTTTCTACATTCTACCTAGTACTGGCTTTCATGTTACTAATTGTGTTTCATAGCGTGTGGCGGTTACGTTTCATGGGTCGAAGAATGGTGGATGAAACTGCTAACTTGTGGTTTTGCAGCTTTGTTAATCAAAGACTCATTTCTCAAACAATATGTCTGTGATTTCTAGTGTAGAAAACACTTCATTTGGTGCTTTAAAATGGATGTGTGTTTGATTCTGTCTAATTGTTCTTGAAGGTGGTAGGTGATTATGCTCTCACCTTGTGAAAACTAGGTGATCAGAAAACCAGACCCACCTTATTTTTTGTGTCACCCTCATGATTTAGTAATCGAAGTATCCTCTCCCCTTGCGTTTTCAAGCAATCCTAGGTGTAGGAGAAATGGTTACTAACTTTAGAACTTGGGCCTATTTTGGTGTGAAAAAGTACTCACCCCAGGACGACTCAGACCGGTAGCACCCTGACACCGAGGGACTTCCATCCGGTATATAAAAGTGGATTCTTGGGGAAAACCCAACAATCACGAGTGTGGTTCCAATGAGATGGATCCAAAAGGGGAATCTTGCTGCATGGATCATGCCCCACGAATGGAATGCCTGTATTAAACACCTGTTGTCTTAGTGTCCAACTGTTCTATTGGTTGTTGCTTGATATAGTGCAGGGTACAGTATCATGCCCGAAGACACTCACTACTAATCCCCTTAAATAGAGATAGAAATTCTTGGGATGTCATTACCCAAAGAATCTAAATTTGGTGTGCTCAAATGACGTTAATGAGCCGTGGAGGGGAGCCAATGCCACCAAAATTCTAAGCTATCCACTCTCGAGAAGGAAAGGTGTTTATCACCAATCCGGGGTATATCGGTGGGCTATATTCAAGTATACAAACCCTTGGCCTATTGGCCTTTTAGGATTGTACTTGTCTTATGTGTGCTTACTTACATTCAAAAAACTATGTTTGTCAAGTACTTTTTGGATTCATCACATTTATAGTTCTGAACATAACATTCAACTTTAGACAGATCCAATTTTCCATCAAAACGACAAGAAAATCAATTTTAACAAAACTGTCACATCTGTTGAACCGCAATCAATTTTCTACGACACAATAGCTCTATTAAACTTCATTTTCCATTTAAAACACTACATCTGTATGTGTCACGATGCATCTAAACATTACAGAGCTGCATATGCAAAACAGAATCGCATTTGATAGTCCAAAAGCTGCAATCGCGAAAACCATCCACATTCAACAAACTATGATGCATTCGCAGCTTCGAATGACGCATTCGCCTATCACAAATGAAACCTTGAAATAGATCCAAATCTGATTCCAAACTTTGTCAATACTTTGTCAAACACTGTTTCCAAAGGGATCCTGTTAGAAACCAATTTTTAAATTGCTCAAACTTTTGACCATTAGCTGCATACATTAGACATTAGCTTGTCCCTAGGTTTCAAATCATTGCATACTTTGGATTAGATAAATCTCAGCACCAATTCACAAACGTCATTATTTTTGAAACTAGGTTATCTTGGACTTCACCATCATTATCTTTTTTAGTCATTGTCCCTTTTGTGAGATTTTTTTTCTCCAACTCAAAAGTCTAGTTAGGAAAACTCACTAGTCATATTGGCCTTGTCATCTTGTTATTTTCAGCAAAGTCCTTTAGTAATTGAAATAAAAAAAAAAGATTCAGTTTAGAAGTGCTCAGATATCCTTGTCTTAAATTGCATTACAGGTTTTGACATTGCATATTTTATTCCCGAAAATCCAAAAAAAAACATTACGCATTCTAGTCGTCATTTTGAGCTTAGACCTCACATAGTGTCATCCTTGCATTTAGTTGTCATCTTCATTTTGAGCAATATTATTTTATGGTGGAAACTAGACTCCAAAAAGAAAAGAGACAAATGGAAAACTCTCGACAAGACCCCACGTCCACTGTCAACAATCCCACATATGACCCAAATTGGACTTTTGAAAATCCATTTGCCAACACAAAGGATCAACCTCTCACAACAACACCACCCTCATCAAATAATCCATTTGAACCATTCTTACGTGAGGATGAATACGGTCAAATACTTGAGGAAAACTTAGAGGTAGCAGCACAAGATCCAGAGGCCTCTTGATTTGTAGAAAAAAATATAGAGATAGATATTTGGCCATACTCTTAAGTCAGGGAGCCAAATCACCTCAAGGTTTCGACATTGATACCTTGAGATCGTCATCTCCTACCAATAACGCCAATAGTGGTCAACCTCCAAACTCCATGAGCAATACCTTTTTTGACACGACACTAACCATGATTGCTACTCCCAACATTCCTAACACCTCCAACTCAATAAACACAACATCTATTGGAGGATCACAATCGACCACAATTCCCACAATATCCACGATACTGTCACAGTCAGCTGGAACCACCTATGGTTTCTTGGCAACATGGGCAAGTTATTCAAACCCTCTCTATACCATGACAGTAAATGTGATGGGGGCATCATCAAGTCACAACAATCCCCCCTTGAAAACTACATCAAATACCATGAGTACACCATCGACACACCCTCTCATTGGTATCTCGTAAAATCCTTTGGGGGGAGGCAAACGAAATGTATTCATTCAAGGACAACAACAAAATGTGAACACGTCAACACTATCAAATACCATCAAATCCCAAGGGAACAATATGAACATTCCCCTTGTGCAAAACCAACAATTTGGACAAGGTAGTCAATAAACACAACCCATGACATCATTCACAAATCAAAATGTTCATGGTCACCATATTCCCCAGGTAACTACACAAATGGCTGGGGGACACATCCCAACATATGCATCACACATCCATACTCACCAACATACCCCCAACCCTAACTTTCAATACCAACAACACACCAATCCACACACATCATACATGTCACAACAATCCATATCCCCACAATGCACCAATATTCATGCACAACAAACAGGGATCTACGGTGTACCAGGCAACCCAACACACGAGACCACAAATGACCCTATTATGGATGCCTTACAAACAAGATTGATGGGTTTAGAGAAAACTATCCAAAACATATATGTATCAGGAAAGAAATTAGAAATATCATATGACCTAAATTTATACCCATTCGACATGAGCTTATACATGCCTCCATTTCCTCTGGGATATGTGTCACCCAATTTCACAAAATATAGAGGCAAGACAAACCCCATTGAACATGTTCGCGAGTTTGCAACTAATTGTATGGACATCACTTATGAACAAACATACTTGATGAGACTTTTCTCTAAAAGTCTGGAAGGTCCTACCCTTGAATGGTTTTCCAATCAAAAGGATATCCAAACATGGGATGAGCTTAAACAAAAATTCATAAAAAATTGTGTGTACAACATCGACATGGATACCTCTATCACTAGCTTGTGCAATCTCACACAAGAGTATGCTGGTGAGACTTTCATCACATTCTTTCAAAAATGGAGAAGCCTAGCTAGTCGGTGTCATATTGATATACCCGAAAGGGAAAAGGTCGACATGTTCGTGCAAACACTTCTTGGGCCCCTAAAATATGCGTTGCAAGTACATTGCTACAAAAACTTCATGTACTTAGTTGAAAAAGGGGTCCAGATTGAGAAATCCCTTATCGCAAAGGGAGAACTAAGGTACTATCCCAAAAACACAAACATCAATCCACCCACTGACAAAAAAAAATATTGGGTTAAAAATAAACACGTTACAAATGATGGTGTTGTTGACGCCAAGACTGCAAACATTGTAGGTCCTGTACTGGCCCTAAAAGGGGTTCAACAACAAAACAAACCAACAACGACATTGACACCTCCTCCCAATGTCCCTTCAAACAACTAGAGTGGTCAAAACAATCAGGGACAATACCGTCAGATGAGACAATTTCCCAAAGGTCACACATACACTTCTTTGGGTGAACCCATTGAGGAAGTCCTCAAGAAATGCCTCTAGACTGGCGTCATCACACTTCAAGAACCAAAACCATATGACCTAGGACAATTCAAACCAGCATGGTGGGATGATAATAAATTCTACGATTATCATCGTACAAAAGGACATAAAACCTCTAACTATAGACAATTGAAAAACCTAGTACAAGATCTTATCAAAAGTTGTATCATTGAAGTAGGCGGATCTCAATTTTCCTCCGATTCAGATCATACTATCCATAAGAACCCACTGCAGGACCATGGTTCTCATAATGCTTCCACCTCAGGTACATAGAATCAAGCCAACTTCACCCAAGCCAAGTACAATTACTCCAATGGACCTATTATAAATAATGTCTGAACTAATAATGAGTACATCAATACCATTACGATCAAGAGAGCACCTCAGTGTAATGCTACTACTCAAAGTGGCAAGGTCACCATAGTTGGTCCATCTCCCACTAGGCAACCCAAAATTATCATACCTGGCCCATCCACCAAATAGTAAAAATCCACCCCGACCACGAAGCAGGGGCAACCCAAAAGTTAGTTCAACCTTATCGACTAGCTAGGCAAGACTCCCACACAAATCTCTATACTTGAGCTGCTTCGTATCTCTCCCACACACAAGGATATACTAGATAAAACTCTGCAAGAGTCATCAGTCCCCAAGGACATTGATGTTAATTAGTTTGAGACCATGGTGGGATACCTCACTACGCCTCACCATGTCACCTTCTTGGATCAAGACTACTCATCACCTAAAACTAACCACAACGATTCCTTGCACATAGAAACATTTGTCCACAAGCACAAAGTCAGATGGGTTTTAGTAGATGGCAGAGCAGGATTGAACATATGCTCCCTCAAACTAGTCAAGGCTCTAGGATTCTCTGATGCATGCGTGGACCCAACAAAGAGTATAGTGATCAACGCATATGATGACGAAGAACGCTCTTCACATGGTGTTATCTCTCTCTCTCTGTCAAAGTGGGACCAATCATTGTGGACACAACCTGCTAGGTACTGGATTTGGAACTACCATACAACATCTTGCTCGACCGTCCATAGATCCATGCCTTAAAAGCCTTTCCATCCACATATCACCAATGCCTAAAGTTTCCATTTGACGACATGGAAATAACCATATATGGAGACCCTGACCCTTTCCAATATTGTACAAACTTAAGGGGTATCTCTAAAAACTGAGTACCTATTAACCGAGAAGCACCTGGCTCCTCGTCATCCAAATACATTGACCCATCCACACTCACATCATCTTCCACATCTGCTCCATCCACGTCTTCCGCCACATGACCACCTTCCACAAGCCCTAAGGCTAAATCCACTGTCAAGATATAGGACCTCGGCTATGGAGAATTCAAACTACACACAACATACAGCATAACAACAATACCCAAGTCTCCAAAGTTCTACGGTAGGCCATGTTTCAGAATGGAACCCCAAGAAATTTTCAAAGTTCCACCAAAAATAGTTTTCATCAAATGGGGAGACATGAGTAATGAGGACCTTGTTGATATCATAGGATGGATCTATAAGGATACTGTCACACTACCCCCATTACCAGTTAAGATATATGGAAAAGGATATGACATGATGAAGGCTAAAGGTTATGATGGTACTAGTGGCCTAGGAAAAAATAAAATTGGTCGAAGGGAGCCCATTGAACCTTTCAAAATACCAAAGTATCTTGGATTAGGGTTTGGATTGCCTGACCATGATGATTGACGTACCTCTGGACTTTCAAGTGAGTGAATACATGCTTCTGATAGTGTCGAGACCTCTAGAGAAAACCTCACCGAAACTGACTCCCAAGAGTGGGAATTTGGCTGAAAAAGATCCCTAAGTGACTGTTGTCTGGATGATTTTTTTGTCGAAGAGGGGGAACCGACCTCTGAACAAATATTTTGGTAAACATTTAAAATTGATCATGCACCAAATAGTCAAACTCCCATTACCACCCCCCATGACTTGCAAACCCCACTATCTGAATCCCATAAGTCCAACCGATCCAAATTACCAAATGACATTGATAATCATGACTCTAAGTCCTTCACCCCTTATTTTGACAACAAATATGAGACAAGCAAAGGGGAATATTGGATAGAATCCAATGTGGAGTTGGATGATGATAACCACATCTACAATATCATTGAATCCATTTGCATGCTTTCTGCATCCTCCCTGCAATTCACCAACACTGACGATGGCATTTTCCTCGTTTATCCTCAACTAGTTGATTGGGACCAACAAGGCCCATCAGTCCTGGATACATTTCAAAATGATGAGGAAATTGCAAAATTTATGGGATTACGTGAGGACATACCCAATGGTGACCACAAGGCAGGATTCACTATTGATCTAGATTGCATGGCATACTTCGGTGAGACTGCTCTGTCCTACAGTCGCAAAAGTAAAAATAAAAATAAAATAAAAAATGAAACGTTTCTAGGTGAAAACCAAAAGGCACCTTTTGACAATAAAATAGTAAAAACAAAGGATGTATCTGCGGGTGAAAACCTCTTCGAGGCGCCCAAAGATGGAGGACTGGACTTTCTTCTTGTGCAACAAGAGAAGTTAGCTATGCTTGTAGAAGATACAATAGAAGACAACATATCGACTGCAGAAGATCCCAAAATGGTCCTCTTTGCTGCATCATTGACTGAAGAAGAGAGACCGGAATTTCATAAATTCTTTCTTAAACATAAAATAAACTTCGCATGGTCCTATGCAGACATGCCGGGATTAGACCCAGAACTGGTCTTGCACCACCTGCCATTATTGCCTAATGCCAAACCAGTCAAGCAGAAGCTACGTAAAATGCACCCTCAAGTCACGCTATTGGTCAAAGCTAAGTTGAACAAACTGCTAGACGTTGGATTTATATGGTCTATTGACTATGCTGAATGGATATCTAACCTGGTGCCAGTAACAAAGCCAAATGGGCTGATCCGCATTTGTACAGATTTTAGAGACCTGAATAAGGCATGCGCAAAGGATGACTTTCCTTTACCCAACACTGACATCATAGTTGACCTTACAGCAGGATATGATATGTTGTCCCTCATGGATGGTTTCTTCGGCTATAATCAGATTTGCATTGCCCTAGAAGACTAGCACAAAATGACATTTACTTGCCCATGGGGAACATACTGTTGCAATGTCATGCCCTTCGGTCTAAAAAATGTAGGCGCCACATATCAAAGGGCTATGACCACAATCTTCCATGACATGATGTATAAAATAATGGAAGATTATGTAGATGACATATTGGCTAAATTTGTAACCAGGCAAGATCATCTGAAAGTGTTAGATATAATTTTCAAGCGACTAGAAGAATACAAAGTCTGGCTAAATCCAAAGAAATGTTTCTTGGTGTAACATCGGGTAAACTCTTGGGCTACATAGTTTCTTGAAGAGGCATTGAGGTTGATCCAACAAAATTCAAAGCCATCATAGACATGCCTCCACTCAGAGGAATCAGTGAACTCAGAACTTTACAAGGAATGGTACAATCTATTCGGTGCTTCATAGCCCAATTGGCTGACAAGTGCCACCCATTCCAATACCTGTTGTGCATGGCTATCCCCTTTGTGTGGATAGATAAATGTTAGGAATCCTTTCAGCAAATCAAAGACTACCTACTGTCAATGCCAGTGCTCATGTCTCCCATTCATGGAAAGCCATTGATCCTATACATCTCGATAACTAATTCAGCACTGGGGGCATTACTAGCCCAGAACGACCAAGAAGAAAAGGAAAGGGCTATATATTACATTAGTTAGACGTTGGTCAGGTATGAACTGAAATACACACCAATTGAACGAGCTTGCCTCACTGTGGTCTTTGCAACACAAAAACTAAGACATTATATGTTAAGCCATCAGACGCAACTAGTAACCAAGATCGACCCCCTAAAATATTTGTTGAGTAGGGCAGCATTAACAGGATGTCTAGAAAAATGGGTCATGATTCTAAGCGAATATAATATTCAGTATGTGGAAAGAAAGGTGATAAAAGGACAAGTCATTGCAGATCAACTAGCAGACACACCTTTGCAAATTGATCACCCGTTAGTGCAGATTTTCCAGATGATTCGATATTCCATATGGAACCTAAGGCACCTTGGCGACTCTACTTTGACAGATCATACACAAGTCATGGCTCAGGGGCACGAATCTTGTTCATCACCCCTCAAGGAGACTCCATTCCTAAGTATTTTTGCATTGCCTTCCCATGCACAAACAATGTGGTAGAATACGAGGCATTAGTTATAGGACTAAGAATGGCAATAAAATGGAAAATCAAGGCACTACATATCTATGGGGATTCTCAGCTCATCATCAACTAGGTTAATGATGACTATGACACAAAAGATGAGAAGTTAATGCCCTACAAGCAGATGGTTGACAATTTCCAAACTTACTTTCATATGGTAACTTTTGAACAAGTTCGGAGAACACAAAATAAAGCAGCAGATACAATGGTTACAATAGGCTCTCTCCTCAACATCCCAAGCAATCTTCCACAGTTGGAATTTCTCATAGAACAATTGTTGGTTCCTGCCTATGACATTCCAGAGTCAGAAATGGTCTGCAAACTTGTTGGTCCCAATTCTCCCTGGTATCAAGACATTCACGGTTACCTTAAGTCCCAAACCCTTCCACCCAACCTATCCAATAACTAGAGGAAGTCCTTCATTCGAAAAGCTGCAAGATATGCCATCGTCAGTGATACCCTTTACCGCCGAAGCTTTGACAACACCCTCCTTAGATGTCTCGAAACTAATGAAGCGGGTACAACCTTACGCGAAGTGCATGACAATATATGTGGATCTCATTCCAGTGGTCCTACTCTAGCCAACAAGATAATGAGACTTGGGTACTACTAGCCAACCATTGAAAAGGATGCACTAGAATATGTCAAGACTTGTTGCCAATGCCAAGTTCACAGTGATTTGATCCACGCTCCAGCACAGGAACTTTGGCCGATCACCTCTCCTTGTCCCTTCGCTCAATGGGGACTTGACCTCGTGGGTAAGATCCATCCAACCTCGTCCAACGGCCATAAATTCATTATCACCACCACTGAGTATTTTACGAAGTGGATTGAAGCCATCCCATTGACATATATTACCGAAAAACAAATATCCAAGTTCATCCTTAACTACATCATTTTCCAATATGGCCTTTCGCAATCCATCATCACTGAAAATGGACATCCATTCAAAAACAAAGACATTCGTGAGTTATGTGAGCAATTTCATATCCAACACCATTTTTCCTCTCCGTACTACCCACAAGGAAACAGTCAAGCTGAGGCATCAAATAAAACCATTGTTAAAATCCTTAAAAAGACTATTAATGACACTGGCCGTGACTAGCATATACAACTCAACCCTGCTCTGTGGGATTACCGCACTAGCATTCACACGCTTACAGGAGCCACTCCTTTCGCCCTAGTCTTTGGAGTTGAGGCCATCTTTCCCATTGAGGTTGAAATTCCTTCCCTACGAATCTCCCTGAAGGGTTTAACTGATGAGGAAGAGTACAGATAGTCGCGCTTGCACAAGTTAGAGATGCTAGAGGAAAGAAGGAAAAATTCCCTAAACCATCTACAAGCATATAAGAACCGTCTCTGTCGTAGTTACAATAAAAGAGTCATGGTTAGGAAATTTTACATTGGTGATTTAGTCCTAATGCAGAACCCTAAGAACCAAGCTGACAGAGAAAAGCCAGGAAAGTTTGAACCAAACTAGTTGGGTCCTTATGTCATCATATCTTCTTTTGGTTCTAGAGGCTATCAACTGGCAACTCCAGATGGAGAACAACTGACAGAGCCTATCAACAGTCTACATCTCCAGAAGTTCTACGCATAGCATCAAGAGATTGAGGTGTGAAAAAACTATAAAAATACAAAAAAATTTGAAAAATGATAAAAAAAAATATTACCTTGATGAAAACCTTGCAAACAGGCATCTTGGTGACACCAAAAAAATCAAAAATTCAAGAAAATAGTAAAGAGAAAAATGATTTGTCCAATAGTGAAAACCTAGCAAATAGGCACCATGGGTAATCAGTCATTGCTCTGCCATCTACTATCACTTTGTCTACCTTAGCCTAGGATGAAGGTCATCTCACGCCATTATCACGCCAATTGACATGATATTATACCCTTCCTTTCATGGTTGATAAATGATTGAAATCAAGTCCTGACGACTATCCATCTAGTAAACCAGCAACATCATGTCCATGTTCCTTAAAGTTGGCTAAGTCTTGGACCTGACTGGGGGAAAAATTTATACCATATAACTACAGTGGATGTCACATATGGCTTCGACAATTGGCAAAAGTCCTGAAAAAAGACCTAAACATTGAAAAAAAAAAGTCCTGAAAAAAGACCTAAACATTGAAAAATGTCCTAAAAAATGACCTAAACATTGAAAAAAGTCCTTAAAAAGACCAAAACATAGAAAAAAGTTATGGAGAAAAGACAAAAACATTATAAAATGTCCTGAAGAAAGACCTAAAAATTGAAATATGTCCTGAAGAAAACCACAAGTTGTCAAACACTGGATCATCTCTAGTCAAAATTTGTCTTGTCAATTAGTAAAGTCTTTGTCGTTTGTTCGAACTACGTTGTCTCTATGCATTTGCTATGTAGGCAAGACTCATACTTGAGTCCCGAAGACATTAGGTCAGTCCTTGTACGTTTGTCAAAATAAAATCATGGCATAATCTTTGGTCATCAGTACGAAGTCATTGCCTGTGTCGAACTACAAGGTCTCTGAGTGCATGACATAGGCAAGGCCATCTATCGATGAGCCCCCGAGGCCACACTAGGTCAATCCATTAGGGTTTATGGCATCACACTAGCACACATGTCAAAAAGTCTTCAAGAAAAAACAAATCTTTCCCATACAAATAAAACTCATAAAGCAAATGATGACAATCATTTATTTAAACATGACAATCTCATCGGCACAAATCATAATGATGATATTGACATATGGTCAACACAAGTCAAAATCAGTCAAAGCAAGTCACATCATCATAACCTGTCAAACTGGAAACTCTTGGTTAACCTTCATATGTGTCCTTTTGAAAGATAACCTCTGTCATTCATGTCATAGGATGTGTCCTTCCTAGGCATCGTCATTGTCATTTGACATTTTGAGCGATCCTCTTGATATCTAAGGATCACTCCACTTGACACCTGTATTCTTCAGATGTGTCCTTCTGAAGAACTAAATCTATCAGTTATGCCTTAGGATATGTCCTTCCTAGGCATCATCATCATCACTATCACATGGCATTTTGAGGGACCCCTTTTGACATTTAGGAATCAATCCTCTTGATGTCAACATTATACAGGATGTGCCCTTCCTAAATTCAGGAATTCTCAGCATCTTTCATCTAAATATCATGAAGACTTAAAAAATTTCAGCATCTTGACATTATCAAAACATGGCATTTTGACATCAGAACAATGGATATCCAGACACACTTGGTAAACATTTGACACTTGTCTTTTTGCTTTTATCATGTTATTAGTTTTTCAGTAAGATCCCATTAAACAGGATTTAGAGAAAACAACGATGTATCATGACAATTGACATGCATGAATACTAGTTTCTCATCAAGGTCCTGATTCTTGGATTTAGAAAAACAACGACGTATCATGATAAGGGCTCTATTTTATATTTTGGAAATCATGTTGCTAGTTTCTCAAGGATATCCTAGAAACAGGATTTAGAGAAGCAACAACGTTTCATGAATTGTCTTTATCTTTTTCTGCTAGTGGTTGATTATGACAAAGAGACTAGGGAAATTATGCTTTTAGTTTGAATCATGATCATCCTTGTCTATGACTACTTGTCTTATGCGATGGTACAACCTTACACAGCTTGATCTATGTCATACCATGGTGTTTGTTGGCCATTACAACAGTTTTCCCAATGATGATTAAGAGCAATAAATAATAAAGTCCTATGGTACAATTTTGAAGGATTTGATTTAGGAACTAACATGCATCTCCGTCAGTTTGGTCCTCCTCTCTCATCGATCTGGTCGTCTTCTATCATCGGTCTGGTCATCTTCTTTCGTTCATCTCATGATGATATCCTATGACATACAAAAACATGAGTACATACATGATCATATAAATATTGCATTAGGTCCATACATACATCATCCATAGTCACAAATAGTACATTAACATAATCATCAACATTGCACCTATTTAATAAATACATTATGTATATTATTATCATCATCATCTCACATAAGAAAGCACTATGTCATCATGGCATCATAATCATAAATACGCATCATAGGACATACATGATACATCATAAATTAAGCATCATACATAAGACATCACATCATATACATAAATCAAATAACATCATGTAACATACATGTAGGCCACATCAAAAATGCATCATCATATAATACCATCTCAAAATATACAATGTCACAGGATAGAGTCAATAGATATCCAAAAAATGGAGCTTGCAGGCTCAATGATATACATAACGTGTCATAATAACAATCATGCCCCTAGGGTAGACTCTCGTCATCCCCTCATGGTGAAGAGTGTGGAGGTGGAAGCACTGTCACTGGCACTGAAATGATAGGCAGACCTGTAGCAACCTCTACCTGCACTATCAGTGGAATTGAGAATGAAGGCGTCATCTCCATGGTAACAGACACCTATGATGTCACTGCTACCTGACTCTGAGAAGTAGATGAATCTACCACTGGTGGCTTCCTCTACACTGAACCAGTAGACCCATGACTGTGGCTCGAGTGATGACTTGAGGTATGCCTACATGAGTGATGTGACCCGTGCCCTGATATGTGCCCTGAGGAGGTAGACCCTCCTGCACTGGTATGACTCCGGCTGCCACTGGCACTCCCTGACCTGTGTCCACTGCCTGTCCTCGTCTGTGACCATGAAAATGTAGGATCTTGTTGCTTGGGAGGCTCTGCCTACTCATATAAGGTCCTATACTGACCCAGCCTCATGCTTACCCTGGCTAACTCATGAGCCATTTCCCTAGAGGGCCCTGTGCATAATGCCACAAACTATGTACACCATTGAGTGGAGTCCTGCTGGCGGATCACTACCTGATCCCGCTCTACCTGAGCTACCTCTAGCTCTGACTGCAAGGCTCTGACCTAGGCCATTCTCTCATCCAGCCTCCTTTGTAAGTCTGCCACCCTCTAGTTGGTTGTGGCATCATGGGGCAACACTAAACTAGAAGGTGTCTCCTCCTCACCCTCTACCATCTGCCATCTGAAGAGTCTCTCAGCCTCATCCATGGCATCATCCTCATCATCATCATCTTCAACCACATCCTCTACCACCTCCACAACCTCCTCCTACCTCGACTGCTCCTCTGCCACATGCTCCTCATGTCTCTCCTCTTCCTCCCCCTCCTATCGTGGCTTCTCTACCTCCTCTCTCTCACCCTCCTCAACAACCTCTGGGATGGCATCTAATGGTGCTCTAGCCACACACTGTCGCACCCTCTGACCCTGTCTCTGACTGTCTCGCCTCTGCCTCCTGTTGTCTCCTCCATCATCTCCATCATCTTTATCATCTCCACCCTGGCCTCCGTCCCTACCTCCATCTCCACCCTGGCCTCCATCCCTGCCTCCATCTCTACCCCGACCTCCATCTCTACCATTGCCCCTATCCCTGCCTCCATCTCTCCCCTAGCCTCTACCCCTATCACCGTCCCTACCTCCTCACCTAGCCCTTGGCACACAAGGTATCAATGACCTCCTATCCACTAGTGCTGGACCATCTGAATCTGTCAATGGCACTCGTATATGTGCCTGCCACCATAGGTCGTAATCTGTAGTCGTCCTGGGATCGGCAACTCCACCCCTCCATCCCCATGGCTAGGCTCCTAGCCCATCGATCTATTGCTCTGCAAAAACTACCAGAATGGTTGGCCCCCAAGCATACTCTCTGGAAGACCACACATACTCAGTTGTCCCTGCTGCTCTCCAAATTGCCTGAGGACACACTGTAGCAGATACATCTATATAATTAGTGATGTCTGCACCGTTCTGCCGATCAGGTACTAGTACTGTCTGCATAAGATCAAGTGATCCACCTCATCATCCCACTGATCACAGTCTCTGTATGACCTCTAGATAAATGTCACCATGGTGTCAATCCTGTGCAGCCACCAACTAGTCTCACCCATCTGTGTCTGCTATAGGGCACTCGCATAGTAGTAGTCATAGGGCATCCCCTCCACCAATTGTGGTCTCTCAATCGATGGGAGAAATATAGCAATATGCTCCCAGGCCTATATCATCATTAATGTCATCCCACATGAGATGCTCTCTTCTCATCTATACGTAATCTCATGCAGCTGATGGTAGAGGGTACCTAATAAACACAGGCCCCAGGCATACACTATCTTGTCACGTCTCATCCCACCAGGATGTCTCCCTAGCCAATAGGCAATCCATGTCCCCAACGGTTAGGAATCAAAAGACTTGCAATCAAGGTCTGTAGGAAAGCATCAAAACAAGCATAGTGCTCTGCCATAAACTCCCATCTGATCTCATATCCCTGGATGCTAAGTCCTACACCCTGATCTTGGTACTAGGTCCTGAAAGTATGCTCGCCATGATTAGGGTCATATATGATCCGCTCTCCTCAGATCGGCACTTGTAGGATGCAGTAGACATCCTCCAATGTGATGGTCGCCTCACCTGTCGGCAGGTGGAAAGAGCATGTCTCTGAATGCTAGCACTCGCATAATGTGCTGAACAATCCCCTATTCACCTAAATAGTGGGCATATAGGCGACATAAAATAGACCTAGCTGAATCAGTCATCGTCACTCCCTCAGAGTTAGTTGGTCCACAAACTTGAACATAGTCGTTCTGCTCTCTCGTGTGTAAATCGAGGCAAGCTGCCTCTGCAAAAATTTGAACAACGTATTAGTACTTTCTAAGCAATTTTCAGCCTTATCAAAAGAATTCAAGGTTTCACAAGTATTCAAATTATCCCTAGCCAAAATCAAAGTCAAATGTGTCACGTTGATTGCACATGCATCACAGAACATCGAATGCATCATTTAAATATTCATATGTGTCACAACATGACAATTGTGTCGTTTGATTGTCAAATGCATATCGTCCGAGCAATTGCATTGCAATAAAGTGAATGCATCACAAGAAAGTGAATGTGTTGCTTAAATAAGTCAATTGCGTTGCAAAAAGATGAATGCGGCATTCCATCTTTCAAATGCAGCCTAAAATGGCGAATGCGTCACAATTTTTTGCAAATGCGGTGCAAACCTTAGTTTCCTCTAATTTACAATGACATTTGCATTG
Source organism: Sequoia sempervirens (assembly GCA_007258455.2). Lineage (NCBI taxonomy): Eukaryota > Viridiplantae > Streptophyta > Pinopsida > Cupressales > Cupressaceae > Sequoia > Sequoia sempervirens. Next base: position 353,251,077 of record VDFB02047230.1, read on the forward strand.
CGACATGTCAAATGCGTTGAACGTGATGACGAATGCGGCTTACGCGAACACATATGCATCGCGGCGCATTTGTTGTTTGTCCTAGAAACCTAAGTATGACATGCAAAACAAAAAAATTACAGAGTGGGACAAGGGTACATACCGCTGGCTCTGAGCCCTCTGGCCACTTGAATGTCTGCATGATCTCACCGTGATGCTCTGTCATTGGATTCACCATCATCGTTGCTGTCCTTTTCGCTCTGAGCTCTTGAAAGTTGCAAGGTGAATAGTAAGAATGAATTGACTTTTACTCTTTTGTCAACCTATTTATAAGGTCAAAATGACATTTCTAAACTTGATTGTAATTGGAGGCTCATTTGACCAAGTTTGACCACCCCGTTGGCCGTCTTAAACATATCAGGATCCAAAATTGACTAGGCCATTATTTTTATGGTCATTAAATTGACTTATTGGGACCTTTTACAAATTTTTCTATAGATTACCCAAAATTTGAAAAAATTCCTGAGGGGGCATTGATACCCTGTACCTTTACTGGGGCATGGATTTGACTTATTTTCTTTGTCACAATGTGACATGCTACATTATGACAAAGAGGGGCAAAATGTAGACATCTAAAAATGACCTAGGCCTGCAAGCTTCATTTTTACCACTTTCCTCCTAGCATAATTATGACACTTAATTATGTCCTTGGTCCACATTCAACTATTAATTAAATAATTCATAATTATTTAATTAATTCGGGTCCTTTTATTCTTCATGATTATTAAATAAATAAATGTTATTTATTTATTCAATACATCTTTAATTGTCTAAAATCTTCCTTTAATTAAATAAATTTGTTAATTTATTTAATTACCTTTCTTCATTTATTTCTTCCTGATTATTAAATAAATAAATCTTATTTATTTATTTAATGTCACTAATCCTCACAATTAAATAAATTCATTAATTTATTTAATTCTTAATCATATCTTCTAAATTGAATAATTAATCTTTAATTATTTAATTAACAAAGATAATATTCCTCTCATTTTAAAATAAATGAAATTATTTAAAATGTCATCACAATCTTAACTGACATTCCATTTTGGTAAATAATCTAAAAAAGATTATTTATTTGTCTCACAAAATTCATATTTTGAGTTGACTGGTGGATTTCTTCCAGAAAACAAATAAAGCATGTAGGTTCTTGATTTTAATCAAATTTGCTTTTCAGTCCATCTTTCATGGATCTCACAAAGAAGGCTATCTTTATCTTCTCAATTTTGAAAATCTTTATTTTCAAAATTAATTATCTCCTCTTTTCTCCACCATTGATTCAATTTTCTCATATGACATCTTTACCACTTACTTAAGGATTTTACCCTAACCCTGATTAGGGATTATCAGGTTAAATCTCGTCCTTTGATTTTAGGTTTTTGTCAAAGGTTGATCTCATCCGTCCATTCAAAATTGTGTTTTCTATAAAATGACAATTTTGCTCATAATTTAGGGACCACTTCATTATTATAGGCATTATAGTCATTTATCATTTGTTATAGTCACTTATCATTGGCATAGGCATAGGCATAGGAATAGTTTTTATTTAAATCCTTCAAAACTTGCATAGGACAATGGCATAGTTTTTATTTGCTAACCTTTACTTGAACCCTAAAATTACCCTTAGTTACAATAAAATCTGGAAGAACCTTCAAAATTGGCTATTTAAGGCCATGCACAACTTAACCCTCTAGCCACCATTCTTGACTAGAGCGGTCATGTCCCTATGGTCCACAAGCTTACCTTTGTTGTTGAGTTAGCAAACCAAACACCAAATTTCAAAACCTCTGTCATTTCCCTTGTCAGGCTCGCACATGTGGGTAGATGCCATCTCTTTTACACCACTATTGATCCAATGAAAAACTTAAGTTAGAGTCAAGGGTCTTTCAGCCATTGCGGGCCTAACCTTGCAAACTTCCATTTGTGGACCACCCCTACCTGCTCACCATTCCTCAAACAGTTGCCTGCTTCTGGCTTTCGGCATGACACTCCCTGCCTACCCCATGTCCTAAATGAAAACACTTAAGTCTCGAGCCATCTGTAGGCTATTCTCCATGGGCTTTCACTACCCCCTCACCAATGGTTTAATGCCCATCATACATGGAAAAACCCTAGCATTCTTCTGCATCATGGGACCCACACATCTCATTTTCATCCCAAGTTTTCCCAAAAGTACGTAGGTCTAAAAATTCCTTGCGGGATGAGCTTTGTGGATCATCGTCTGTGGGCCGCCTATTCCCCTTCACTATTTACAAATGGCTAGGGAGCCCATCCATCTATGTTGCGGACTCCTTGCAATTCATCTCCTCTCGACCCCTCATGCACAAAAAAATTCCTAAGTAAAGTTGGGGCGCGGGCATTCTGTTGCAGACTTCCACCTGTAGGTTGTCATCCCATCTCCAGCATTTCCTAACAGGTGTGCCTAACCTTCCACCTGATTTGTGGGGCCCACTTCCCCTATCATTGTTTGAGGTCCATACAATCTAAAATTGATATTGAGGCCTTTTGTAGGCTTGATGGTGTAGACCATTTTCTGCAAGCCACCGTCCCATCTCCACTATCTTCTCATGACCATAACCTAGCAACATCCTACATGTTTTTACCCACATCACTTCGAACAACTTAAACATAAAAGCTAAATTGAGTCATCCTTTCTACCTACAGATCTCATAATTAAGGACTTTGTTTGTGGACTTCTTCCATGCCAGTGCCATTCCAAATGGTGGAGCTCCAAACAGCCTCAATGACCCTAGCTTCTGCACCCTCTTGACATGAATAAGAAATGAGTGCATTAAGACATCTAAAGCTTCATGAACGGTTGGATAAATCTTGCTACGGGTTCACAATTTGTGAGAGGTGCATAAATCTTGCTACGAGTGGCCACATGCAAGCTGTCGTGCCTTCTACATTGTTTCTGCACTACCTTCTCTAAATGGTTGCTAGCCCAGGGAAACCCACATCCCTAGGCCTGCATTTCCCTATCTTAGCCAAACAAGAGTTGAATGATGAATTTCAATGGATTTTATGATCTCTAATGATGATGTGCTTGATTTAACATCTATTTTGTTGGATTTTGCTAACACTCTATTTGCTTTTCATGTGAATGTGCTTACTACATCTCTATTTGTAGGATTTATGGAATCAGTTGCAGAACCATCAGGAGCATCTGTGGAGAAAGATAAAGGGAAGAAGCCTACCAAATTTTTAAGAGGAAAAGAGGATAAAGATCAAATGAAGTATCAGTTCCAGGGAGTAGAAGTCACCTCCTAGCTTATCCATTTCCCTATAGAGGTTTATTTGTCACACAAAGCCCAACTCTAGGAAGGGAACTAAAAGTATATGAAAGGAACTCACAACTACAATATTGGAATTTCAAGAAGGATTACTACAGGGTGAATGATGCCTTCATTGGGCATATGATCAAACTCCTTGGAGGGGAATTTGAGAGGAGAATCATGCATAATTCCCATGTGTTCATTCAAAGGTTTAGGTTTCTGTTTATATAGTTCCCAAAATTTATATACATCAAAATTGGGGGCTTCTCCAAAAGGCCATACAAACTGCCTTGATACCCAAATGACTGTTTGATTATGTTGGAAGTCTCTAAGAAATTGAAAAATGCAAAAAATATTCTCAATGGCAACCATAGGGAAGGGATACCATATCCCCTCATATTTGGGTAGCGAATGTATGCCCTCACAGCTGCCCAATGTGTAGAATATTCAAAAAAGGAAATTATGGAGTATAATCTAGATCTCCACATGACCAGACTAGGAATGGACCCCTATGAAAAATTAAAGAAGTTTGTTGGAAGAGAAAACACCCACTTGCACCACATTGAAGATGTTTAGGCTAGTTGTTAGGATGACAAGGTGGTACGCATGAAGCATTATTTGCATATGATCGCTTACTTTTTCAAGACAATCAATTTTTTCTCAGTACCGAATCAAATTGTAGAAGATGAAAACATCATTGTGGATATGAGATATGATGTTGTTTCCAACCTGTCATTTCCCTTAATAGATTGGAATGAAAAAGAGGTCAATGACCATGGCATAGTGACCAAGCCAGTGGATCATAGAACAAGGCAATGGATTGATGCTTAATTCACTCAATTCAAGCTCCAAGGGGCCACCTCGACATACAACAAGCTCAAGGATGAGCTCAAGATTGAAACAAATAGTGGAGCTTCTGTTGCCCCAATTAAGGAAGGCCCCAAATCTCTTCCAACCACAAGGTCAAGAAAGAGAAAAGAGGTAACTAAACGCCAACCCAAGTATAAGGTTTATTCATAGAAGGCCTGAGAGGGTGAGATCTCGAAAAAGGAAAAGAAGTCTGGAAAATTCTCTAAGATTCCCATAATCTAGGAAGACCCACTACATGAAGGAGAAGAAGAGGCTAAGCAACCAAAGTCACCACCTAATGCCTCTGCTCTTAGTGTCACTGCCACTACTAATGCTACTACTCCTCCAACATTTCAGGCATTACCTGCTTCCTCTATGCCAAGGTGGACATCTCGGTTCACCTTGCCTTCACCTCACCAACTGCTCCAATTATGGTACAAGATGCATCTTTCACTACAACCTCTCCACTATCATCCTCCTCGATGTCTCCCTCAACTCCAATCCCTTCAACAACCACAATTACAATGCCTACTCTCACCCTACCAGAGGCTTTTGAAAGGAATATGCAAAGCATACCCATTGAAATCTCTAGGGTGTTGATGAATCCTACTATCTAGGCTATTGTTGGCCTTCCCACCCCTCCTATAATAGAGCCACCAAACATGGAAGTGACCATGAAAATCTCATAAGAAATGGAGAGACAATAGAGGGAAGTTGGTAAAGGAGTAAATGAGGAACTTGAGGAACCTTTTGATGATGACTACCATGAGCACCCAAAGCATCAAAATGTGACCATAGATGAGGTGGCATATGAAGAAGAAGGGTCACATTCCTCAGAAGAAGACGTTGAACACTCCAATGCCAAGTATATAGTAGAATCCTCTGACCAAGAGCTTAAAGAGGAGTTGTCCAAACAACTCAAGGATGTTGGGGAGGAAGTTGAGGGGCAACCTTCTACAGAAAAGGAAGAAATTTATTAGGACATAGAAATATCTACGTGGCCTCTAGTAGGTGGACAAGATAAAGGCCTTGATTAAGAAGAGGAAATACCTCCCAAGAAGGAGGAGGGAAAGAAAGAAGTTGAAGCTGAAGAAGAGGATAAGCTTAAAAAGGAGATTGAAATGAAAAAGATCCTTGAGCTAGAACACCATGTAGAGCTTGAGAAATAATAAGAAAGGGTACCTAAAGGGGAGAAAAACCCTGAAGATAATGTAGCTACTACTGGGCCAAATAGGGAAAAGACCATATTTATTCATAACTCAGATACAAAAGAAGAAGAAAAAATAGAACAAGAATCCTTGATCCACAAAGAAAGGGAGATCCAGTGTGTTTAAAGAGAAAAAGGTGATCATGAATCACCAAAGGAGGGATCTCAAATGCCTGATTGGTTGGAAAATCAGCTACAAAAGAAGACCCATGTTCTCATGGATCTGAAGGAAAGTCTGGAGGCTATCTTGGCATGAGCTCAAATAGGAACAAAGAAGAAAAAGAAGCCAAGAGTCTAATCCAACATCAGAATGGATGTATCTGGATCAAGGATGGTTCAAATTTCCACTGAGTATGTGTAGGATCATCATGGAAAAAATAGGCCCTTAAGTGGCAAAAAATTAAGAAAAATCAAAGTTAGGAAATTTGACATAAAAAATTGAATAAGTTATCTATATTGTTTCAAAAATATGTAGGAATATAATCAGTAGAAAATTGAATGTAGTTTCTAAAATACTAGGTTTTTTTTTTTTTTTAATCTATTTGGTACAAATCTAAATTTTCAATGCAGTATTACTTAAATTTCAGGGAAAAATAAGAAGTAGGTGTCTGTCTGACCACCCTAACCACAATAAAATGATAATATTTTTTTATAATATTTTAGATATAAGTAGAGGACTCATGTCCTGATGTGACAAATATTTTTTTGTAATTTTTTTCCAAGTAAATAATTAATAATGATTTTTTTATTACAACTTTTAAAAAATATAAAAACTTGTATGTATGACCATCTTAACTTGGTCAAAACTTCATGAAATTCATTTTTTTAATCCTATAGCATACAAAGCATAGAATGCGATGCATGTTTCAGATTCAAAAAATGTGATACCGTTTGAAAGCTATAGATGTTTTTCAATCAGCCTATCAATCAGGACTTTAGTCATAATTCAAATAGAAAATGAATAATAATTATTTATTAAATTCAAATTTAAGCATAATTTATATTGGTGGAAAGATGAGAATATCCTTTAAAAAGCATTTTCATTTCATCAATTTTGGGTAAAAAAAGTCATCAGCCACATACCCTACAAATACCCATCATATCGCCACCTTTTGACCCATCATGATCTTACACATACCCCACCACAGTAATAGATAAAGGAGAGGGGGTCAGCTATGATATCTCTACCATTGAATTGGGTACCGCTATGAGATAGTGAAAGATTGATAAACTCTAAGGATCAGTTGCCACGATTGTCCATCAGATTAACAAGGATCAATCCTCCAAGGAGGAATTGAAGGCAAAAGTGGCAAACATCACCACCTACATTCAAATTTGGTCATCCATTGAGGAGGCACCAACAACTTCATTTGCCCTGCCCCTACTTCTCTTGAAAGATCACATAAGCAAGTTGGAAAAGAGAAAGAACTAGACCAAGGCTATTGTAGAGTGGTTCCAATGAGTGCTCTACAATGGTGATATGGGCATTGGCCATGCTGTTCGAACAACCAATAAGTTCTGGGAAGTGCAAAAGTAGCTTGAGGGCACAGAGAGAATTTTTCATAATTTCCCTGAACTATATAGGATTACATACCCTAAGCTCGAGGCCATCCTTAAAATTCTCGAGATGACCTGGGAGTAGGAGCTGGCCCTAGTGAAAGATGATCATTAGTTGGTCGAGACATGGAAGATGGTCCTGGACCACAGAAGAGATTCCCTAGAAAGAGTGCTCCATGAAGTAGAGCTTGACCTTGAATGGGTCAAGGAATATAAGATGGACTATGAGGAGTATCTAAAGCTCATGACAGATTGCGACATGCTCGCTATCGAGCTAGATCCAAAGAAGATCAGGTCGTATTTCCACAAGAAAATGGACAATGTGGCCACAAATTCATTAACGTCAGACTTTATGGATTTTTCTACCTAAGCCTTCACCCAGTCATAGTAGCTGATCAAGCACATGCCTAAGTGTACAAATAATTGGGAACTAATCACAGGTAGATCTAGGTAACTATCATTCCAAATACTTCAATCAGACATCATGGAATGGAATAAACTTTAGGCACTAATGGGAAAACTTGTGGAGTATGCTACTGACTAGAAGAATCAAGGAAATCCTATCATTGATGATGAGTTCATCACAATGTAGCTATTTCCAAAAGGAAAAATCACTATAGGACAAAATGCTACAGTGCTAGGCCACTAGAGTAAAAAATAGGGAAAAAGACAAGGAATGTATTTTAAATTGTGAAATATTGAGGGTAGGTGAAACCCTAATTTGTAATGAATCTTGGCTACACAATGAGATTAAATCCTGATCATTCATTTCACTTTTTGAAAACTATAAAGAAGGGGGTCTCCTCTAATTTTAAGAAGAGAGAGTGTTGAGTTGTTGTAATGACATGCTGCTGAAATTTTAATAAAAATTCATTGTTTTGGTGGATTCTTGAGTGTCTCCCATGTTTCATGATTCCTCTCTTCCTATTTGATAGATTTAAGTTACTTTAGTTTGTTTTTCTTAATTCTTTTAGTATTTTAGTGAATGTTGTTCATTAATGCTGAAGAATACTATTGTGTTGATGCCCTTCCTTATTCATTGTTTTTGTTGTATGTTGAAGATAAACAATAGTGTAAAGCTAATATGAACATAAATTTAATGTTGCACTTAAAATTCATCTTTTATTCATGTTTTTATGGTGAATGAACAGTTGAAAATCTGTATACCTTAGAAGATAGCACTAGTTTCATGATACTATTAGCTGATTTGGTTAAGTGGAACTTAGTTTCAAGAAGGTTGTCCATAATAACATCCTCCATTATCACTATTCATTGGTAATTGTAAGTCTAGGAACTCTTACCTTCCCCTTCCATTTTGACCTTTCTTTAAAATAGTAGTTTAGGAAAATTTCCAACATCATTGTAAAGCTAAATCTGATGATAAAAGTGGAGTTTTAGACTATTATTTTGAACTTACAAGAATTGCACATAATTTTCAAAATCTTAGGAACTCCATTTAAGGATCCAATTTCCCTTCAACTTAACATATGTAATATTTCGTTGTGATTACCAAAAAAACACATGAACCAACTGAGACATTCCAAGCAAGTCATGACCTAACACCTTAGAGACCTTGGGATAGTTTTCTACAATTGTGGGAAATTATCTTTCAAGAGAGGTGATGCACTTATGCATTACTTATGTTGAGAAGTGCTAAAACACCCATCAATACAAACTAAGATTCCACCTAAGGCATCTTAGTCCCCCTCAAGTTATTTTTGGGATTTAATTTCAAATCTTGGTGGGATTTATCCTCCTTTAATTAAAAAAATCATATTTGGGTTTGTTGTGGTGTAATATAGGGATATTAAGCATGGATAAGTATAAATAGAAGGTTATTTCATTCATTTATCATCTAAGAATTCAAGTGTTCATGCATTATAGCAAGTTTGTGATCAAGAAAGCATTCGAGAGCAATTCATCAAGCATTTGGATCCATCATCAAGATTCAAGCATCATATCAAGGATATTATTGTATCATGTGTATTTTTGAGCTAACATTTGTGATGTAGGGTTTTAATTTAAGCAAGCAACTCAAGAAAATATCTATCAAGTATTCATTTGAGTCAAGATATACATTCAAGCTAGCCACTTCACACAACTTTGTATATTTTATAGCAAGGGTTTGGTGAGTTACAACATAGAAATTTGTTCATTCATTATTTCCCTTCATTATTCCATTTCATTCTAAGGTTTAATTATGAAAAAGGGGTTCAACCAAGGAAAATCCCCATATACTAATAATGAACAAGTTTTTCTTCTCTTGTGTGTTTGTGTTTGCAGATTTAGGTTGAAGACTTGAAGATCCTTTGAAGTGCAAAGTTGCAAAGTTGCATTGCAAAGTTGTCATCTTCACGGAAACTCACCTACATGCCAGATCTGGAAGTTTTAGGACCTAAGATATGAGAAGAAAGAAGTGCAGACATTGAACCTCAGGATCACATTTAGAGATTTCAAAAATTCAAGATTGGACTAAGTCAGTAGCAAGGGTGTCTTAGTCCTCCCAAGAGTATTTTGTAGAGATTCTTCCAAATTCTATTCCAACATCCAAATATTTTACATCTTCCTTGAAAAATAACAGTGGGACTAAGAAAATAGTAAGGGAATCTTAGTCCTCCATAGCATATTTTGAAAATATTTTTTCATTTCTAGAATCCTTATTACATTTCCAAACTTCCCATGTACATACATGGGTATGTAGAGGATCATGATGGGCCAAAAAGTGGCGATATGATGGGTATGTGATTGACGACTTTTTTTAACACAAAATTGATGAAATAAAAGGGTTTTTAAAGGAAATTTTCAGCTTTCCACCAATATAAATTATGCTTTACTTTGAATTTAAAAAATTATTATTATTCATTTTCTATTTGAATTATGACTAAAGTCCTGATTGATAGGTTGATTGAATTTTTTTATAGCTTTCAAACGGTATCACATTTTTTGAACCTAAAACATGCATCACATACTATAGGATTAATAAAAAAATAATTTCATGAATTTTTGACCAAGTTAAGGTGGTCAAACATACAAGTTTTTATATTTTTTTAAAGTTGTAATAAAAAATTCATAATTAATTATTTACTTGGAAACAAATTACAAAAAAATATGCATCACATTGAGACATGATTCCTATACTTATATCTAAAATATTATAAAAAAATATTATCATTTTATTGTGGTTAGGGTGGTTAGAAAGACACCTACTTCTTATTTTTCCCTGAAATTTAAGTACTACTGCATTGAAATTTCAAATTTTTGCCAAATAGATTTTTTTTTAAATAAACCCAGTAGTTTAGAAACTATATTCAATTTTTTATAGATTCTATTCTTACATATTTTTGAAATAATATAGATAACTTATTCAAAATTTTACGTCAAGTTTCCTAGCTCTGCTTTTTTTAATTTTTCACCACTTAAGGGCCTATTTTTCCATGATGATCTTGCACATACCCACATCATAACTTTTTGCTACTTAATTTTGTCATTTGCACTCATTATTTGGCTTGCATTACTAAGTTTTGTGATTTGAATTTTAACTTGTATTTTCCAAGCTTTTTCTTGGTGGTGAACTCCTCAAAGCCTAGATAATATTCCTATGTCTCCTTTGTTGAGAATTGACTCACCTTTGTGTTGATAGTCAATCCAATTTGGGATCCTGGGACATCCTCAAATGATAATTGGAGAAAAGTGATGTTCTATGGAATAGGTTATAAAGCACACATTTTTCCTATTTTTCACTTCGATTGATATTTCATTTCATTTTTCTAGAGGATATGTTGTAAAAAATCTACTTAAACTAGCCTTGAGGTTAAAGAAAATGTTGACATCTTAGAAGTTTGAGTGAAGGAATGATCCAAGTTGCTTGTTTTGATTTTGATTCCTAAAAGTAGGTTGGAGTGCTTATTTTTGCAAATGGATGACGGAATAATGTATATTATGGTGTATTTTTGGAGTCTAACTATTTTTACATTTGCACAAGTTTTTAACCAATTTAAGATCATTTTTCTAACTTTCACTAAGAAGTAAGGAAAAAATGACAATCTTAGAGCAATATCAACAATTTCTATCAAAAGCGACCAGTTTCAATTTGATTGCGGCCAAGTCTAGAAAACAACTATGGTTAGATTTCTCAAAAGTGTCTTCTATTTGAAAATTTTATATCTAGTGAATAGTGGAGTGAAAAGTGGTTATTTTGGACAAAGGTGGCTAGATTTTAGTCAATTATAGCAAAGAATTTAGGTCAACTATGATAATCTAAGGATGAATTATGGTAATTTTATTTCGACTGTGTTTTCTTTTTATAAAAGAGGTAAGCTTTTGGCAATCAATGTTAAAAATCAAAGAGAAAAAGTGGCCTATTTTAGGTCAACTACAACTAGTTTTAGGTCAAGTGCGATAGAAGTAGAAGCAATAGCAGTTTTATGTGTAGATTTATTTTCTAGTTTCTGTGTTGGTAGCATTTTGGATAAATTTGTAGATTTGATGTCCTATTTTGAACTAATTTATCTTTTGAGATTTTTGGCAAGTGATGTCATTTAACACAATAATCAAAACTATTTGACCCTAACTAACTATCTATAACTTTAAGCACATTTATTTCCATAAAAGCTCAAAGTTTATGGAAGGAAAAATGCTAAAGCCATAGTTTCCAATGTTGAATTCATTCTTAATGTGACTTGAAATGTGAGCCTAAATATCTAGAAACCTTTAGGGATATTATTTTAAGATATCCTTGAGGAGTGAAAATGTAGGGATCTTTTCAAAATATTCACACTAGGTCCAAAGGGTTTGATGTTTGATAACCATGTTCAATGCTTGTTTTGATGTGTTCATTTTAAGATCACGAAAAAGTGTTTAATGTCAAAAAAGCAACCTTGGTATGCATGAGTCATGTCAACCTAGGTAGGTACACTCTTTCAGGTAGGCTTACCTCATTATGCCCCAAAGGGATGATTTTACATGTAGTTTATGGAGGAGTGTAGAGGTATGTTAAGAATTAACTCTTAAGCTCTACGCCTCAACCAAAAAATGGACTTGGTAAGTAAATTCTCGAAAGAAATGTTCCGATGTACAACTTTCAAAGAATTTTTTAGAAAACATGGTTGGATTCTAAAAGACAGTTTTTAATGACCAATTGTGAACACTGCACATATAGTACTATTCGCTAGTCACTCAAGACTCGTTAATCATTACCCTTCCAGTTAAGTCATGGGATTAGGTGTAGTATGTTGTTGCTCGAGATTGAAGCTACTTTCTTACGATTTCATAACCTTTAATATATCCTGCTAAAAAATGTGCTTCGAGACCTTGTTTATGAGTTCTCCATTATGGGATGTATCTCATAAAAAACCCCCTCTTTAAGGTAATTTTGAAATGAAAAGAGTGCAAAACTAAAAAATGTTTTTTGCCACCCAATATTTCCAAAATATGCAAGGGGAGAGGATACACACTTTCATTAGGGGAAATTTACATAAAAAATGGGCCTCCTAAGGATGACATCATCAGATTTTTAAGTTATCAAAAATCAATTAAAAGATGACATCAACCATTACGGTGACATCATCCAAAATAAAAATAAAATTATTTATTTTATAAAATAAAACTTTCTAAAATCCTATGAATTAACTCATAATGGTTAATTTAACTCTACATATCCTATTCTATCTCATTCATCTTTCTAAATATAAAATATATATATATTTTTTGGATTTATATTCTTAAGTTCTATTATAGAAATTATTATGTTTAAAAAAAAAAAATTCATTCTTAAAACAAAAATATATATAAAAACTATTTGAAAAATAATTTAACAAAACTTTTATTAAAATATTTTAAAAATTTGGAATAAAATTTATTTGTAATAAAATTCATTTGTAATAAAATTCATTTATGCTTCTTATTTTATAAATTATTTTTATGAAACAAATTCAGTTCATTTTTCATTTTTCATTTGTTTTTGCATGTTCAAGCATCATAAAAAATGGCCTAAAGGGAGCATATCAAAGTGAGGTGATTAGTTCTTTATTTTTCCAGCACAAAAACTAAAAAATATGTTTGTTGTTGTGAGCCTAGTATTTTACCCTATTCTAAGTGTGCAAAATAACTATTAGGCAATGAAAAAAAACACAAGGAACACTTTAAGGATTAGCCTAAGGAATGATAACACAAATAAAAATAACAAAATAAAGATTGCAAATGATTATACCTTTGTGTCGTTGAATCCCTTGGTTGGCCCTTGATGTTTGAATGCTTATATGTTCCTTGGATGGCTATGGAGATGGCTAGATGCAAAATGAACAATGTGATAAAATTCAAGTGCTAATGGCTAAATGACTTGGTTAGATGAGGAAAAAGGCTTGCAAGTTAAGTAATCAAATTGGTAGCATAAGGGAGAAAATAGCTAAGTGTTGTAAAATGCATTAGAAGAGTGAGGTATTTATAGAAGAATTTAAATCCTCTAGAGAATTCAACGGTTGAGATTAAGCCACCAAGGCCAAGATGAAGGGCTATGGTGAGTTGAGGACTCACAAGCCCTCACATCTTGACATGTGGAGGGTAAAGTGGCCTAGGATGAGATGATGTGTAAGTGAGGTGGAATAAGGACAAGTGATGTGGAGAAAGGACAAGTACCTTGCAAGTACCTTGGGGGATGAGAACAATTCCTCAAAAGGGAACTTCTTGTCCCAGAGTGAGAGTGAAAATGACATTTGAGGAATTTTTAGAATTCCTCAAAAATATCCATGGGGAATGAGAAAGTAGTTGGAGAAATAAATGTGAATTAAAAATTCACATGCTTGGGAGAATCTAGTGGATAAGAGAGGGTTTCCAAAAAGGTGGGAATTTGCCACATGTGAGTGATGTGACAAGTCAAATATTGTAGAAGTTGCATGGGGGTAAGGTAAGCCTTGGAAAGATAAAAATTTGAATTAAAAATTCACATGGGGAAGAGAGGAACCTAGCGTGAATAAATTTGAATTAAAAATTCACATGGGAAAGAGGGTCAATGCTAATTATGGAATATGTAAAGGTTGCCTAAAAAATATCCTAAATGAGGTAGATTGATTAGATTAAAGTTGTCCAAACACATGATTAAGGAGATTAATGAAGGATTAGAGGCAAGTGGAAAAATATGGAGGATGTGACATTAATCCCAAATTAAGGGTGTGCACACCATAATCATGAATTAATTACATTAATCTAGATTAGGGGAGGATTATGGAGGATGTGACAAGGAGAGAGAAAGAGAATAAATTAAAAATTGATTTAAAAAGACCTAATGACTAAATTAAATAAATTCATACATTTATTTAATTTAGAGAAGCAAAGGGGATAAGGTAAAGTATTTAATTTTTCAATTAAATACTTTAGGAACCGTCGGTAGAAAATGAAATATTAATTAAGTCAATTATTCAATTAATATTGATGAAGCAGATGAATAGAGTAGACACATTTGACCATATGGAAGTGGTCAAATTTGGATGTTTATAGCTGCATTTTCATTAAGAAAAATCAAAATATGTTTGTTGCGATTTCATTAAGAAAAAAAACCAAAACCCCATTATTGTCTTTTATAAAATATGCCAAAATCTATTTCAATGCAACATATAATATGAAATTTGATTTAATTATGTTGATAAGTGTTATACAGTCACATCAGGGTGGGGATGAGAGCACTCATTTTTTCTACATAAATTTATAAGAAAAAAAATAAAACCAAAAAGCGAAATAAAAAATAAAACTTAAGAAATAAAAAAATAAAACCAAAAAATAAATTTGAAAAAACAAAAAATAAAAACCAAAAGAAATTAAAACCATTGAAAGAGCAAAACGCTGGGAAAATCACATGAACAAAAAGAAATTGGAAATAATTGAAAATAATTGAAGGAGAAAAAGTTGGAGAAAATCACCAAAAATAACAAAAAAAAAATTAAAAAAATTAAAAAGTAAAAATGATGGAAGAAAAAAAAAGTGATAAAATCGAATAAACTATAGAAAAGAGATATCCTTTGACTAATTTAGATATATATTTTTAAATATAAATATACTATGATATAAATTTTATATAAAATAAAATATTAAGTATAAAATAAAATATCTAAAGTTACTTTTACTTTACCATTTTATTAAATAAAAAATAATAATCAAGAAAAGAAAGTGAGCTTGAGTTTTTTAATAAATTATAATAGAAATATACGTTACCACTTTTAAAAAAATAATGGACTTGAGTTTTTTAAGGAATTATAAAATAAACATGTGTCCCCACTTAACTCATGTAGTTAAGCAATTTATATTTTTTATGTTTAAATAATTTGTATTATTTGAGATAATTTTTGCTTTTTCAGAGTTCCTTAGGAGGCCCATTTTTAATGTAAATTTCCCCTAATGAGTTTGTGAAACATGGAATAAAACATATACAATTCATTGCAGTATTCTTTTTAAGCCCCTCAAACATTGCTATCCAAAAAAAAAGAAAACAAAGTGTAAACAAGATAGCAATTTATTTTTATGTACACCAAATTAAGAATTCTAGATTTCAAGCAATTAGATAGAAGTATGCAAATCATAACGTATTCGTCTAGTTTTAAGCACCAATTTGAGTGTTTCTAATAATTCTTGTCTTAATGTGGTAAAAAAAATAACACCATTCATTTCATCAACATATTGAAAGCATTGGTCAAAAAACAAGATTCTATTTTATGAGCACCAAAATTGAATTGTTGTCCTAATCTACTAAATCTTTTGAAAATTATTTTTAGAATACTAAATCTAATGCATGTAAGTTTGTGGGGTTCATTTTTATTGCACCAATTTCAAAGTGTTCTAAAATGGAAAGCTTTTTGAACGTTCTTTTTAAGCACAAAATTGAAATGATTTTCTAAGCTAGAAAGCTTTTTGAAAGATTGTTTTTAAGCAACAAATTGAAATCTTTTACTAAAATAGAATTTTTTTTGAAAGATTATTTTTAAAGCACCAAATCAAAGGTGTGTGAGTTGTGGGGTTCATTTGTTAAGCACCAACTTAAAAATTTTCTAATCTAGAAATATTTCAAAATTTTTGACTTGGACTGTTTACCTTCTCTACAACAAAATCATTAGTTTGTTCTTGGATAAATACATGGAAATCCTACAATAATCAATGTTAGCACCTTTCAAAAATTCAAACCAAGAAACCATTAGCATTAGAAATCAAAATATTACTTGCAACTCTTGGATCAAAAAATAATAAAGCAAAAGCAAAACTTTCAATCAAAAGTGGCCCTATCATTTTTGCAAATGTAGTTAGAAAAGTAAAAGGCGACCTAGTTTTAAAATTAGAAGTGTCTAGAATTTTCAAAAGTGACCATGTTTCCATATAAAAAGAATTAGAAATGATAAAAGTATTTGAAAAATGAGTGACTGTGGCAAAAATGAAAAAAGCAACCGCATGAATTTCTTATAGCTTTTCTATGATAATTTTTCAAGTGTGTTTCTGGAACCTGCAATTGTTCAAAACACACTCAAGGAAATGTTATTGTTAAGGACCATGGTCCCACTAGGTTTTCCAAAATGTGTAAGGGGTAAATTGGATAAGCATGAGATAATCAATGTTAAACAAATTAAACAAGATCTAATTCAAAACAAGGATTTAGATTCATACCCATTACTCACGAAATAAAACTATAAAGAAACAAAGTCAAATGATGAAATCAAAGGAGAGAACATAAAATGAATTCATATAATGTAGCATTACCATCCCATGTCTAAGTGTATTCAAAAAGATGTTGGATTATTGTTGTATCATTGTGAAGCCTCCATTTGTGCATAGAAAAAGCTCCAAAGTTGTGTGATGTTGATGGGAGATATATGTAAAGTTTTAAAAGAAGTCAATTACAATTTTAGCATTACTTTGTTATACAAAAGATGTCAATTCTCTGATATTTTTTTAGGATGAAAATGATTGTTATATAGATTTTGTGTTTTGAAATGAAGTATCGAGATCATGTAGTAGAATATCCTGATCAACGCTTCAAAACCATTGAAAGGAATTAGATGGGAAGAACTAGTGGATTTTGATTATGTAATCAGTGTGATTGATGACATCAATTTGAGTGTTCAGTGGAATTGAGGAAGTAGATTGATCTTTCAGTGGGATTGAAGAATAGATGAATCAATTAGGAAATAGATGAATTAGTTAGCTAATCAGAGTGAGCAATCAGGGCATCGTAGTTTTCTCAATCATGAAGGTGGCTGAAGATAACTAATTAATTGATTTAATTAATTAATCTTTTTTAGTTGAATGCACAAATCATGTTTGACTTTTGCAAACAAAGTTGCATTTGTTTGTTTTGATCTTTTTGAATGATGTTTGAATAATTTATTTAATTATTTAAGTTTAGGGAAAGTGATTTAATTAAACTATTAAGTATTAATAATTTAATTAACTTAGGGGAATGGGGTAAATTAGTGAAATAATTAAATAATTGATGTTATTTAATTAATTAGGAGGAGTAAAGTTAGATTAGTAATTTATTAGATTAATTAAATAATATATTATTATTCAATTAATATAAGAAATTAGGGTTTTTGATGTGAATGATGTGAAATGCAGTGATATTAGGTGACTATGATGATGATGATGAGAAAATGTCATTCAAGATGTGCGATAAGTGTTAGGTCATTTTTACATGTCTAAAAATGGATGTGGATCATGATACTTGTGTCTTGCTTTGAATCTTGGACTTGAATGCTTGAAACCTACATCACAATGTTAGCTCCAAAAACATGCATGATTGAAGATAGATTTGGCATGATGCTTTAGATATTGCATGCTGCAAAAAATATGAAGAAATCTTCTCTTGAATGCTCTTAACAATAATATTTTCACTTGTGAAAGTTATCTCAATTGTACTCTTTAAATATTATAATATTAATTTGATAAAATAACCTTGTAGTTGAAGACATTTATCCTTCATTTTCCAAAATTCAAACATTAGAAGCTGACCTTTGAAATTTGAATTTAGGATCATAAAAATACTGCCAAAAACATATTTAAAAATGGGTTCCAAGTCTTAGGGAGGACCCATTCACCCACAAGTGAATGGGTCCCAAGCCCTAATTCCTAGAAGACACATTGCTCAATGCAAAGTGTTGTATATTGGCATTATTTAATATTGAGTATCCCCTTTGGAAAATGTAATTAAGTGGGCTTATAAATTAATTATAGGTCTTATTAAGGCCAAATTAAGCTCAATTAATTAATGGATCCCTAAATAAGTGTGAAAGTGTAAATAAATAAATTTTAGAACACTAAATTAAGGAATTATTAAGTCCATTTTAATTAAGAGGTCCCAAATAAGTGTGAAAATGTAAAACGATACATTTTACAACAATAATTAAGGCATTATTGAGTCCATTTTAACTAGGAGGGCCCAAAGAAGTGATAAAATGCAAAGGGATAAATTTTTCTACACTATATTTATCCCCCACTTTAGTGAGAGGAGGAACTTGCATCAAACTCACACTAAAGTAGAAAGACACATGTCAAGAGGGGTCTAAGTGTACAAATGGACACACAAATGATGTATGATATAAAACAACAAGAAAATATACACAATCATACAATGTAAAAGACCAAAAGAGAAGTAGAAAAAAAAAAGGTGTATCAAGCCTCAACTATTTGTCCAACATGATGTGGATCAAGCCTTAGTTGTTTGTCCAAAAAAATTCACAAGTAGAGCTTTCTATCCACTATGCAAACAATAATGCATGCTCGCATGGGCTAATGGAACCTCAGGTTTTCCACTAGGTGATCTCCCAAAGAGTGGCTAAGTGATAATTCATGCTAGGTCTACAAGATCTCACTAAACAATGAGAAAGTCATGCCAAGTCTATAGGCTTCTCATTTTACTAACCATACCAAATTTATACCTCTAACAACCTTGATAAGGTACCACAAAAATATGAACTTTGAACTTCATAAGGTTAACAAGTTGTGTTATGCTAAACACTTATGAAAAAAATGCAAATAAGAGAAGATGTGTTTAAAGGGGTTTTTCTTAGTTCATGAAAGATCTCTATATAGGGAACATCATGCTTAATGTCTCCAAGAGAGGACTAGTCAAGGATAAGAGATTCATAACTTAGGGAATTCAATCCATAGCATTACCACTAAGAGGAATATCATATGCTCAAAAAGTTCATGCTCTTGAATGAAATCAAACCCAATGTCACCAATAAGAAGACACATCAAATCAATTGAGAATGACCACACTTTGAATGAAAATTTCACGTCTTATAGGAGGTGTATACTATCATCACTAAAAAGGGAACATGTAAACAATGAATGGGGAAAAATATTCCCCCCACTTAAAATGTCAACATACTTACTATGTTGGTATTTTAAGTAGAAAGAGAGGAAGAGGTGATCATTAAAAATAATGGATACCTAAAAATAATAGATATACTTTCCCCCAATCATAGAGAAAAAAAAAACCACCAAGAACTATCATGTTGCACCTTAAATTGTACAACCATGAATGGTAGTGAGCAAGACACATAAAGCTACTAATGCCACATAGTTATGAGCAATGTGATAGGATGAAAATCAGTATCAATTAGAGGAAATAGGTGCATCAACACAAGGAAGTACACCACAATCATTATGATGATGAATTTTATCACTTAAAGCCTTACATTCATTAGTGAATGACATGAACACTGTGATATGCATAAAATAAACTCTTGTAAAATTTATTTTGTGTTTTTGGAGGGAGGGATATTAAGAAATCTTGGAGAAGCTTCGATAATGTACTCTCTTGATCAATGGTAGGGGGTTTTTCTTTCTTTTGTGGCAAAGATATGCCTTGCTTAGTACAAGGTGTCATACATACACAAGACTATTTAGATTGTGAGATTTTGTACTCTCCCTTAAAGGAGGGCATAAAATCTAATGAACCCCAATCATTACTAAGACATGTATTTCAAGATGTTCTAGGAGTGTTTTATGTGATTACATTCATATTAAGTGAAGATTTCTTTGTTTCTTTCATTTCTTTTGAAGGAAAATAACCAAGACCACTAGTTGTTTCTATCAGTTTGGGATGCACCAAGGTTAAATTTTTCTTAGAAGAATCTTTTTTAATAGTGTTGGTATTGAGTAAAGGCTTTTTTGATTCCTTTATTTCTTTTGATCGATAATAACCAAGACCACTAGTGTTTTCTCGTGTATTAGGATCTATAGGGAAATAAATACCTTGTTCTCTAGCACTACACCCTTTTCCATTATAACCAAGTCATTTCACAATTTCATAACCTCTTCTATATTTTTTTTCCGTTTCTTTCGAATTTGGTGGTTTCTCATGATCACACTTGTCATATGTAGATGTGTAATTTTTGTTCCCTTCTACTTTGTTAGAAGTTATAGACTCATATTTTTGATGAATCAACTTTGGTTGATAGGATGTTTGTTTCTTTCTCTTTTCTTGATTTGTGGTTAATCTTGTATTCTCCAATGAATGTAGGTGTGAAATACAACAATCCCAAACCATCGTCCAATAACATTGTGAAGGGTTTAGGGAACTTTTCTTTTTGTTCTTCTTGAATGGGATCTACTTTTAAAGTTTCTATCAATGTTTTCAAAGGATTTTCATTGTCTTTCTCAATGTGCAAACTTTCTAGTTTAGGGTCAGCTTTGATTGTATACACTTTTTGTTATAGAAATACTTAATATAAATAGAAAGGGAAAAATGAAACATAGATAAATAGGGTAGGGTTCAAAACACATAGGATTTTATACTAAATTTGGAATTTTTCACCAAACTTACTATAAATAGAAAGGGATAAATGGGGTGAATGAACTTTCCTATTCTTCTATTTCATCTAGGAAATGAGATACCTCAAGTCAAAATCCACTTTCAACCCTTAGGTGAGTGAATGCTTTGAGGAATCTTGCAATTTCCTTTATATATGTGTATGGGTTGAACAACACTTTTGGGAGACACACTAAAAATAGTAAATCAACTCAAAACTAAAATGTAAGACCAGATTGAGTATATTAAATATAGAGCTAATAAACTTATTTCACACAAATTGGATGAGTGGGAGACACTTAAACTTATCCCAAAAATAGTTGGAAAGTGTCCCTCCTGGTTGCAAAGTTTCCTGAGGTAACTGTTTAATAGAAATTACTAAATAGGGGGTTTGGGAGAAAGATTAATCTAATACCAAATGAACTCATTAATGAAATGTTAAAAGTTGCTTTTGTAGATGAAACATGAAATGTGGTAAAAATAGGGTGCTTCTAAGGTTTCCCAAAGTGGAAATGTGGATCCAAAGAGGGAAAAGGGTTCCTACTTCTCTAATTTCATTAGGAAATGAGATCCACACAATGAAATTATTATCTACCCTTAGGTGAATCAATTCAAAGTGTGAATCTAAAAATTTCACCTTTTTGCAAGCACAAGGATCTAGGTCAAACAACACTTTGGGGAGAAAGATTAAAAATAGTAAATCAGCTACAAAATGAAATCTACAACTTGGATCTAATAGATTATGCATAAAACAAAAGGAACCAATAGGTTTTCTGGAAAATCTAAGAGGAATAAATGTTGTACACCTTTCACAAGTTGTTTCTGGAAGTTGAACAAGGACTCATTCACCCTAGGGTGAATGGGTCCTAGTAGAATTTTTTGGAAAACTCTAAATCTAAGATTGAAGTCTGAGACTTGTAATTCTTCCTTGTAGATTTGTACCTCCACTCCCAGATTCAAATCTATGGAAAATATCCAAAACAAAAAGATGTTTGTTGTTAGATAGGGTTTTGACTTGGTCAAACCCCAAGTTTGGTAGTTAAAGCTTGATCAAAAAAATAGATCTAAATTATTAAATGTGGGTGCAATCCTAACCTTAAGTGTGTCTAAGATTAAGTAATAAACGATGCAAATAAACCCTACTCAAGTGTTTTAGAATAAGATCCCTAAATGAATGTGCACAATCACGAAGACCTACTTTGGGAGATATCAAATCACCCTAATAAGTCATGAGATTGAAGATACCTTCCGTTAGGCTAAAAGTTGAAAGATAATAGAAGATGGAACTGTGAAACAAATTTTTCTTTTTAATCTTTTTTTGTTTGTGGTTTTTACCTTTTTGTCTTTGGGAGAAGTCTATGCTTAAAGAAGAAGAGAGTACTCTGAAAGGTGTGCAATGTGCCACATGGTGGCTACGTGACTTGTATATATCACTTTCCTTTCAGGAATGAGCCAAGACATGTGTTAGTCTGGCGGGGATTTTATTCAAAGCTATTTTCATAAAATTGAGATTGACCGTCTACTCGATACGTCATTTTCTTCTTTGAATAGTCTTTGTTTAGTGGAATGGCATCTTCAGGCAGAATTTTTTGGAACACGATGGGTGTCTTATCTTTAGGGTGAAACCTTTGAGTCAACACCATCAATCTGTATGGTTGATCGATTAGATCCTTGCTAGACTATTTTCAAAATCCAATTGTTTTTTTATTGTGATCTTTGCTAAATATCTAAAGGACATTAATGAAGCAGTTGTTACTTAATGAGTAAAGATTTCTATAGTCTAATAAAGATCTATGATCAGATTTTTAGCTATCAGATACAAGAACCTAGCAGTTTTTGCTTCTGGAATATTGGTGGCGGTGTTCTTTTCTTCTAGGTTATAAATAAGGGTGGCATCATAGGAAAATAGAGTTTTTTAATTTTTTGTTAGAAATATTACTTCTAAATCCTTTCAAAGGAACTAGTTCTAGGAGGAGGTTTTAGTGTTTTTAGAAGCGAAACTTTACAAAATACTATTGTTCTTTGGAATGTTATATTTTAATTCAAACTATCATCAGATTGGCATTTGACCTTTGTTTTTTCAGTTAATTTGATATTGAAAGTTTGATCTATTTAGAGGAAAATTTTGAGATTGTACATATCATTGGCCTTTGTCAAAATTATTCTTTATGTTTTCATTCATGTTAAAAGCATTGTGTTAAGCTTATTTTGATAGTTCTAATAGCTGATTTTCATGTTGTTAAGCTTCTATATTCAATGATAGCTTTCAGAAATTAGATTATTTCTTTGAAATTTTACATTCTTCTATAAAATTTGTTTTCCATACTATGCTATAAAGAGAGTAAGAGTTTCTATAATTTTCTGGATATTTTTGTTAACTTGTAGAGTTTTTATGTTTGATCAGACTTTAATGGGTGTTTCCCATGGGGAGATTTGAAATACTACACTGTGCTTTAATTTAGCCTTTATTGATCATTCTCTTCCCAACAATGAAGTGTCTATGACATTATGTGTCTATTATTTCAATCATAGAAAATAACTTGAGTTTTGAAATTATGTTGTAAGATCTTTGGCACATCGCCATTTTCATGTTTTATTCTCATTTCTTTCTACCTTTTCCTCCCAACACAAATAAGAGCCGACTTTATATAAAAATATCAAAGGTTATTTAGTGAGGCACAAATTTGTTTCCTACTCCCTGAATTTCCCATAAGATTGTTGAAGAGGCACAAACTTTGAAGATCAACAGTTCCTTTTTCTAGCACACCTGGTGGAATGAAGTTTTTTCAAACACCTAATTAGAAGTCATAAATATTTCTAAATCAGACTAAGAAAAGTACTAGAAATTTCATTCCCATAATCCAAACAAGGGCATCCTTAAGAGGCCATTTCCAGTACTCCCAATTACCTGCCTCGGTATCAAGGAGGAGAAGACTTACAAGTTCCATATCTCCTGCAAGGAGCAATAGGGAAAGAAGAAAAATCCCAAGATCTAAAGCTTTATCTACTCCACTAAGAGGCTAACCTTTTCAAATATTGATACTACTATACCCAATTCATAGGAATATGTTCTCAATGGCTCATCTAGTTACCCCCATTCCTAGAAATTTTGTAACATGGGATAGTGGTAGTCCACTACAACCACCTATGCCCTCAAATGTATAGCCTACCATACCTACCAATGCCTTCAAATCCATCCCATTTTTTTGGGGAGCATTTAAAAACCCCCTCTAAACATCTCCAAGATATAGTAGAGGTCTATAGAGTACATAACATAGCAGATGAAAATATTCCTCTTAGGTTGTTGGCTACATCTTTCAAAGAAAAAGCTTAGGATTGGTATAGGTCTCTGGCTTCTGGTTCTATCCACTCTTGGTATTAGCTCATAGAGAGGTTGTTTGAACACTTCTCTAAAAATGGAGATCGCTCCTTGTTGTTGCATCAATTGATCACCATCTAAAGGGCCCCACAAGAGGCCATGAGCAACTTCAACACTAGGTTTCACAAAACTTGGCAAGGGATCCATGTGACCATTTGACCCCTGCCCATGATGGAATTCATGTCTTATGTAAAAAATTTTAATTTAGACATCATGATCATGATAACCTCTATGAGAGGAAATATTCTACCTAACACATATGATCTAGCTATGTGCTCAAAGAATAGTTTGACTGACACCAAGAAGCTTCCACCATGTCCATCGATGCATGTGTTCATAGAAATCTTTGGTGGCCCCCAAGAAGAAATTACTCTGAGCACCTCTACTCCAAAAGAAACAACATCAACTATACCACCATCTATGTACATGTACCCTGATGCACAATCAAGCATGTTGAGCTCCTCTTCACTACCAGAAAACGTTAATGACATGAAGAGTATCATGAGGTCATTTGCTAATGAGCTAGTCTTCATCAAAAGGAAGCAAGCAACACCTCTGAAGTAAGCCATGCAAACTTATCAAGGAGGAAGGCCATCTTATCAACAAAACATGTATCAAGGATCCTTAAAAGGAGGAGGTCAACAATCAACACCCACAAACCAGATAGTCCTAGTTACCACTTCAAGCTATCAAGAACAAACTGAGCAAAGATTTAGTTCTAGGCTAGAATAATTTGGTGGAAGATGATAATGCATGGTGCTTCTTGTGTAACAATAGTCATATTCCCTAAAAAATTATCTGAGAGGAAACCTACAATAGAAAATAGTCGAGTAGAGAAGCCAAGGCATGTTCTCAAGTATGGAAGAATGTTAGTTTTTAAAAATGGAGAATGTTTTCTTTAGAGAGAAAACACAAGGGATGTCTTTAGAACAAGAGCTAGATATTGCACCAGACCAAGCACTTTTCTCATAGATGGAGAAAGAGGGTGTAGTGTTTTCTAATTATGCTTTGATGACTAGTACCCTACAAGTGCAGTCAGATTACAACACTAGGTCTAAAAAAGGCTCACTGGTGAATATGTGCAACAAACTCTACAAATTTTATAGCCACGTCAACCATAACCACAAGAAAAGAAAGCTCTACAAGTCATCTCCCAACCCACTCAATAGTTGCAAGCTCTACCATTACTAGAAAGGGAGATGAACAAAGCATTGATTCCATTCATTTCAAATCAAGTCCTCCTGAAGAAAAAAGAGATACCACTGTTCAAACCTAAGACCCCACTAGTCAAAATTCTCAACATGGTTGAACAATTAAAGAAGGTACCCACTAACATATCTTTGTGGGACATAATATCCATTCCTGAAAAAAATACATTGCTCTAGGAGAAGTGGAAAGAAGGAAGAACAAATACCATAGACAGATGTGATTCCACTGTGTGATCGAGTTAGAGACAAGGAGGTCGCATTGGAACCCAAAAATTCAAGTGCCACAACTTATATGAATGTTGTGAACAATGCAAAGGAGAAAGAGGTAAGCAATCATAAACCCATTCCATTATTTTTAACACTTATTGTAGAAGATAAGCTTTTGCATAATAACATGATTGATTCAGGAGGTAGTACTATGGTCATGCCTAAACAAGTGGTCAATGACCTAAAACTCAAGTATGAGCACCTTGAGAAAGGAATCATGCAATTAGATGAGAAGACAGTTCAGACCATCATCCTAATCAAGGATCTATCTTTGACCCTCTTCTCATGTCCAAGCCAAATGGTCACGCAAGAAGTAGTTGTGATAGACATTCCCCTAGTATTTAGGATGTTCCTTTTGAGGGACTTCATAGCAAAGCTTGATGGATACTTAGCATTCAATTGGTCTCACCTAATATTGCAAACCAAGCATGGTGAAAAGATGAAGATCCTAACCAAATATTTCCATCTGGAACACATAGCATATAATGTGGTCCTATGCTTTGAAGCAGTGCATACCTCTTTCTCATAAAGGGAGAGGTATTGCATAGAAATGTTAGAAGACAAGGAAGAAATGAGTGATTGGACCCTTGAAGAAGAGGTCTACAACTAGTTTATTGACTCTGACCCTTTCAGACACATTCATGCTACCAGATTAGGCACTTATGTGATCTTTGACAATGACCAATTATTCAAAACATTGATAAAGGAATCAGAAGAGCATGATGGTTTAGGTGACAACATTTCATGGACATTATATTTTGATGGTGCAAAATGCAAGGCTAATTCTGGAGCAGGCATCTAACTCATATCCCCAATAGGTTTAGAGACCATCAAAGCTTTTCATTTCCAATTCCCATGCTCAAATAATGGTGTAGAATATGAGGCCTTGGTCCATGGTTTTCTCCTCATAGAATGGATGGTTGTAAAAATAATACAAATATTCATAGATTCAGAGTTGATTGTGAGTCAAGTCTGTGGACAAGAGGTTTCCAATAATATAAGAATGAAGTCATATAGAAAACAAAATATGGCATCTAATGGAGAGTTTTGAGGATTTTAACATTCAAGTTATCCCACATTTCCAAAATGATGTTGTTGATTGAATGGCTTCAATTGGTTCACAATTTGAGACAATTTCTTCTTCAAAAACAAAGTAGAATGTAGTACAGATCATTGTTTGACCAACAATCATTGGAAATGATCAGAACTGGTAGGTATTTGAGGATTATATTTAGATTGTCACTTTTTATACAAGTCAAAAAAGGCTCCCAACCTTTCATGATTTGAAGAAGAGCCCTTTGAAGGGAAGGTGATCTAGTTAAAAGGAAATAAGCTCCCTCAAGGTTTAATCTCTCTAAAAAATATTTTTGACTACAAGGACATGAGAAATAGCAAACAAAGGTTCACCATTGGTAAAAAATACTACGAAGATCTTGATGTTGGAAGTGGAAAAAAATTAAGGGTTTGAAGGGATGTCCCTCAGAAGGAAAAAGAGAGATTAAAAGATCTATGTTCCAGATATGATGAGATCGTAGCTTGGAAATATGACGATCTCAGAGCATACAATCCCAACATAATTCAAATTACTATTGACTTAGTCTAAGGCTCGAAGCCTATCTGACAAAAACAAATGCTAGTCAACCTGAAGGTTGATGCATTGATGGTGCAAGAGTTCATCAAATTAATCAAATCAAGGATCATGTACCTAATTAAGCATTCCACCTAGGTTTCTAATCTTGTGCCAGTTCAAAAAAAGAATGGTGATATTCAACTTTGTGTGGATTTCAAGGATTTGATCAAAGCCTCATTGAAAGACCACTACTCTTTGCCTTCAATGGAGTAGATTCTGTAGACTATGGCCAAATCAGAAATGTTCTCTTTGCTCGATGATTTTTTGGGTTATAATTGGGTCTATGTCAAAGAAGGAGATCAACATAAAACAACATTCACTACTAAGTGGGGGATGTTTGCATACTCAAAAATTCCTTTCAAACTCTCCAATGTTGGTGCAACCTTTCAGCGAGTAATGGTTATTTCTTTTAGAGGTTTAATTAGTCATATTATTCTAATACATCTAGATGAACTAACAGTTTTTTCAAAATCAAAGGATGGTCACTTTGTTCCTCTAGAAAAGGTTTTCCAAAAGTGTCAACAGTTAAATATTTCCTTAAATCCCCAAAAATGTGTTTTGGGAATGCCCCAAGGTAGGCTACTTAGTTTCATGGTATCAAAGGAAGGGTAGCAAATAGATTATGAAAGAGTGAAATCTATAAGGGAGCTACCTCTACCGATCAATCAAAAGGGACTGCAATCTTTTTTGGGGAAGATCAATTTTTTTAGTTGGTTCATTTCAAACATTGCGGGCATCACATGACCTATTACACTAATGCTTAAAAAGAATATAATGCTTAAATGGACCCCTGAAGGCATGAAAACTTTTGAATGAATAAAAGTAGCCATATTTGTAGCTCTAGTGTTAGCTAACCCATACTTTTCCAAGGATTTCTTGCTCTGTGTCTATAGTGGCCAGCATAGCATAGCTTTAGTGCTCACTCAAAAGGAAGAAGACAATAACAAAGAGCATACCATCACATTCCACTCTAGGATTCTTAAAGTATATGAGGCTAGGTACAACTTTGTTCAGAAACAAGCTTTTTCTATTGTTTAAAGCTTGAAGAATTTTTGACACCTAGTATTGGCCAACAGAATCACCATTCTCATTGCCCATCCTAGTGTTCAAGAATATGTCACAAAGGGTGAAATAATAGAAAAAGAGCGAACTAGATCACCAAGATCCTAGAGTATGATGTAGATATCATACCAACCAAGCCAGTTCAGGGAAGAGGTCTATGTAAATACCTTGTGCAAGAGTTAAGCTCTTTAGAACATGAAGAAACTGACTAGGCTTACACAAACGAGTTTGAGTCTGACGAGTTGTGGGTGATAGATCAGACACAATACATGCAAAAAGGGTAGTATCTGATCAACATTATACCTCAAAAAAGGTGATATTACCGACTGCAAGGAACCAAGTATGTGCTAATTGATGGTATTTTATTTAAAAAAAATTATGATGGTTTCATGCTCTGATGCTTAGACAAGCCTCATGAAGAAAGATTTTTAAATGAATTTCATAGCAATCCAGAGGGTGGACATTACTCCTCCAAGACTACCACTTTGAAGATAATGTGGGTAGGATATTACTAACCTTCTATGTTCTCCAAGGTGCACCATCTAGTGCAAAGATGGACTCAGTGCCAGTATTTTGTTGGAAAGTAGAACTCCACCATGCTGCTAAGCCGAATTGTAGCTGAAGAACCCATTGCTCAATGGGGTTTGTATTTCATCAAGATGATAAATCTTATTTCCAACATGGGCCACAAGTGGATACTTATGGAAATCGACTATTCTACAAGATGGATGAAGGCCATTGCTCTAAAAAATAATATGGAGATCAAAATTGTTAATTTTCTTAAGGAGTTGGAGCAAGGTTTGGTTCACCAAAAACTATTATATTCGATAATGCATGAGCCTTTGTGGGTTCCAACATGTCAAATTTCACTCTCAAACATGGGGTCTACCTCATGGCTTCATCAAATTACTATCCACAAGAAAATGGGCTAGTGGAATCAACCAACAAAAACCTAATTAGGTTGATCAAGGACATCAAATCAAAAAAACAAATGGAATGGCATAAGCATCTACAAGCTACTCTATGGGTCAACATAATTACACTCAAGAAAATCTTGAACACTTCTCCTTATGAGCTAGTATATAGAAAGGAGATGGTTTTACCCATTTCTATAGAGATCCCGACATTACAACTATTATATGCTTTGGAAGTTGAACAAAGTAGCGAAATGGAGGTAAGGTTGGAAGAACTCCTTAACATTGAAGAAAAGAGATAAAGGAATTTGAATCAATGATCGATCACTAGCACATAGTCAAATGATGGTTCAACAAAAAGGCCTCTCACCTAGGTTTCCAAGAAGGAATCCTAGTGCTAAAGTATGATGAGTGTGTTGTGAAACCAAGGAAACATGCAAAATTTGAAGCCCTATGGAAGCGCCCTTTCCACATTCGCACATGCAAAGAAAAGAATGCATATGAATTAGAATACATGGAGGGTAATATTTTGGATATATCGGTAAATGATATTCATCTAAAATTGTTCCATTAAAATGTGCAATTTCTTTTAAAATTTTCACAATTATGTACCATATGTAAAAAATTTGTAAAAATAATTTTAAATTTTGAATAAGCCATGAGAATAACATAGGAAAAAGAAAAAAATAATTATATATTATGTTCATTGAAAAATTTACATTATTGTACGAGCCTGAGGCTTTGAGAAGCTCGAAGCTTTCTCGAGCAAACCCAAAAAGGCTACAATGCAAAAGAACAAAAAGGGAAGGAGACATGCTACAAAGGGAAATAAAATTAAGGCCTCTAGGCCATTGCTAGGCAGTCAAAATGGCACTTCATCATTTTCTTCTTCTTCTTCAGTAGGGAGGAAAAGGGGTCAACACATTACATGGGTAGGCTTGGTGCACCAAGGATCCTAGTCCTTGTTCCCATAGCTGCACACCAAAAACTCCAAATGCTTTTTTCAATCTATCCTAGGAACGTGCTCCATGTAAAACTCCTTCAAAAGGAAGGTAGCCATAGGATGAGACAATGACCAATGCCTCTCGAGGTCCATAGTTTTAAAATTAGTAAGTAGAGGAAGCCAAACCACATCTTCCCCATAGTCAACGTGCTTGCGTAGGTCCATCGCGTTTAGAATACTTACACTAGGGATGGCCACTTGCACAATTTTTTTGAGACCATCCAAATATAGAGAGTCAAACATGGCATGGCAGAACTCAATTATCCAAGTCTTGGATATCTCCAAGTTGAGAAGGGAGGCCATGAAGCGAGAGATGACATTGGAGTTACAATGTAGATGGTTATTATCCCTCACATAGTCCTTGTTGAGCACCCACTTGAATGCCACCATAGTAAGGTATTCATTATTCCTCGCCAAGCATTTAATTTGGTCACTGGTAATTTCACCCATGAAGGAGTATTGTGGCCTTCATGGTAGGATCTGAATGGGAGTACCTAGGCTATATGACATGATAGAAAACATGATAAGTTTAGTGGAATGGGATACTACAAACTAAAGCTTGCTAACTAAAAAATAGTTTTTTAAGTGAACATTTCACTAAGGTGGCATAACTATTTATGGAAAAGGGCATGTCAATGAGCTCGACCAATGGAAAATCTATCACCCACTAGATGGAAATGAAAAAATATCAAAGTAGTTGGAGGGAAAGAGATGAATCATATAGAAAATATGTCATCAAGCCTTGAGAAATAAATTTAGGCATTGGGAGTAAATGCTCAAGTATGTTGATCACTTCCGTGTGTCCATTATCATCATTAGTGCTAGCTTGCTTGTTTGTGGGAAAAGATGTTGATTAATGCATTAAGTTATGAAAAATTAAATGAGCACATCTTTTTAGAGTACATTACATCACTTAAGCATGCTCTCAAAGAACATAAATCTTATTTGTAAAAGAGGTGGTGAGGAGAATGTACTAATTCAATTCTTGTGATGATTTTAGAATTCTCGAGGGATACAGATCCCAAATCAACACATATCATCTCAATGGTAGCATTCAGTAAGTCAAATGCAATGGCAGTTCCTTAAAACATGTACGTACAAGAAGAATTGAATGCACCCAAAATAAATTTTTGCTAAGAAGTAAAATGAAAGTAGCCATTTCTCCAAGGAAGCTCTCTACAAAAAATTTAGTGCAACAATGGTAGAAGCATCAATTTATGGTAGAATGGCTAGACCTTCATCAAGAAGACTAGGCTATGTCAATGTCTTTGGGGGAGAGTCATTCACAAATGCATCAACACCAGAGGAATGATGTTTTTCCCATACCAAATTAGCACAATCAAGTGACCTTGTTAAGATGGAGGTCATGCTAGAATTTTTTGATAACATTTTTAACCCAAAGGTGGAGGGGAACCCTAAAAGCCTTAGGGAAGGAGCATTTCAAAGAATGAGAAAACATGGGGGAGCTGAAGGGTTTGCTTCATGACTCTAGAATTGTGGTTTTCCATAGTTCATGTTGCCTACTATGAACCCATGTCTAGAGTTGGTAGATGCATGTGCTAGGTAGTTTGGAAAGGAAATACGAGTTATAATCAACAACAGAATAAAGGTTACCATCAATGTCATAGCCATCTGGGATATGTTATGTATCCCTACAAACTAAGGCGCTAAGATATTCAACAAAGAAGCGATGTAGGAGTTGTAGAACACTAGAACTAGATAATTGGATTTTTATGAGGATGAAATTTAGCAAAAGCTAGAAGGAAGGCCACTCCTCTTCCCTTTTCCACGTGGGAAATTCAAAATGGATCTTTAGGCCATTAAATTGTGATGTTGGCCTATATCTACGGCTATAAAAATGATAAAAGGGTATATCCCTTTCATATGGGAATGGACTTTATGATCAAGAGCGAAAAAGAGCCAAAAATATCATGATTTCATAGAAATAATAGTAGAAAAGATGTTAGAATAGTTGAGAAATTATGGCATTTAATGAAAATTCAGGTATTCTTCTTTTCTAGTGCATTTTATTTTACACCAAAACTATGAGCTCCTTGAAAGGGATTTGTCATTGTTTAGGTTTGATGTAAGGGGTTCACACCAACCAATTTATGTCTGGACCCATGTTCTTTCAAAGACATGGGATTATTATTGGTTTGTGAATTATTTTTTGAGGTCGATACTTGCATACTTGTCCCTGTACCCTCTAGGATATTTCTCTCCTCGAGTATTGCTATGGATGAAAGGCTTGCAAACCCCAATGGACTATTTTCTAGGAGATGAGTTCACATTACTCAAGTTTCATGGTTTCATTAAGGATCCTTTCAGGCTTCCCAAGTTTGTAATAGATAGGGTTTTTTCTTTGGAAGTGTTCCAATAGTTAACTATTACTGACAACGCCTATGATGCCATAAGGCATAAGATAGGGATTTTCCCAACTCCCCTCACCATTGCCAATAGGTAGGTGACATTGATGAAGAGGAAGGCATAGGAGGTGCTTACACACAAATTGACACATTTGGGCTTGCTTCTCATTTACGATGCATGGAGCTACAACTTGATAAGGCACCTTCCAGTGATGAGGTATGAAAGTTGGGATTATTTTGAATCAAGAAAGAATCCAACTAAAAAGAGGTTGGATTTGTACATCAAATTATCCTACATACCATTTGATCCACCACCATATCTTGACTTTATGTCAAGACGGTGGAGTATTATCCAAGCCTTTCGATGGGAAAGTCTCTAAGTACACAATTGAAGTACCTAGGGTGGTCAAAGAGAAAGAGGACATATTTCTGGAGATTCTGATAGGAAATGAAGAGCCTCAATTCCATGTATGGGCAGCTCTAGCCACATGGTGAAAATTTTGATGAAATTTATGACAAAAAGGTAGACATTGAGGATAGTAATCTTGAGATCAATCCTGAGATTGAATAGAGAGAGCTTCCACTCTATGCTTCTTATCCTTAGGAGTCTGACAAAGGAAAGGGGCTGAAGCAGTGGGACTCATAGGTCACATCTTCCATTAGCACCCAAGGGAAAGAGATTTGACGGTCCCCAAAGAGGTCCACTGTAGCTACAGAAGGATAAGTTTTGGCGGGGTCAGTCACCAAGGGATCTAGATCTACCACTTCTGCTTGTACCAAAAGGAGACAAGTCCAAGACCTAGGTGGACCCAGTGCCCCTACCAAAGGAGAAGAAAAGGTGGATTTCCCTCTTCTAGGATATTCGAATGCAATGGATCAGGTAATTTTTTCTCCCCCTCTTCTTTTTGCTTCTACATCTTTGGTTGTTCCTCTGCCCTTGTCTATTGAAAAGAATCCTCCATCCATGGATTTTGATCTTTTTCTTATAAATGAACCCCCTATCATATTCAACACTGAACCCCATGAGGAAACCCCATGTACTAAGTGAGCATCATACACATCGGCCATGATTGATTCTTTAATCACCCTATCAAGGGCCCCCATTGAAAAATTTGAAGCATCCATGTTGCCAGTTTCATTGATTCCATCTACTTCTAGGGAAATGTCAATTTTTTTTCTCACTTCCCCTTTCACTTTGATGGGAATTTCTCCTCCACATCCCCAAATGGTATCCCATTTTTTTCAATGATAATGGTCCCCTTCACCTCCCCACAATCTCATATAACTGAGGCTTCCCTGTCCATTACTCTATTTAGTCTCCCTCTAGGTGCTTCCATTGTTGCATATAGCATAAACACCACATAGAGTCTCCTAGGTCATTTTGATGCAACAAAGTAGGTCTGACTAGATAAAAAATAGAAAAGGCAGATAAAAGTCATTGCACAACTAGCCACTAAGAAGATTGAGGCTTATTTCAATGATGAGTGGAATTCCTTGTTGATTGCTACCATGAAGCCACTAGTATCCAAGGTAGAAGGAGAAATGCATATGGAATATTATGACATCAGAGCTATGGACCTAGATTTAAGTGAAACTCACCCACACAAGAAAGTGGTCTATATTGATTATGAGAAACTAGACAAGAAATTAAAGAAGCACAAGGAAGAATTGATAAATTTAAAAGACACCATGAGCAGGATGCAGCCAGAAATCAAAGGAAAAGAGTTGGAGATGGCTCACAAAAGGAAAATACAAGATCAGTAGGGAGAAGCAACTAAGTTTCTTGAAGAGGCTCAAAATGAACATAGCCGACTTCATGCCGAGATAGAGAAGTTAAGGGTTGAGCTTTCTACTAAATGACAAACAAATGCAGAGTACCAATGTATTCAAGAGAACATGCAGGAATAATTGAACAGTGTTTGGTCTTAGGATTCCAACAATCTAAAGAAGGCCCAAGCAGAGACAAAAAGGGAAAATAAAGAGAAGCAGGATATCAAGTCCATTTTGTATGATCATGATCAAGAGGTCATAAGGTTGAACTCCAAACTAACAAACTCCCTCCAGGAGAAGAACAAGATGGAGGAGAATATGAAGGAAAATTAATCTCAATTCCATCAAGAGTTGGTTGTCGTGCAAGGATCTGGGATCCTCTCAATATTGAAAAGACTAATATCCAAACATTGGGAAAGGATCATAATTGTAGTCACTACTCTAAAAATAGACTTCTAGTTTTTGAGGGATGCTTGAAGAGTTAGACGAGAAGGTTGGATTGGTAGCTGACCAAATTTTTCCAATTTATGCTCCATGGTCTGTGGAATTAGAAAACCTAATTTCTAGATTATACAAAGCCACTGAAGAAGCTTTAAAAAGTGTAGAGATTCTAGATTGGAGGGTTGCCTCGAAGAAAGCAAGTGAATCTGGAAATTTCTAGTTGCAGAAAAAAGAAAAGAATTCTAGGCAACATTGAAGAGGAAGGTTAATGAGATCAAAAAGGATTTCAATGTTTTGCTTGATTTTAGATTGTTCACCTTTTTCTCACCAGATGGAGGAGTACTATCAATCGATAAGATCATGGATGAAATCAGACACAAGGTCCAAAATTCTAAAGAACTCTTAGGTATAAGCCCTTCTCCCATTGTTGATGAGATCAAGAAGGAAATTATTCCCCTTTCTTGGCTCTATTATCACAATGGGGATTATTCATCAAGGTGGGAAGGTGTTTCTTTTAAATAAGTTTTTGAGTTAGATAAAGCATACAAGGTTATTCACACTCTCATTTGGCCCACTGATTTAGATTGGGAAGTACAACACTCTACCTTCCTCAATCTCCAAGAGTTTCCAAAGCTCTAGGTTTGTGCCATCTCAAGTGAAGGCCCCCTATGAGTCACTAGAACTGTGAAGAAAATTTTACTTTTTAATCTTTTTTGGTTTGCAATTTTTACCTTTTCATCTTCAAAATAAGTTTGTGCTTAATGAAAAAGAGACTGCTTCGAAAGGTGTGCAATGTGCCACATGCTAGCTGCATGGATTTATATAGCACTTTCCTTTTGGGCATGAGCTGAGACACGTGTTAGCCTGGTGGGGATTTTCTTCAAAGCTATTTTCATAAAATTGACATTTCCTGCTCGCTTGACACATCATTTATTCATCTGAGTAGTCTTTGTTTAGCGAAATGGCCTCTTTAGGAAGAGTTTGTTAGAATGTGATGGGTTTCTTATCTTGAGGGTGGAACTTTCAAGTCAATGGCATGAATCTGTATGGTTGATCGATCAGATCCTTGCCATGCTATTTTCAAAATCTAATTTTTTTCAATTGTGGTCTTTGCTAAATATCTAAAAGACATTAATGAAGTAGTTGGGACTTAATGAGAAAAGATTGCCACAGTCTAATTAAGATCTACGATCAGATCGTGACCTATCAAATACAAGCACCTGATAGTTTTTTCTTATTGAATGTTGGTGGAAGTGTTCTTTTCTTCCACATTATAAATAGGTGTGGTGTCATAGGAAAAGAGAGTTTTTACTTTTCAGTTAGAAAGATTACTTCAAAATCCTTTCAAAGGAAATAGTTCTAGGATGAGGTTTTAGTGTTTTTAGAAGTAGAAGAACTTTGCAGAATACTACGATTCTCTGGCATGTTATATTTTAATTCAAACTATTAGTGGAGTGGAATACAACCTTTATTTTTTTAGTTCATTTGATATTGAAAATTTGATCTATTTAGAGGAAATTTTTGAGACTGTGCATATCATTGGCCTTTGTCAAAATTCTTCTTTATGTTTTTTTTCATGTTAAAAGAATTGTGTTAAGTTTATTTCATAGTTCAAATAGCTAATTTTCATGCTATTAAGCTTCTATGTTGAACGATAGATTTCAAAAATTGAATTATTTCTTTGAACTTTTCCATTTTTATATAAAAGTTGTTAATTTCCATACTATGTTGTAAAGACAGAAAGAGTTTCTTGTAATTTTTTGGATATTTTTGCTAACTTGTAGAGTTTTTATGTTTGATTAGACTTTAATGGGTGCTTCCCATAGAGATATTTGAAAGACTACATTGTGCTTTAATTTAGCCTTTTTTGCTCATTCTCTTCCCAATAATGAAGGGTTTGTGGCATTCTATGTCTATTATATCAATCATAGAAAATAAGTTGAGGTTTGAAATATTGTAAAAACTTTGGTGCATCTACAATTTCATGTTTTATTCACATTTCTTTCCACCTTTTCCTCCCAACACAAAGAAGATCCTTCTTTCTATAAAAATATTAGAGGTTATTCAGTGAGGTGCAAATTGGTCCCCACTAGCTAAATTTCCCATCAGGGTACCAGAGAAGCACAAGCTTTGATGATCAACATGAACCACTTAAGAAATAGGTCATTAGGCTTGTTTGAATGTCTTGTGCTCCCAAAACCTATAATCCATTATGATCCTCTATAGACATCTATCATCAATCCTTTTGCAATGCTTGATCTTGACATCAAAATGAGCTTGAATATCTACAAAAACAACTCAAATGCTGCTCCTAGACTTCACTTTTGAATGCTTGATTAAATTATCCTTGCTCTTGAATATGAATGCTTGATCTCATGTGTATTTCTCTTCCTTTTCAAGTGTAAAATGAATGAAAGACTTAGTTTTATAGGTTTCCTTTCTAATTTACCAATTATCAGATCCTAAAATTGGACATGTGAAATTTGAATTTGAGAGCTTGAATATTTTCCAAAAACATATCCAAAGTTGAGTTTAAGGAAATTAATGAGGACCGGTCCTAACCTAAATCTTTAGGATTCCACAAATGTCGAGCAATTAATTTAATCCATAGGATTTATTCAATATGGGTTGTGATGTCGGTAATTAAATAAAATTAAGTAAAATAGGCCTTGGGATACATAATAAAGGGTATTAGAGGCATATTAATGAGGTTTTAAAATGCATAAATGGAGAGGTCACCAAAATAAGTTCAAATAAGTGTGAAATTATACTTTTTCCTAGAATAGGATATAATTTTCTACACTATATTCAGTCCCCACATTAGCGACCATATGACACTATGTGCATATGCAAGCTAAAGGAATTTGAATAATAAAATTTATAAAAAGGATACTCATATCGATTCATTAGGGAGAATGAAGCACCGAATATAGTTAGTTACAAAACCATAATGTTAGGAACTACATCTTACAATATAGATTCATTAGTCATTCAAAAATTCTCTTATCAAACTTCTATAGAGAATCAAATTTCATGGTAGATGTATGCCCCCTAATCTTGCTTGCTTTATGGAGGTGGAATCAAGGTATCCATGAAAATACACTGAATTACTTAAGTCTTATAGTAGATTATTTCCAAGTACCATACCACATAGTGATAGGAAGTTGATGATATTAGGAGCAGAATTATGAATTCAAAGCAAAAAACAACATTATAAGAAGAGTTCTTTAGCCCCCAATATGTAGAATTTAATGAAATATACCTAAAGTAAAATATGGATCTTTATAATAAAATTACGCATATATGAATGAAAATGACATTTCTACTTATAATTTTGATATTTACCTCTTTCCAACTTACCATAGCAACCATGGGCTACCCATGAGTCTACAGTTATCCACTAAGGTAGGCATGGTAGAAGGGTGATTTGCTTCATTGTCATGTCATATTTGATTGATTGGATGAGGGTAATATCTCATGGAAACCATATCTCAGGATAATATAGTGGGAAAAAGAGAGACATGAGCTAGTTAGACTTTAGCAGGATCAATTTTTTCTATGATGGCATGACTATACAGTGAGACCATTCTATTATGATTGTGTTATGCGCTAGTTTGGTCAGATATAGGTTCCACCATGGGATCAACCCGGGTTCTTATGATCAGCACAAATTTCCCCTAAACTTAGAGAAACTCATCATCTTACTATTGAGGATGTTTACATTAGTGACTTAGAGGATGGGAAACATGACATGCCCCTAGTCTCTGATGTTGATGATGTAGGCACCACACCAACCTATGAATAGTAGTGGGTTAGAGCATGACCATCCATTGTATTTCCTAGACATCACCCTGTGGGACATGAAATACCTCTTCCTGGGGATAGAGATGATAGGGATGATGAGGAGATTGACAGAGATATAGATGATGATGATACAACACTTGAAATATTTGTAGATGATGAGGAGGAGGAGGATACCCAATTGATGAGTGAGGACTCTAATGAGACAAATGAGGATTTAGTTTCCCCCTAGAGGAGATATTTACATCCTATATGGGTCACTAGAGCACATGCAATAGCTGCAACAAAGGTTTGAACTCATAAGCATGGGGAGGCCAATTGTAGCAAGCCATCCACACTTATGGCATAGGAGGGGATAGTTGCTACATGGTTATACCTTGACTGACATTCTAGAGATCTAGTTGATGATGTTATTTTTGTGCTTTCATTATGCTTCTATCTTCATGAATATGTTTTATACATATCATGATGTGTACTGATACTTTTTAATAATTTCCATCTTGCAAGGTCCACATGAGAGTGATGTGAGCTCTACTAGTGAGTGACCACAAAGATCGTGCATCTATTGTGCATAGAGGATAACATACCAACAAACGAAATTCCCCCACCTTCCATGTGGAAACATATAGACCTCTTTAAGACATTAGTGAGATTGAGTGTGACATATGAGAGTGCCACCAGAAAGGTCGACCAATCCCTAGCAAAGCTTTCAACACTTCAAGCATATCAGGGTTTGACTATCAATAGGACAGAGGATTCCCTATGAGCATACATGTTGAGGCTATAGGAGGAGCTTTCTATGGTGAAAGTAGATAGAGACCGCATCAAGCAAGAGTGATGAGTCTAGTTGTTGGTCAAATTTTTGGTAGAATCTATAGTCCATTTGTTGGTAGTGTCATTAAATTTAGTAGTAAAGTGTTAATATTTGCATAATGTTTCCCTCAAACCATTGACATTGGGTTTAACCCTATCTCTGTGAAGTTTTAATGACATTGGTATATTATGTGGATTATCTATATTGATTTTGTGTATGGTTGATGAATGTTCTTTAAGGTGATTATAGATGTGTAATTATTACATGTACTAACATTGCTATGTAGGACACAATTTGTGGATGCTATGTTGAGCAAGGAAACCAACAGATGGTCATGCAAGGGAATCATTCAAAGGATTCAACTGAAGGATGATGAGAATAGATTTTGCCATGACAGTCAACTGTAACTGCCTTGTATTTATGGCATTGAGCAATCATGGGCATTATTGCAGTGTTGAGTCCATGTTTGGGAATGCATGTCTGACTGGATTCCCTACAGATGTAAAGGCTCTGCCACTCTTTTCCTTATTTTCCCTAAATGGTGTCCTCTCAATTAGTGGGAGTTGACCACCCTATTTAGTTGGTAGTATAAATAAGGATTTGAATCTTCTTCTTGGAGGTTTTGGGGTTCTTAGTTCTTGATTGTTGTTAAATTGATATTGATGATGTATTAAGCATTCTCCACTTTTCAATACAACCATGTTGCTACTCTATTTATACATTTTTCAATGAATGAGATGATAGTCTAAGTTTAAGCATTTGATTTTGTATTAGTCTTAGGGGATACTCATCCAAGGGGGCCCACTTGGTGATTAATATGTTCTTTAGAGTAATTAGTTTAGTTATTATTTCTTGTTCTGTACTTAGTTAGAAATTTGGCATCGACTGTTCCTGGAACCACTAGAAGTCCATTATGTGTCTATTCTTGCAGCCAAAGTAGATAGAGTAGTTTCCTATTTGCTACTCAGATCTTTTATTCCTGTTATGCATTCCAGTTCAACATAGTTGTTGGTTGATGTTCAACATTTTCTTTATTTCCCTTTCAAGCAATTTGCTTAGAGTATTTTGTGTTTCTTAGCTGTAGATTAGAAATGGCTACTTAAGAATTGCAAGTGCACATACTATGCTAGCCCATTTCAAGTTCACATCCCTAGATTGACAATTTAAATGCACCTGCATGATGATTAAAGTAACTGTTCAGGTTAGATGTCCAATCTCTGAATCATGGATCTAAAGGTTGAGTTATTAGATCATTGTAGGAGGTCGGCATTTTTGGCATCGTTGCATAAAAGAATGATCTTGATCCATTTCAACTAGTTGAGCTTCCAAATCTTCCTAGAAACAAAGGAGAAAGAGGAACCACTTCCATTTGCTGATGCATATCCTGATCTGACCAAGTTTTGAAGCCTCCACTAAAGATCAAAACTAGATTGATAACCCCTTTGCCCTGAGAATCCATCAAGAAGACATGGGTGATACCTTCTTGTTTGAGTTTGACATACTCTGCAGAGTTATGACTATACCACTGATGCTCTTGGACTTAAGCTATTTCCTAACTCTTTAAAAGAAACTACACTAAGATGGTTTACAAGTCTAGGGAAAGACACCATGGAGACTTGGGAGGACATGAAGACAAATTTCCTTGCAAAATACAAGGAGTATTGTAGGGGAAATGATACAAGATGAGGTGATGTCTTTAGGATGAAGTAGAAGGAAGAGGAGAGCTTGGAAGATTACATTTCAAGGTTTCTATTTTTCTTACAGAAATATACACACCATACACTCAATGAAGAATCACAAAAGTTGCTTTTCTTAAGAGGAATCAATGAGAGTTGCACTGATGCTTTGAACCTGATGGCAAGAGAAGATATCACTCAAGTTCCTTGGGAGGATATCAAGAAAATATGTTAGAACTATTCCAAAGTAGCTTCAAAGAAAGAGAAAGCTTACCAATATTTTGTGGGCAAGCCATCCACCAATGGAGTTTCAAGGATGGATATTACTAATTTGTTGGTAGACTTCAACTAGGATATTACAAACAATCTAGCTACTCAGCTAGATACACCTCAGACCAAAGACAAACATGAGGAGGCAGAGGCAACATTGACAAAATACTACCCCCATTGCATAAAAAAGAAGGACTACATATGCAAGATGGTAGCTAACATTGATAGCAAGATTCCACCTGAGTTCAAACCAATTTAGACTAAGGAAGGTCAAGTCTACTTTGTTGCACAAAGGAAGCCCTAGATTCCAAGACAATGAATGCTACTAGATCCACTATCTTTTTCTAGGCTAGACCAGACAACCAATTGCATGTAGCCATCTTCTCAATCCCAATAGCTTACTATAATGCCACAACTTGCTAATTCAAGCTCCAATGCAACCAAACCTACTTAGCTACCAACTCAGCCCACACTCAACCCAAATAACACATGACAATAGTAGCTAGTATATTTTGCTGATTAAAATCAATTCCCTGCATATGGTGTGAGTGTGACATCCTACCAACTCCTTCCACACCCACCATCACTGAGCTACCTTTGGAAGAGGAAGAGGAACCTCTGAATGATCCTATTGAGCCAACTATACCTAAAAATCCTAAACCAGTTCTAGCCAGAAAGACTGCACATGAGCTACCATTTCCTCAAGGATTGGAAGTTTCCAAGCATAAGGAAGACAAAGAAGATACAACTTTTGACATCCTAGATCAACTAAAGCATATATGTGTTCAGATACCCCTATTACATGCCATAAGAGATGTTCCAATCTACGACCAAGCCATCAAGGAGGCTTGTCTTAAGAAGCTAGGAAGGAAGAAGAAAGACCCAAATACAATCCATGTGATGGGATAGCTAGTTGATATCATGTTGGGAAAAGTGACTATTCCTTTGGTAGCAGTTGTTATCAACGAAATCGAAGTAAAGAATGCCCCGTTGATTTGGGGTCAGCAATCAATGTGAGGACAAAGGACATCCTACAACAACTAAATGTTGCAAACATGAGGTCTACTCCTACTATCCTGCAACTTGCTGATGGTTCTACTAAGAAGCTTGACAGTATAGTAGAAGACCTTGTGGTAATTATAGACTCTTGAGAGTATCTGCCAAATTTCATGACTCTCTCTCCTAAGGCCACCCTAGAAGGATATCTTATCATTCTTAGAAGGCCATGCTTAGCAATAGTAGAAAATTATATTGGGTGTCAGTCAGGTGATGTGACTATTTCTGATGGCAGGAATACTAAAAATCTTGTTCTTTATCTTCCTGCTTAGCCGACCCATAATGAAGAGGATTTTGTATGGCCACAAGTTGGTGAAGAGGCTGAGGAAGTTAACGTAGTGGTACAACTCATGATGTTAGATAGAAGTCCTTTCTTGTAGTTTCAAAATGAAGATGAAGTGTTATTTAGTATAATTCAGAACCATCATGAAGTGGAGGAAGCATCA
Organism: Sequoia sempervirens; assembly: GCA_007258455.2. NCBI lineage: Eukaryota > Viridiplantae > Streptophyta > Pinopsida > Cupressales > Cupressaceae > Sequoia > Sequoia sempervirens. The sequence continues at coordinate 353,293,896 of VDFB02047230.1, forward strand.
TTTTCTACTTCAGTCAGGACACTTCCACCTATTCTTCCTGTAACCACACTCCTACAGACATTCTTCCTGCAAATGTTCTTCATGTAGCCACTCTTCTTGTAGATGTTGTTCCTGCAACAATAGAATTACTAAAGTCTCATTAGCATGCATTTGCATGGGACTATCATGATATGATGGGACTGGATCCTAAGCTTCTGTACTCATTAGATCTACATTAGAAATGATTGTCAACCAGTAGGGAAGCCTCAAAAAAGAATCCACCTTGCATTAAGAGAAATTGGTAAAATAGAATTGCAAAAATTGTTAGATGATGAATTTATCTATCCTAGTTAATATATCCAGTGGGTGTCTCCATTAGCGATCATTCCAAAGAAGGGATAAATATGGAAAGTTTGTGTTGATTATAGGGAACTTAATACTGCCACCAAGAAGGATCATTTTCCTTTACCCTTTATTGATCAAGTTTTGGACTCACTTGCAGGAAAATTGTAGACAAGGTGGCTAGGACCATGCAATGTTGCTGAGGTATTTCCTAATAGAGTTGTTAAGCTCATCACCATTGACCCTATTAGATTCAAGTTACTTGTCAATTGTCATCATCTTAGATTATATCATGAGCTAGCTTCTACAGAAGAGTTCCTGCAACAATTCACCGAGCATTCAGTTCACGAGCTTCCTACAACCAAAAGTGGTGGACCTAGCATCCCACCTTTCGGCTAAATTAAGGTATGAAGTTTTCATAATAAATATTTCCACTTTAGTGGAAATCCATTTCTTCACCCATCCACCTATCCATCCATCTATATCACCTTTCTCTCTCTTCAATCATTTCATTCTGCCTCACTTCACTTTGTGTCACTTTCATTAATTGCTCAATTATTTCTAAAAAAAAGGTGAAACAATACTTTCTCTCCATAATCTTTGCAATGTATCCTTCACATGCTTAGGTATGTACACGGTAATTCTCATCTTTTAATTACCTTTTAAGTGCATTTATTTAATCATGGCATGTTACTATAGGTGATTACATAATATGTCATTAATTATTTTCAAATCACCACTCCCTTCTCACATGTGTCGACACATGTCCAAATTTAGGCTGGCGGGGAATAAAAAATGCAAATATACTTCCTATGCATTAAATCATAATTTGGCTACGTCAGAAAATTTAAATAAGCCAATTTGAAATTTTGGCTCTCATGTGTGAGGTGATGTTAACTGAGCCACCAATTCTTTTCATCATCGCTCTCATTTATCACCCCCTTTTCTCACCTTAATTTCCCTATCGTAGTCTTGATTCATAAACAGTAAATGGTAAAAATAGAGACAAGAAGGAAATTCAGTCGACACTGGTAGTGAAAATTTAGCAGAAAGGTGTTGGATTTCAAACAGAAATTGTAGAGGAAGGAAATTTTGTAGAGTGACAATGATTTTAGACAATGGGAGGTGGCTTAATTCGAAATGAACCCTTTATTCATGATGTTTTTTTACAAGATGCACAATTCCTGGAAGAATTTCAATGCTGTGGATGGTTTGATTATTTCATGAAGCTGAATGGTTTTGATGAAGGCATTGCACTCGAATTCGCTCAAATATTCTCTGAAGGCAGAGCCATAGTAAAAGGGTTAGAATTTGTGGAAATTTAGGAGAGAATTGTAGAAGTTTAAAAGTTACTTGTTGATGGCGAGCATTACCCTACCTCTAGGGATGCCAGGTTAGCCTGAGTAGAATTTACAGTACATGGAGACCTGCCAATTAGCATAGATAAACAGGGTGCAAAAAGAATGTCTCTTCATAAACCATGGAAGCAGGCAGTTGTCTACATTATAAGGTATATCACCTGCGAGGGACATTTGTCAAACTTGCATTTGGAAAATTTCAAGCTCTTGAGCCACATAAGGCATGGAAGGAGGATGAACATGCCCAATGTTCTATACAGTCTTCTCTCCATCATGGCAGCCAAAACATAAAAAGGTAGGGACCACTTTGTCTCCCACCATTGCTTGATAAAATTGTTGGTTAAGAAATATTTGCATGATGTATCTGGAATGACCTGGGAAGAGTTTATCAAAGTTGGTCAAAATTATCGTCAATAAGAGTTTTTCAAAGTTGAGCATTTGCCACCTAGGGCTATACCTCAATCCTGTAGGTCTAGCAGAAGATTAAGCATAGCTGAAGCCACTCCTAGTATTTCAACTTCTAGTGCTAGTTCTAGCATGAATCCTCCTACAACATTAGAAGAAGACATAAACATTAGTTCCTCTAAAAAAGAGCATTCAGAAAAAGAAATCTCTTCATCTTATTTTGATGATGATATCCCCTTGTAAACCCTAATAAGTACTAGAGCATGGAGGAAAGAGGTTGAAACAAGAAAAGAAAAAGAAAAATCCCAAACATAGCCTATAGAGAAAGAGGTGTTGAGTGCTAGGAAGAGAAAGGTTGACCTTGTTCATCCTGTAGCCAAAGGAAAACGTAAGAGCACCCATAGGAAGTCAAAACCGGCTAGGATACTTTTGGTATGCCTTCATAGAAAAGCCCTGGCCATGGTGATAAATCACATGGGGACACTGAAGCTCCAATGGAAAAAGAGCATGTTGAAGAAAAAGAAGAGGATCTATTTGAAAAAGCAACAAACATAACACTAGAAAACCTTGCTAATAGCACAAAGGAGTTTGAGGATGAGTAGGGGTTCCTACAACAAAAAAATGAACAAGAGTAGGAGTTCCTACAACCACAACAAGAAGTACAACAAGAGCCAGAGCAAAACTTGGAATAGGAACAAAAGGTCATGTAGCAAGAATGGGGTGAATAAATAGTATCCCCGCAACCAAAGACAACTGGACAACCCAAGTTCATGCAGATAGTACTATATGGGGAGAAGCCATCAACAAAGACACTGGTAGGACTTCATAACCCTCCTGATTTTATAGTTCATTTATCAATTTTAAATTTATGGAAAGAAATAGGAAGGAGGGAGGAAGAATGGAAATAGGAGAATAATAGACTGAAAAAGGAAATCCAAGAGAGGGATGAGGTTATTAAGGAGAAATATGAGGAGATTGCTACTTTGGAAAAGAAAGTAGATGACATTGTGACCTTGGTGTCACAAATTATAGAATGAAGAGCTCCTCCAAGGGTTTATGCCTTGCACTTGAAAGATAAATATCTCTCTTTCAATTTGTCAAAATTTGTTTTAGATTTAAACCCCTCCATTGAAACTCCTACTGAATTCTTCAATGCCTTCAGGTTTGCTTCCCCTAAGATGAAAAATTTGTTATGTGAATTATATTTGCACAATTATGCTATTATGTAGGATCATGATTGGAACCTGTTGCTATATGTTGGGGATATTCAGCTACAAGCATTTATGTCTTGGGTACAAAATGAGATTAATTGGGGTGAGCAGAACAATGCTTATAAGAAAATGGAATCTAACATCCCCTTAGCCATCAGAGCTGAGTCAAGCCAACCAAGGGATATTCACAAAGAATGGATCAGGATACTTCTCAGACCAAGCTATGGTAATAGAATCATGCCCTAGATTGAAGCTATCTACACTAAATATGAGGTCAAACCAACATTAAAAGAGGATCTTGTAAGAGGATACCTGGCCCAACGATGGAATAGTTTAATAGATGAGCTAAAACAAGCCAAGCCCCATTCTATTCACAATTATGTTGTAGCATTGAAGTGAATTGACATGCATATCTAGATTGGTAGAACAAAGGGGAGATTTTGGCTTCCCCTGACTTTCCAGCCACCCATTCTCATGTGGCCAGTACCAAACTACAAATTCTATGAATATGATATTGCTACAGAAAGGAAAAGATGGAACAAATTTGACAGATTGAGAGGATTTTATTGGGATCCAGACTCATGCTCTATTGAGATAGATGTTGGCCAGCTTGCAGTTGCAAACTTTAGAGCTTTGACCAAACAAAAGAACAACCCTTCCACTATTGGAGGACCAGTAAGATATTACGTTGGGGGGGAATGATGAGTCTAGTTTTTGGTCAAATTTTGGGTAGAATCTATAGTTCATTTGCTGCAGTGTCATGAACTTTAGTAGTTAAGTGTTAATATTTGCATAATGTTTCCCTCAAACCATTGAAACTGGGTTTAACCCTATCTTTGTGAAGTTTTAATGACATTGGCACATTATGTAGATTATCTATATTGATTTTGCGTATGGTTGATGAGTGTTCTTTAAGGTGATCATAGATGTGCAATTATTATGTGTACTGACATTGCTATGCATGACACAATTTGTGGATGTTATGTTGAGAAAGGAAACTGACAGATGGTCATGCAGGGGAATAATTCAAAGGAGTCAACTAAAGGAAGGAAATAGCGGATTCCCCCATGCTAGTCAATTGTAACCACCTTCTATTTATGGCATTGAGTAATTGCAGGCATTACTACAGTGCTGAGTCCACTTTGGGCATGCATTTTTTACTAGATTCCCTACAAATGTAACTGCTTTGCCACTCTTTTCCTCATTTTCCCTAAATGGCATCCTCTCAGTTAGTGGGAGTTGACCGCCCTATTTAGCTGGTAGTATAAATAAGGATTTGAATCTTCTTCTTGGAGGTTCTGAGGTTTTGGGGTTCTTAGTTCTTGATTGTTGTTAAAATGATATTGATGATGTATTAAGCATTCTCCACTTTTTAATATAGCCATGCTGCTACTCTATTTATACATTTTTTAATGAATGAGATGACAGTCTGAGTTTAAGAATTTGAGTTTGTATTAGTCTTAGGGGATACACATCCAAGGGGTCCCACTTGGTGAGTAATCTTTTCTTTAGAGTAATTAGTTTAGTTATTATTTCTTGTTCCTTAGAAATCTGGCATCAACTATTCCTACAACCACTAGAAGTCCATTCTGTGTTTGTTCCTACAACCAAAGTAGACATAGTAGTTTCCTATTTGTTGCTCAGATCTTTTATTCTTGTTATGCATTTCAGTTTAGCATAGTTTTTGGTTGATGTACAACATTTTCTTTATTTCCCTTTCAAGCAATTTACTTCTAGTATTGTGTGTTTCTTAGTTGTAGATTAGAAATGGCTACTTAAGAATTCCTTGTTCACATACTGTGCTGGCCCATTTCAAGTTCACATCCCTAGGTTGACAATTTAAATGCACCTTCATGATGATTAAAGTAAATGTTCAGGTTAGATATCCAATCTCTGAATCATGATTGTAAAGTCTGAGTTATTAGATCATTGTAGGAGGTCAACAGAGAGCATGATGAGGCACTCATATGGGAGGCAAGAGTAGTTGGAGAGGTGTGGGTCCTATGGGCATCCATGAGCATATCGTGATCACATTCTATTGTATCTGAATGAGCACCAACACCAAACCCTAAGGAATCTAGTAGTCATAGACCCTATTAGCTTTGTATTTCTGATTATATGTACTTGAACTCTTTATGCATAATATATGATCATTTTTGTTTTTTTCTCATGAGCTTATGTTGAATTACATTTCAATGTGATTTATTAAACAATCCTTAGAATATTTAATACATGTCTCCATGATCTAATGTTTATGTGATCTAATTAAAAATCCTAAGTTTGCATTAGATACTACATTGTGATTGAGTATACCATGATACATTAAATGCACTTTATGATTTAATTTCTGAATATTAAATGCATATAAAGAATCTGATCTAGCACAACAAACACGATGAATTTGAATAGTATGCAAGCTAAAGTAATAATTATAACTAACTTGAAAAATCACCTTAGACTCTAAGAAACACTAGGATAATTTGTCAAAGAATGAAGCCATGTGAAATAAAGAATAGAAATCTAACAACACTAATTTAGAAACATACTATGCAAGGAAGATGCTAGGTGTAGTACTGATGCAAATGCATGGAATTGATAAGTTCTTTTAGAGGTGTATCATCCATATTTATTAATGTATAGGCACTAGACCCATAATTTTCTTCAATTGCATAAGGTCCTAGCCAATTAAGATTGAACTTTCCTTTTTCATTTGGGGGAGCATTTACGTTATGTTGATTCTCATATAACACTAAATCACCTTTATTAAATGCATGAGGGATGAAATGATCATTATAAGTATGTTGCATGCATTTAGAATAAGCTTGGAGATTCTTGAGAGGGTTAATGCCCTATTCATCAAGCATTTCAAGATGATACAATTGTTGTTCTTCAATAAGCCCCCTAAGTGCAATTCGCAGTCAAGAAATTTCTAACTCTTAGGGAATTATTGCTTCGGCACCATAAACAAGATTGTAGGGATGTTTCCTATATCTATGTTCTAATGCTTCTACGATAAGTCCACAATGCATAAATTAATTGAGTGTTCCAATCTTTATTGTGCTTACTTACCATTTTCCTTAAGATTTATTCAAGAGTCTTGTTAGTTGATTCCGATTGAAAATTTGATTGTGGGTAATATGGTGTAGAAAAGTGATGTTGAATATGAAATGTTTCCAAAAATTTCTTTGCATCATTGTTCCTCAATGGAGTTCCATTGTCTGAAACTAATGCAGAAGGAAGATCAAAGTGAGTAATAATGTTTTCCAATATGAAATGACATATTGCATCAATAGTCATGGAACGAAGGGGGATAGCTTCTACCCACTTTGTGAAATAATCTATTGTAGTAATTATAAATGTATGTCTCACAGAAGAGGGCAGTGATATTTTTCCAATAAGATCCAAACCCCAAACTGATAATGGTCAAATAGGAACATGTTCATGAAGCTTGGAAAAGTGAGCATGAATCAAATTATTGTGTTCTTGACATTTATGAAATTTCTTAGCATGACCAAAACAATCTTGTTTCATATGTCTCCAATAATATCGTATGTGGATTAATTTTTGAACTAATGATCTACCTCTGAAATGTCCTCCACAAGCACTTGCATGAGCTTCTTCAAGTGCTATAGGTATTTTAAAATTGTTTAAGACATCTAAGCAAGAGACCATCAAACAATAGTCTATATATAACATCCACTACAATTATGTGCTTAGATACAAGTTTTCAAAGATTTGATTGAGTGTTCTTAGTTGTAGGCTCAAGAAAGGTACCCTCTTTTAAGTAGTTGAATATTTTTGTGTGCCATTCACTAGATTTTTTTCTATTAGTTAATAATGCTTATTTAACTTTTTCATCAATTGATGGTTTTAAGATTGTTTGGATTGTAAATGTGAAATCGATAAAAGGATCTTCAGGAGATACAAGGGAAGCAAAACTAGCCATTGCATTTGCATGTCGATTATCCTTTCGTGGTATGTTGTCAATGGTGTATGATTAAAATTGATCTAATAATGTCATCATAAGGTCCTAATACCAAACAAGCTTATTATTTTTTTCTTGATATGAACTATTTATTTGTGTAATGACTAATTGAGAATCACCAAATATTGAAATGTGTTGAACACCTAAGGCTAATGTTGCATGTATACTAGTGATTAAAGCTTCATACTCTGTAGTGTTATTTGTACATAGGAAGTTTAGATGGAAGGATAAGGGAATAGACTTACCTAGAGGAGGAATTATTATAAACCCAACTCTAGAGCCAGTTCGACACTTAGAACCATCAAAATACAATTCCCATGTTTCTTTTTCTTTTTTGATAGTCAACCCACTTTCATTAGGAAATGAATCTATATGAAGTAATGTTAATGGAGAAGGAGCATCAGCTAAATGGTCAGTTAAGGCTTGTATTTTGATTTCCTTTTGGGAGGAAATTTTAAGATCAAACTCAATTAACAACATAACCTATTTAGCTAAACATCTCGATAAATTAGTTTTAGCAAAATATGTTTTAAAAGATCAAATTTTGTCATTACATGAATTTCTACATTTAGTAAGTAATGTATCAATTTACTAGTATCAAATACAAGAGACAAACATTGGTTTTTATCATTGTATATCACATTCCATAATCAATCAAAGTTTGACTAATTTAATAAACGAGATGATCTCTACCACTGTTGTCTTGTTGAGCCAACAATGTTGCTAGAGCATGGGTTGATGTTGTTGTATAAAGGATGAATGGTCATTCTTGCATAGAAAGTTGTAAAATAGGTGGAGTAGTGAGATAACCTTTCAAACTCTTAAAGGCCTATTTATAATCCTCATTCCACTTAAACTCAACCTCCTTCTTAAGAAGTTGTGTAAAGGGTAATGTTTGGTCTTCTAAGGATGCTACAAAATGAAGCCTGAATTCTCCCTTGTAGGGTACACAACCGAGAGATTTTTTTAGGAAGTGGAATGTTAGTGATAACATCATTTTCTTTTTTTCCACCTCAATGCCTTTGTGAGATACTATAAAACCTAAGAGTTTTCCACTATCCACTCTAAAGACATACTTTTTTGGATTCAATCTCATGTTATATTTTTGCATTCTTTCAAATATTTTTGGAAGGATGTTAACATTTTCTTGTCAATTTAAAGATTTAGCTAGGATATCATCAACATAATCTTCCAAAATATTGTGTATGTAATCATAAAATACCAATCTCATAGCTCTTTGATACATTGTGCCTATGTTCTTTAATCCAAAAAGCATAACCACCCAACAAAATTTTCCTCAAGCCATAGTAAACGTTGTCTTGTATTGATTTTGAGGGTTGATAAGGATTTAATTATATCTCGAGAATACATCCATAAATGACAACAAAGCATGTACCACAGTTGAATCTACTATCATGCCAATATTAGGAAGGGGAAAGACATATTTAAGAGATTCTTTTTAAGGTCACAAAAATCCATACACATCCTAATATGATTATTAGGTTTCGAGACTGTGACAATGTTTGAGATCCATGGAGAATACTCAATAGGTTTTATAAAGCCAAATTCAAGGTGTTTTTCAATCTCATCCTTCACCAATAAATCTATCTTAGGATTTATATTACATATCTTCTATCTTGTTGATTTAGCATCTTGTTCAAGAACTATGTTGTGTGTCACTATCTTAGCGTCAATACCTAACACATCTGAATAAGTGCAAGAAAAGAGCTCATGAAATTTGTGTAATAATGTTGCATGATCTTCTTGTTCATACTCATCAATAAACTTTACTATTTGAATCAATCTTCTTCATTATATGTGTCCATTGGTATGTTTATTATATCTCCCATAGGAAATGCATTTTGTCTTGGAATTTCATAATTACATTCTTCATTATAATTGTCAACATCATTGAGCTCCTTTTCTTCATCCACTTGTTTAGTACTAACCATAGTACAAGTAACTCATTGTTTCTTAGTGGGAGTAAATGACTTATCACAAACTCCTAAAATTTATTTCAAACCTTCATCATCTTCAAAGTATTCCAATGATTCTTCGCATGTTGTGTCAATCAATTCAGGATGCTTCAAAGTGAGAGTTGTCTTAGAGTAACTACACATGATGGTGTTAATGTTGAGTGAAGGTCTTTTTATTTCTTTCATTATCTTATAAGGAAAATATCCAAGACCACTTTTTGCTTCTTGTGTGCTAGGATCTAAAGGAACACAAATTCCTTGTTCTTTTCTTCCACATCCATTTCCACTATAAACAAGTTGTTTCAAAATATCATAACCTTTTCCATAATGTTGTTCCATCTCTTTCGAATCCAATTATTTTCCATAGTCCACTTCATCAAAGTTTGTTTTATAACTTGTGTATTCTTCTAAAGTGGATGATGTAGATGTTTGTTAGGGTTGTTCTAACTTTTTTGTTGACTTTTGAAGTTGGTATCAATGTTTTCAAAGGACTTTTCTTTTCTTTCTCAATATTGAAACAACTTCCAGGTTCAGGGTCAGCCTTGACTATGTAAAATTTATTGTTGTAAACATACTTCATTAAACGATGAAGATTTGAAGGAACTACATGCATTTAATGAATCCATGGTCTACCTAAAAGGAGATTATATAAAAGATAGTGAGGAATAACATGGATTGTTGTTTACAATGTGGATTTTCCAACGGTAATAGGCAATGTGATCATGCCAAGTGGTTATTTTCCTATGTTTTAAAATCCACAAATGGAAAAGGAGTTAGGCTCAATCTTAATAATGTCAATTCCAATATTATCCAAAAGGTTCACACTACACAAATTAAGTGCTAAGCCATTGTCAATAAGGGTTATCTTTATTCCTTTCTTATTAATAATGACTATGATCATAAAGTCTTCATGTTGTTTTTGAACTCCTAAGGAGGGTAACTCACTTTGGTTAAAAACAATATCTAGATTAATCACATTCATTCCTTTAACTAGGGCTGCCACATGATTTGGATTTGTATTAGAAGGAACCACAATTTCTTGCAAAATTTTTGGAAGAATACTATGGTAATAAGGTGAGGCTTGAATAAGGTCCCATAAGGATATCTTAACAAGAGTATTCTAAAGTTGTTCAACAAGATAATACTCCTTCCCATTATGTAAAGGAAATCAAGGATCACTAGGAAAGATAGGTTGAGGAAATGGTAATGAAATAGGAGTAGTTTGTTGTTGCCTATTGTTCCTTGTGTTATATATATGAGCAAGGGTATTGTAACCTGGTTGCTACGAAACATTGTTATTATCAAGTTGCCTTGTAAAATTCAAGATGTCTCCTAGTTTTAATGGTTTCACTTTATGTGGTTCTAAGATGAGCACATGTTTGTTTTGAACTTGAGGTTGGTGTGAGGGTGGGTAAAGGATAAGTTGAGTTGTGATTGTGTTAACATCTATATGTTTTGGTTTGTCATGACAAGCCTTAGTTGATGTACCTTGTGAGATAAAATCCTCAAGGGCTTCATCTAACATATCAAAGTCATCAATACTAAAGGGCTTGAAGGATATGTTAACTTGGAAAAAGAGATTTGACATGATCAAATAACTATGCTTTATCCAAGATTTTTATCAAGTTTTTCTTATTTCTTTTTTATGTTTTTATTTTTAGTTTTAGTTTTTTAATGGTTGCAAAATGTAAACTAATCTATCTAATAATGCAATGATGCTAAAAATGAAAGAAAAGTGTATAAATATAATAGTAACTTTGACTGAAGTATAAAAGAAAATGATTTCCAAAATTTCACAAAATCTAAGTGATTAATATTTTGAATGCATAAGTAAATTGTTTCAGAATTTTAATTTTCAAATCTGGAAGCAGAAATAGTGTTGGTGTCAATAATTGTCTTGTACCTAGCTAATTCATTCACTAGGTAATTAGGGGACATATTCACATGTTAAGTTTACTTAGGATATAAGATTATTTCTAGAAGTCTTAGATGGATTTTCTAGGACTTATCTTATCTAGCTATATTGCATGATTCCTAGGTAGTTAGTTGTCTCATGTCATAGGATTAAGACACTTGTCAGGATCTTGTCTAATCCTATCTCTCTACCCTGTCTTTATAAGCAAGGAATCTCTTGTACATTTACATTCAAGCTTATTGAAGCATATTCAACCATTAATCAATCTTGCATTGTGAAGCAAGCTTTCTTGCCATTCTCTCTCTTATGGAAGTGGTTTTGGTCACAACTATTCTTGGGGGTGTTGGGGAGTCACCATTTACTCCCACATGGTATCAAAGCTTTCTAGGTGTTATAGATTCCTTCCTAGATCTGAGGCTTATATGTTGGATTGAAGTTATTTGTTGGGTGTAGATTGGGGTTTCAACAACCTCACGGTTGAGATTAGAAGGTTTCACAAATGAATTTTGACTATAAATTTGTCCATTTTGAGTAAAAAATTTTTTGAAGCAAATTTTGTTTGCTGGAACAGCGTCTCAAGTGGTACATTTTTCCTATTTTCACAAAAAAATATTTTGAAAAATATTTTATGTGGTATTATAGAAAAAATTGGGGAAAATTTTATTATATTGTTTGGGCAAAAATCATATTTTGGGGCAAATTATTATAGAATATTTGTGATTTTTTATGAAAAATTTGGTGGAGATATCTATTAATCTACAGTTTGTACGCCAACCTTTCAAATCGTCGATAGAGAGTATGGATCTGGCATATTTTTTAATATTTATTTTGACCGGTCACATTTTGACTACCGTCATCCTGGCTAGTACGCATACTACAGGGTACCGAAAAATTCTAAGGGTACACATCCTCTGACCACTGGTTCTTTCTTCACAGTTCTTCATTGTTGCCCCAATCTAGTTTTCTCATTTGCATCACCGTCAAATCACCTTTTTTCTGGCTGCATCATCGTCCTATGGTCTGGGCCATTTATTGCCTGGTACCTGTGGAATCAACATCAGTGAGATCTGAAGTCACATCGGTATTTGTGGGTACAAGCTCACTTATTGCTTGGTCACTGTACCATTAACTAGTCGCTATCATTTGTATTTGTCCACTGGCTCAAACGGTACCTGGTGTCCTTGGTTGCATCGACATTTAAATCCTCCATATTGGCTGAGTTTGTACACAGTTTGGTTGTTGTCACCCTTCATCAGCATACTCTCTAGTCCTCACCTAATCTCTAGCTATGGTTGTTTTCTTTTCATTGTATCGACCTGTTAAAAGTATGTTGAACACCTTTGGTATATGGAGATGTAACATGGTAAAAGGTTTTTCATCATAAAGTTTCATTTATTATAAACCTTGTTTTTATTAAGCCACTAGGTTTATTAAGCCAAGCGGGTATTTTATTTTTGCAATTATTGCTAGCTCGGTCATATGAGTAACTGAATTTAAGCCTTCAGTGCCCAAATTTTACACCAATTTATTCTTTTGGTGGTTGGTTTTTTGCCCCCATAGTGCCTTTTATAGGCCTTTTTATCATTTTATCATAACTTTGGCTAATGGAGGCAAAAAATTTCAAACGAAATATCGTCAAAAAGGTGGAGATCTAAATTTTTTAGGGTGCATAAATTTTGTAGTTTTGTGCCTCTTTTTCCAGGTTGAAGCTTGATCTTCACTTTTCACCTCCAAGCTCATATCTTTGTGCTCCGATCTCCGATTTTCTCCAAATTTGTGGAATCGGGAAGGTATTCAGGAGTACTTCAGTTATATTCATGCACTTTTTGCAGATTTGTTTCTAGATTTTCATGACTTTAGTTTGTAGCTGATTTGATAGTTTGGGATTCCTAGTAAATTTGCAAAAAAGTGTAAATTTTTTTGAGACAAGGGGGTTGATCTCTTGTATTGTGAGGGAAAATTTTTGTTCTATTTGATTGTATCATGGATTTTCCAAAAGTTGTACTTCTAACTCCATATAACAATCATGAGTGGAGATCTCAAATGGAGTTGTTACTATTAAAAATGAAGTTGCAATGAATCACATTTGGTCAAGATCCAAAACCCGTAGGAGCAAAAGAGAAAAGAAAATGGCTTGATAGAAGGGATGAAGCTCTTGGTACTATGAAGTTGTCCATTTCTATAGATCTTAGATATCATGTTGCATCTTGCACTCATCCTAATGAAGATTGGAATACTTTAGAGAGTCTCTTTGGTAAGCTAGATAAGATGAGGAAATTTAAGTTGGAGAATGAACTAATGGGTCTTAATCCTTTAGATTTTGACAATATCCATGACTTTTTCTCTAAGCTCAATTCTCTCAGATTGTAGTTATCTAATTGTGGGGTCACTAAAGAGGATGAATGGTTAATTCTTTCAATTCCTGCTAAGCTTGGTGTTGATTATTCAGTGTTTGTTTCTACATTCTATGCTACAATGGATGCCCTTGGAAATACATACAAAATGCCTTCTCTTGATGAATTTTCAGCTCAACTCACAAGGGAACAAGCAAAGTTAGTTCACATGGGCACATTGAAGTCTTCTACATCTCATTCTCTTGTTGCAAAGGATACAAAGGCTTCAAGTGGCAAAGGTAAGAAGCAAAAAAAGGAACCCAAGTCTAATGAGAAAGGTAAAGATTCTTCTTCACATAGAACTCTTGAGTCCACATCCTCTTCAAAAGAGGAATCATCTAAAAAGAAAAAGTTCAAATGTGCATATTGTAAAAGGTTAGGACATGATGAGCATAGATGTTACAATAAGAAGATTGATGAACTCACACACCTTCTTCAAAAGAATAACATTCAGCTACCCTCATCAGTGTCTTCTACTTCTTCTTCATCATAATTGACACTGCCACCATCATCATCATCATCTCAGTCAGAGAACATAGCATCTACTTCTGGGCTACATAAAATGAAATGACAAGCACTCTTGGCCTTTGCAAGTCTTGAATCTCTTAGATGGCTTCTTGATTCAGGGGAATCTCATCATATGGCATCTTCTAAGGATATGTTCTCTTCTTTTGAGCCTTGTAATTCACCTCATATATTGATGGGTAACAATACATATATGAAGGTAAGTGGGAAGGGTTCTATTGATATGGGGGAAGGGAATTTCAATTTTGTACTTTGTGTTCCTTCTTTGTCCACTAATCTCCTTTCTATTTATCAAATTACTTATGGGGGTCAAGGTAAAACAATTGATTTCACTCTAGATAGGGTGTACATAAGAGACTTGGAGACTAGGGATATTGTTGCTATTGGGATGGCTAATCATTCATCTTGAGTATATTCCTTTTCACATTTTGCTTCAGAAGATGATAATGTTCCTTTAACTGCATCACACACTCCATTGAGTGTGAACCATGTTAGTGAGGAGAAGTTTGGTCATCTACACCTTGTTATTCTAGAGACTAGTGTTGAGCTTCCTACTCCTCCACCTCCTACTTCTTTAGCCATTGATGCTTCTATTTAGAAGAATGATCATAAATTTCCAGATCTTGCTTTGTGGGATGAGTATTTGATAGGTATTTATAACTTATTCATGGAGTCTCATATTGCAGATTTTGAGGACACACTTGAGGGGATTTCTCTCCTATTTGATGATAGTTTCAACACAACTGTTATACCATCTACTTTGTCTTTGGATATTGACATTCATGAGTCTCCTCCTTCACTTGATTTGTAATTTTTCTTGGTTGAGTTTGGCCATGATTATGTTGTGACTCATTCAAGCTTGGAGACTCCTCATTAGTTTTTAGAGGCATACATGTTGAGTATTCATTCTTCCTCCTTTCAGTTGGACATTGAGTGGCTTCTTAATCAACTTATGAATTTGTTTCTTCCTAAGGGGAGATGTTTTGCTTGCAAAAATTGGGTCATCTTTTGTTTTTTAGGCATTCTTCATCAACATTGGAGGTTCTTCATCATGGGGGGGATATATTATCTCTCTACTTCCCTCTTATGGGAGGGTACATGATTGTATATGCATGATGGATGTAGTACTTGGGGGGTATCATTGAGTCCTCCATACATCATGTTTGTTTGTTTTTTTTTGTTTTCTCTCTTTTGGAGACGAGTTTTGTCCCACAGGGTTTTCTCCTTTTCTCCACTTGTGAGAGATTGCATCATTTGCATTGTAAATGGGTACCTAACATGGCCTATTAGCTAGGACCCATCTTCATCTTTGCATAGTTTGCATAATAATCTTCTCCCTAAGTTGCACTTAAGGGGGGGTGTTGGTGTGAATAAATGTCTTGTACCTAGCTAATTCATTCACTAGGTAATTAGGGGACATATTCACATCTTAAGTTTACTTAGGATATAATATTCTTTCTAGAAGTCTTAGTTGGCTTTTCCAAAACTTATCTTACCTAGCCATATTGCATGATTCCTAGATAGTTAGTTGTCTCATGTCATATTATTAAGACACTTGTCATGATCTTGTCTAATCCTATCTCTCTACCCTACCTTTATAAGCAAGGAATCTCTTGTACATTTTCATTCAAGCCTATTGAAGCATATTCAACCATTAATCAATCTTGCATTGTGAAGCAAGATTTCTTTCCATTCTCTCTCTTGTGGAAGTGGTTTTGGTAGCAACTATTCTTGGGGGTGTTGGGGAGTCACCATTTACTCCCACAAATATAAATGAAAAATAGAGACCAAAAAGCACTCAGAAATTAGGTAGAAAAGTATATATAGGGACTCATTCATCCTAAGGTGAATGGGTCCTAGATTAGGTTTTTTAAAATTTGAATTTTTTGATTATGAGCTTATCTTATGTGATTTTTTGTTTCTGATCTATAGGAGAAAGTTTTGTAGCATATTTTTCTAGATTTGTGTCTCTAAATGTAAGTTAAACTAAGGTCAAATGATGAACTATGTGACAATTTTTAAGATTCAATATGAATCTAAATCTAAAATTAAATGATATAATGATGATCTTAATGTAAGTACCATCCAAAATAAATTTAGATTTAATGCAATTTTTATGATTTTTTATGATTTTAGGTGATGCAAACATGGGAATTTAACTCTAAATGAAATGTTCACTAATGAAATATTAAAAAACTCTTAATGTAATGCAAACAGTAAAAATATAATGCAATATAGTACAAAACTTAGATCTAGGGTTGAAGGTACTCCAATTTTTAGAATTTTGTTGTACAAGGTCAAGCTCACCAAAATGAAATGTGGAAAAAATAAGGTGAGCATAGGGTTTCCCAAAATGGAAAAGTTGATCCAAAGAGTAAAAAGGGGTCCTAATCTACTTTCATTAGGAAATGAGATCAACACAATGAAATGACTATCAACCCTTAGGTGAATCAATTCAAGGTGTGAATCTACAAATTCCCCCTTTTTGTATTAACGAGGGTCTAGGTCAAACAACACTTTGGGAAGAAAGATGAAAATAGAAAATCAACTCCAAAATACAATATACAACTTGGATCTAATAGATTATGCATAAAATTGAAGGAACCAATATAGTTTCCAAAAAATATGAGAGGAATAAATGTTGTCCACCTTTCACAAGTTGTTTTTGCAAGCTAAATAGGGACTCATTCACCCTAGGGTGAATGGGTCATGGAAAATTTTTCTAGAAAACTCTAAATATGATATTGAATTTTGAGACTTAAAATTATTCCCTGTAACTTTGTACCTCTTCTCTCCGATCTTGATATGTGGAAAGTCTACCCAAAAAAAATGTTGTTTTTTGGTGCATAAGGGTTTGCCTCAGTCAAACCCCAAGTTTGGTAATTAAACCTTAATGAAAACCATAGATTTGAAGCATGAAATATGTGTGAAATACTAACCTTATGTGTTTCTAAGATTAATAAATAAATGATGTAAATAAAACCTACTCAAGTGTGTTATAATAGGATCCCTAAATGAACATGCAAAATGATGAAGACCTACTTTGGGAGATCTCAAATCACCCTAATAAGTTATGAGATTGATGACGCCTTCCTTTAGGCAGAAAGTAGAAAGATAATAGAAGATGGAACCATTTAGGAAAAAAGTCATTAGGCTTGGTTGTATGTCTTGTGCATCTCTCCAAACCTAGAATCCATCATGATCCTCTATAGAAATCTATCATCAATCCTTTGGAAATTCTTGATCTTGACATCAAAATGAGCTTGAAGACCTATAAAAGCAACTCAAATGTTGCTCTAAGACTTCACTTTTGAATTGTTGATTAACTTCTCATACTCTTGAGTATGAATGCTTGATCTCATGTGAATTTCTCTTCCTTTTCTAGTGTAAAATGAATGTGATACTTAGTTTTATAGGATTCCTTTCTAATTTTCTAATTATCAAATCCTAAAAGATGACATGTGAAATTTGAATTTGAGAGCTTGAAATGCCTCCAAAAACATATCCAAAGTTGAGTTTAAGGAACTTAATGAGGACCCATTCTCCCATGGGCCAATGAGTCATGACCTAAAACTTTAGGACTCCACAAATGTCAGGGCATTAATTTAATCCATAACATTTATTCAATGTGGTTTGTGATGTCAACAATTAAATAAAACTAAGTAAAATAGGCATTGTGATACATTATAAAGGGAATTAGAGGCCTATTAATGAAGTTTCAAAACACATAAATGAAAAGGTAATAAAAATAGGTCCAAATAAGTGTGAAATTGTACTTTATCTTAGATAGGGGTACAATTTTCTACACTACAACATAGTACTAATAGAAATAGTAAAACTTTAGGAAAATCTCGGAACAAAAAATGTTGTGTACATCTCAAAAAACACTGTTTTCAAAAGTTGTCCTAGGAATCATTCACCCATTAGCAAATGGGTCCTTGTTCACCTTTCCAAAAAAAAATTTGGGTCCTTTTCTCCTGTGTCTACACTCCCAAATCCTTTGGGTTTCATAAGTTAGATAGTCAAAAATTAATTTTAGATATTAGTTTCCATGAGATGACAACAAATACAACTTTGTAGTTTTGCACTTTTGAGATCTTCAACTTTCATTCAACCTAAAAATGTACAACACATAAAGAGAGAGGGAAAAATGGCTTATTTATGGTGAATGGGGGTTTTCCTTGGCCAAACCTCATTTAATTAATTAAACCTTGAAATGAAATAGTGATAAAACAAGAAATTATCAATGAACACTTGTTTTTTGTAGCTCACCAAACCCTTGAATAAACCTTTGGAAATCTAAAATCTTGATGTGGATCATGATACTTGAATCTTTCTTTGAATCTTGGACTTCAATGCTTGAAACCTACATCACAATGTTAGCTCCAAAAACATGCAAGATTGAACATATCTTTGACATGATGGTTGAGATCTTGAATACTACAAAAAATGATGAAGAAATCTACTCTTGAATTCTCTTGAAAATAATATTTTCTCTTGTGAAAGTTCTCTCAATTGTTCCCTTGAAATATTCTAATATTAATTTGATATTTAAAATAACCTTGTATTTATAGACACTTATCCGTAATTTCCTAAAATACAAACATTACAATCTGACCCTTGAATTTTGAATTTAGGATCACAAAATTACCACCAAAAACATATTTAAAAATGTGTTCCAAGTTGTATGGAGGACCCATTCAACCATGAGTGAATGGGTCCTAGGCCCTAACTCCTGGAACACACATTGCTCAATGTGAAGTGTTATGTATTGGCATTAATTAATGTCAGGTTTCCCCTTCAAAAAATGTAATTAAATGAACTTTTTTTTAAAGGAAAAGAGCACAAGGCCCATATATTAGTGTATATAATAAAGATTTACACAATATATATGATTTTATTTTGAGGGCTCTTTTCTAGCCGGATAATAGGCATTTCAATTACAATCTAAAGCATGGCTCATGGGAAGCCAATATATACATATATATATATAAATAACCCCTCTGCATATAAAAATTCCAATTACAATTTAAAGTAGAATGGCTCATGAGAAGCCAATGTAGCTTCAAACTCTGGCTCAAAAAAACCAATAACCCTAATCAGCCAATCTAAAACTCCAACGTTGCCACTCCAATAAAGCTCAATTATTTAAGGGAGCCCTAAATAAGTGTTAAAGTGTAAATAAATACATTTTACAACACTAAATTATGGCATTATTAAGTCCATTTTAATTAAGAGGGACCAGATAAGTGCAAAAATGTAAAAGGATACATTTTGTACAACACTAAATTAAGGCATTATTAAGTCCATTTTTAGTAGGAGGGCCCAAACAAGTGAGAAAGTGTAAAGGGATACATTTTCTATACTACACATTTATAACCATTACATTCACAAACACCTACAACATCAATTAAGTTGGCCTAATTAGATGTACCATGCATAACATAACTTTTTGGCCAAAAAAATGATTCATGCCACAACTCAAAACTTATAACACATCAAAATAGGTCAGATGGGACCTATTATAACTCCCATATGTTGATTAACACTTCCTTTAACTTCGCATGACCCCAAACATATTAGGTCGACACCACTTGTGAGATAACTCCAAGATACACCAATTGATTAAATACAAACCAACATGTGAACCTCCAAAAATTATTCCATGGTTAAATGCAGACCATTCCAAAACAAGTACTTTGTATTGGAAACACTGTCACTTGTAGACTCAATATTTTGTTAGCATTGACTTCAACACTAAGGGTAAAACATCATGAAACTTTGGATTTAGACTCTTTTGGCATCCAACAAAATTTCCTTAGAACTATAGACCAAAATACTTCAAGTCTTATCAATGCAGACCAAAAAACTAATGCCTTGTAAATTTAAAACTATATTTTGAGACTTAACCAAATAATCAATTCACTTGTTTTGCACCAGATAAAAACATTTGCATCTGTATACCGGATTACCATCACCTAAAACACTTATGCATCACCATGTAGAAATCCTTCCAATCTTTCTTGGCTAACCCAAGCATGTGGTTGTAAGTTTCAAATTCCATAAGGATTTCTTCTCCACCATCTAGAGTATTAAGTGCCAAATTCTATTTTATTGCTTTCTTCACATTAACTATAGCACTAGATATAGGTGTTACATTTGTATTCACTAGGTCTCTAAGCTATCCAAACTACACTATGATATTTTCCTTTTGTTCTTGTAGTTGGAAGAATTTTTCATGTAGATTTTTAATTGCTAATATTGTGGATCCATTAGTATCATTTTCTTGATCATAAGAACCAAATACCTTGTCAATTTGTGCCTCAATTGAATCCATATCATGCTTTATATTTTTAGTGGAACTAGGCCACTTTAAGCAAAACAAAATTAAATCCTTAGCATCATCAACATAATTTTGCACATCTTTCAGGTTGCTCTATAGTTTCCATATGTAGTGGTACATTTATCTATTATTTCTACTAGCCTTTTTTCATTCACCTTCTTATTTACCTCCTTCTCCAACTTTTCTACAAGACCACTAGAATATTGTTTGCAAGAATCAAGCAATAGTTTCAAATTCTGGACACTAGATAAATAATTGTTAATACTTACACTAGGAACACTCTCTTACAACACCTTTAGTACCTTAATTCTACACTCTTCTATTTTTTTTTTAAGATTTCCTTTCTAGTAGAAGCATGTATTGCATCACCTCCTAAGGGTTAGTGTATGATCATGGGGGTCTAAACTAGTCCCTTAAGTGCCAATAAAATTTAGAAAAAACTTGACATAAAAATTTGAATATGTTATTAACATAATTTGAAAAATATGTAACAACAAAAATTGTAGTAAATTGAATGTAGTTTCTAAGATACTATTCCTATTTTGGAAAATAATAAATCTATTTGGTGAAAATTTGAAATTTAAATGTAGTTGTACTAAATTTTTAGGAAAAAATAAAAAGGTGTATGTCTGACCAACCTTAGTACAGGAAAAAATATATATATTTATTGTTTGGAAACTTTCAATATAAGTAGAGGACACATGCGCGAATGTGCCACATTCTTTTTTCTTTTTTTTGCATGTATATAATTAGTTATGAATTTTTTATTAAAACTTGTTTGTCTAACCACCATGACTTGGGCAAAAAATTATTAAATTCAAAATTTCCATTTTTTATCCTATAGTATGGGAAGCATAGAATGTGCCACATTTTTTGGATTCAAAAAATATGAAATTGTTTAAGAATTATAGATATTTTTCAATCAGAGATTTAGTCAGAATGTATGTAGAAAATCAATAATAATTATCTATTTAATTCCAAATAAGACATATCTTATATTTTTGGAAAGATGACAATTATCTCAATAAACCCTTTTTGTTTCATCAAATACAAATTAAAAATGGTCGTTAGCCACTTTTTGGACCCCCATGATCCTGTACTCACCCCTAACTGTAATTTGTGTAGGGGGGCATCTAGGCCATATCTACTTACCCTTTTTGAATTAGAAGTTGTAATAACTCGGTGCAAGAAAAAGGTCGGAACTATAATTGCATGCTCAATAAACTCTTCAATGAATCTTCAGAGGTTCCAAAAGATTCTCCAACCATCTTCACATTACCTTCATCCTTCTTCTCCTCTACATTTTACTTGTCATCAAAGTTATTTTTTAAAATTTTTCTTCATTCTTCTCAACATTGTTGGACTCTTTGTCATCCTTCTTCTCATCATCAATTAATTTTGCATTATTGTTTGGGGGAGTCATATTTTCTATATTTTATGCCTCAATGATCTCTAGGTTTTCCTATACAACCTCTTCTTCATAATTATTCTATGTTTCTTGAGGAGGGGAGATATGACCTATTTGAGTATCCTCCTACAACTCTTAAAATTTTTCTAGATCCAACAATATTTTCTCCTACTAGAGGAGTGTTACAAGTAATATTTTCTTCTTCTGTAGTCACATTCTCCTTCTCTACTTCATGCTCATGTTCCAGATCATCTTGCTCTTGTGCATCTTCTAGTAAATTGAATTATATAATAGAAACATTATCATGTATTTTCTCTTCAATGTTCGAAACCATGCCCAATTTTTTTTCCAAATTGGCAACTTCTCAACCGTTTCATTTCTTAACCTCTCAAAATCATATTTATCTTGGATCATCAATGTAGTGATCCTTTGTTTGGTTTGGAACTCATTATTATACAATTGAGCTAATTTAGCTCTATCATCATCAAATAAAGAGCAACTAAATTTCTCTAAAGAAAAATTTCTCAACTTTGCTTCTTCATTTATTGACTCTTCTCTTCTAGCATATAATACAACTTTTAATTCTTCAAGAAATTGAATCTCAATATCCTTCAGTCTAACATAAAATAAAACAATGCACCTTACTAAAGATTCTTCAATGGTTTACTTATTCTCATCATCAATAGTGGGATACAACACAATAGTCCCCTCAATATTTCCATACTCAACTATGTTACTCACCAAAGCTTCTAGCTTTATTGGACTATGCTTCTGGAAAGGAGGGTTTTTTTTCTTATTCTTCTTTTCTAGGTTTTCTTTCTTTTTGGACTCAATTTTCTTCTCACTTATTTGAATTTTGTAGCCTTCTTTTTCTTTCTCCAGTTTAGCTTCACTATCAATATCCATAATGTCAAAATTTACCTTCTTTCCACTAGTTTCTTCTTGAGATACTTTGTATTTTATGTTCCATATCAATGGTTATGTTGAATCTTCTTTTTCCTCTTCCTCATTGTCAAATCTCACATATCTCTCCCTTTTCATCTTTTCCTTCACTCTTCTCTTCAAAGGGCCATTTTGTTGCTTTATAGGAGAAGCAATTTCCTCTATAGGGACATTATTGTTTTGTTGATTTATTGGTTGACTCCTTTCTCTTTGTTTCACATGTAGACAATTAAAAATGTCTTGGGCCTATGAATGCCATTTTTCATATCGATTTCTCTTCTTCTCCACATTTAATTGAATAATTTTAATTATTTGATACTTTTCTAAGGTCACATACTGATATTAATTAAATAATTTTAATTATTTAATTAATTGATTTTCTCTTTCTTTATTCTTCCCTTGATTAATTAAATAAATTAATATTTAATTATGTCACTAATATTTCATTCTCTCTATAATTAAATAAATTATCATTTGTTTAATTATTCATTCCTTACTTTTCTTCTACAGATAGATAATTGTTTTAATTATTTAACTATTCCTTATCACTTTTCCATTCATTATTAAATAATTAATATAATTTAATTATTTAACATGTCATCCCATTTCTTCCACTTTAATTAAATGGTTGCTTTAATCATTTTAATTAAATCCCATTTTCCCTTTTCATCCATAATTAAATAATCACTTGAATTATTTCATTTCCCATATTTCCTCTCAAATTAAATAATCTTATTATTTAATTTTCTCCACTTTCCTTCCAATTCCTCTTTTAAATCTCCACCATTGATCACTTTGGGTATTCTTTCAATCTTGATTGTCCATCCTTAATGATCCCTAATCCTACGTCTTTGTGGTCCAAGAAACCCTGTCTATTGATCTTGGCATCATATTGGCTTTTAATCTTGACCATCCATTCAAATGTATTTTCTATAAAAGAGAGTTTTCTACATAATTCCAACCTTACAACCACAATCTCTAATATTCTTGTTGTCACTATCACTCAAACTTGTACTTCCAGAAAACACAATCTAAGGGAAAGCTTGCATAAACATCAAAAATGGAGGAGATGCAAGAAAGATGATTCAACCACAACATATGAAAGTCTAGTATATTTATTTAGTTTTTTATTTCTATTTCTATTTGTGATTTCTTGTTTGTATTTGGGTCTTTTTGGGTTTAGGTTTTAATTAGTTGTGGTTGCTACTATTGATCTTTACCTTTTAACCTTGATTTTTTACCTTTTCCTACATTGGTGAACTCGACATGAAGCTAACAAAATTTGAAGAATTCCATGAGTTTCTAAGTTTTGTAGGTTTTTAAGACACATTTGTGAATTAGTGCAACACAATCATGAGATAGTATGATGGATATGATTGACAAAGTGATGAAAATATAGTGTGAAACATTCATGAAGCAGTATGACATAATCATGTGATAGAACACCACATTTGTTTGTTCTATGGAAGTATTATATTTTGATGCTTTATATCAATTTTCTAATCCCTAGGTTTCATTTTCACATTTTGGAAGATTCCTTACATTCTATTTATCATTTTATTTTCTACACTTTTACCAAATTTTATCCTTTTTTTTAGTTTAGGTTGTGCACCACATCTATGGAACAATGTGATGCAACTGCATAATAGTGAGTTGTAACTAAATGACAATGAGCCTTAGTCACTATTTTGTTAGTTTCATTCACTAAATGTTTCACCACATTAGCTGCACCATATATGTGAGGCAGAACAACACAACTACCTATTTTTGGGTAAAAAGTTTTAAATTTGAAGTTTTTTTGTTAATCATTTTTTCTTGCATTAGGGTAGAGAGTTTTTGGGTTACTAATATCTTATTGGAAGCATGTGGTGTCTATTTGGAGAAGAAAATATGATAAAAAATACTAATCCATGTTCTTACAAGAATTTGTATGTTTTCATTTTTATTAAGTAGGAGCATTTCAATTTTGGGTTTAAAATAAATCACTGTCTTTTGTGTTTGGTGTATTTGCACATTATGTTATAGAACCCATAAGGTTTTAATGAGAGTACCCTCTCCCCTCACCATTCGTGGATCTTAGGTCTCACTACATCTTATTTTTCTTTTGTAGAAGGGCCTACCTTTACAGAAGTGATCACTCGAAGAGGTATGGCCCAAAGTGGTTTTTCCCTTGGTTGGCTATATAAATGATTAAGGAAAAATCCAAGGTCTAACTAGTGAGTACCTTGCTAATAGTTCCAATCCAAAAGTGGAGTTACCCGCATTCATGTGAGGTGGTTAGGGCCCCAAGTAGGGTTGGTTAAAGCATTAAGAGGCTTGTTAGGCACTACCAAGGTGTTAATTCCCTGAGAAGTGACTAGAAACCTTCTTGTAGAATCCACCCTTTTGATTGAGTTGGTATCATTTTGAGTTCAAGGGATATGCATCATTATTTGCATTCACTAAATGGTTCATCCTCGGCTTAGCATAAGCTACTTGTAGCTTTTTGGGGAGGGGGTTATTGGATCATCCTTTCAGTCCTGGAGGCCCCTACTTATCCTCTCTCACAAAGATGGGAGTGTATACACCCATTTAGGTGTTCCTACATTTCATTTGAAGGATATTCCAAGCTATGGGCATGATATTGTTGTCATTGGACTTGACCTTAAGATTAGGAAGTCTTGAAGTGTTTTTGATATTGTGATAGACTAGTGGAAATTGGGCTGAATTTGGCCTAGGAACACACACTATTCATGTAAAAATTTGAACAATCAACAACCAAAATTTTCTTTTCAAAGTGTTTGTAGTTCTATTAATCACATTTTAAAAATTTCCCAAAACAAAACATCATCAGAAAACATCCAGTTTGAATTCAATGATAGTGTACCACATTCATGAAATAGTGAACCACATTTTCTAGTGATAGTGCACTGCATCTGCGAAACAGTAAGTCATGTTTACTAAAATAGTAAGCCACATTTGTGAGATAGTGAGTTACAATAGCCAGTTCCCATAATTTCAGGAAAAGCTTCATCTAATCTTAGTCCTAATCATGTTTTGACAGTGGCCATATTATTTGATCATAGACTTGCTCAGTCTCATTAGTCCATTTCATTGCATTCATCTACATTACCTTGAATTTTCTTAACTAGATTGCATTTCTCCCCTTGCATTACTTAATTGGTGTTAGGTCATTCTTAGCTATATGCACCTTTTAGATTTTAGACTAGAAGGCCTTCCATACCTTTGATTAGTCCATTATCACATGTTTAGAATCTCTTTGAACTTGTCCTTCTATCTATCAATTTGCATCTTAGACTTATGTCTTAGTTTAGGCTCACTTTATCAAATTGTCATCCTTTCAGTGTTTGTCCTTCTAAGGTCTTAACAATATGATTTATTACCTTTAGCTATCATATCTTTCTTGGTATCCTTTTCTTAGGTCCAAAAGGTACATATCTTTAATATCATTTAGTATCACTTAGTCTTAGTCTCATGTCATAACTTTGGCCATAGTTTTATTTTCCTTCATTGCATATCATATCCTTTGGTCATAAGAGTCACTATCATCCTTGTATTTCAAATCTTGGTCTTAGGTGCATTAGCATTTTACATCCTTATATCTCCCAAAATTCCTAAAAATATAGCATAGTTTCATACCCATCTTGCATATTCGCCTTACATTCTCATCTTCAAGTTGCAAGTCTTATATGGTCCAAACAAGGTCATGAATAAAAAGAAAGGACATGGATCCATCAAATGATCCCTTTCTCAATCCCACTAGTGAAATGAATCTTGGGTCAAATTTGAACCCACCTCACATGCCACAAGGGGAACTACAAATTCATTTTCCAATCTCATGTTAATTGAGGTTGATAAACATCTAACCCTCAAAAAAATTGAACATGCCTCTAAAGACCCTATAATAATATGTATTGTGGATGATCTTTTCAGTGCAGACCCCAACAAATTATTCCTTTCCCTTTCAAATAAAGGTGCCAAAGTCTCATTTGATTTTGAAACTTCCATAATTATAGAGGGAGTAACACAAATTAAAATCCAAGGCCTTAATCAAAATACATTTACACAATTTCAACATATCTCCCAACAAATCTTCACTAGTTTACCACAGGGAGCAACAACACATATTGTAACAACTACACATATCCCCAATCCACCAATATTTAGAGCTAAGAGAACACATGCAATGTCCCAAGGACCAACTCTCCCACATTTGGTAGCTCATTTTCTTCATCTTTTAGTTCCATGAGTATGACCGTTGCAAATCCATTTGGTGCTCAAAATGCTACTCCATCAACCAATGTCAATCAAAATCCACCTAAAAAACAAGAAGGATTCATATTGTCACACCTAGAGTGCAAAACCAATGTCCATTGCCTCAATTCCAAAATGATACACCTAATACCAACATGGCCTTTCAGATAACCTGAACACCAACCCCTATCCATCACAACATGTCACAAAAAATTCAAACATCATACCACAAAATCAAACCAATACCAATACCATGTTTGCACTGCACTATCAAAAAGGTAATTAGAATCCTTTGCAACTGAGTGTCAATCTGAATCCCACACTGGTGTCCAATGCATCATTTAATCATTTCAACATTCCTAACATCAACACCAATACCCTTATGCAAGGTCAACCCAACATAACACCAACCCTCGTGGATGCCTTGATGTAACAAATGCAAGCAATACAACAACAAATGGAAAACATACAATTAGGGACAACTAAGAAGACACATTTTATGGATGAATTGTGTCCTTATCCTTTCAATAAAATCATATACATGCAACCTTACCCCTCACACTTCCATGCTCTAAAATTTAACAAGTACAATGGGAAAGGATATCCATTGGAACATATATGAGAATTCAACATGACATGTATGCACATTGCTTTCGATCCTAGATATTTGATGAGACTATTTCCATGAAGCCTTTAAGGAAAGGCTCTAGAATTATTTGCACATCTTCCTCCTAGGATATGGACATGGAGTGTGTATACACCCAAAATTGGTCATGGCATCTAATTAATTAAATACTAGTTATTTAATTAATATTCGACTACGTATAAATAAATTCTCAATTTATTTGTATTGTTCACCCTTTTCTAATTCTCCAAATCTAAAATCATATTCTTCTAATTTAATTAAATAAAAAAAATTCCATAAGCTTGTTTTATTTAATTAAGTTTCACTAATCACAATTAGGAATTCAAGCACATGTCTTCAATTTTTTGTGCCACCTCACCAAGGTCACATGAAATTAAATAATTCTAATTTTTAAATTAGAATTATTTTGAAACACATGGCTTATTCCTCACACATGTCTTCAACCAATTTTTGAACACATGGTATTTTCTTCCCATGTACTTGATTCTTCCATCCATTTGGAATGTTTCCTATTGGTCAAGATATTCCTCCATCTATTTGGCATGCTGTCTTTGGTCAAGGGGACAACTTCTTGATTCTCTTCATCTTCACCATTCATCCTTCTTGTTTGAATCTGGACTGTCGATCATTTCCACCTCACAAGATGCTTGGAAAAGGCTATAAATACAACCCTTTGGCATTGTATTTTGCATCCACATTTGAATAGAGTTAGCATGTAGAAACATTGTTTGAGCATTGGATAATTTTGGATTCTTATAGTTTAATATTATGTTTTGCATCATAGTTAAATCTTAGAATAATACTTTGCTTCATAGTTGCATTTTATGTCATCATTTGCATCATAGTTGCATTTTAGATTAACATATTCATAGTTAGAATTTGAGCATATGGAGTTTCATTCTAGTGAAATACCATAGTATCTACCTCGAATAATCTAGCATCATCATCCATTCATCATAGTATCCATTATCCTTTCCATCGTATAGTTTCATGTAGGAACTTAGTTGGCTTGCATGTTGAATATTATCTCATTTCCTAAGTTGTCATTTTAACAACCATAGTGCACAAAGTAATTTGAGGGCCAAATGGTTTAATAAATCCTTGGGAATAGAGGACAATGAGACGTTCTTTAAAGATTTGTTTAACTGTAAAATAGAGTAGTTTACTTATTTCAAATATTTGATATAATTCATTTCATTAAGGTTTGTGTTGATTTACTAATATTTCCACATTTCACACACACACAAAATGGCACCCACCATGGGGCCAGACCCCATTTCTAAGAGTTTGCTAGAAAATTTCATTTAAACAGGATGGACATGATGTTTTAGTGCAACCGTGGTTTCTTTTGGCACATCCGATCTATCTTTCAGTGCATCCAGGGTCTGTTCTGGTGCATACAATCAATCTTTTAGCACATACATCAACTGTTTTAGTGCATACAAGGAGTTTTTTAGTACATACATCACTTCTTTTAGCCCATACACCACTTCTTTTAGTGCATACGTTACTTATTCTAGTGCATCCATAGGTTATCTTAGCGCATTCATAAGTTATTTTAGTGCATACATGAGTTATTTTAGTGCATATGGTATCTATTTTATCTCATTGGATTGATGTTTTAGCACATTCAATGATTGTTCTAACAAATCTATGTAAATTTGAAAATTTTCAAAAATACGACAGATAATTTATGTTTTCTGCTTGTAGGTGCTTTTATATGCTGGTCAAAGAAATTTTTATCAAACTACTGATGATTTATGCAGGGGCTAGAGTCATTTAAATACTTTCTTTTGGTTAAGATAAGCATCTAGCTTAATTAGAAGGGATAAATAACACCATGTCTTTTGTGCGTAATGAATGGTAGGAATATGCTCTCCCCTTAACTAGGTGACCAAAAATCTAGACCCATTTCCATTTATTTGCAAGTGTGAGTTGAGTATATTGCGTGTGTTCTCTCTTTTTTCACACAAACAAAGATTGAATGA
Organism: Sequoia sempervirens; assembly: GCA_007258455.2. Classification (NCBI taxonomy): domain Eukaryota; kingdom Viridiplantae; phylum Streptophyta; class Pinopsida; order Cupressales; family Cupressaceae; genus Sequoia; species Sequoia sempervirens. Next base: position 353,323,566 of record VDFB02047230.1, read on the forward strand.
ACTACGTATGTTCTTGCTTGCTTTTATTTATCCATAGAGGGCCTGCCTTGTGGGAAAATTAATCACCTAAGGGAATGACCCAACCAGTAACACGCTAAAGCCAAGTGACTTCCAACCGAGATATAATTGTGGGTACTTGGGGAAAGTTCAAGTATCACAAGGATTGTTCTGACTATAGACACAAAAGATATACAGATTGATATCACACTCGATCTTGATCTACTAACATCACTTCATCCTGAATTATCCCTCTATCTAACCATTTAATCAAATAGCCTTATTTGATTAAAGTCATCATAATTCTCCTTTTAATTAAATAAATCCCTTGATTTAATTAAATCATTGTCTTTGTGTAATTAGCTAGGTCATTTCATCTTCCTATCTTTATTTAGTTAAATAATCCATATTATTTGATTAAACCTCTAAAGTTCATCTAATTAAATTAAATAAATCAAACATTTATCTAATTTAATCTAACATCACCCCCTTTGGTTAAATAAATCAAAATATTTATTTAACTAGGTCTTAATCATTTTCATCTCTTTTTGATCTATTTCAACCCACAAATCTAAATCAAATAGTCAAATCACCTAATATCCTCTTAAATTAATCAAATCCTGATTAATTTAATCCTAATCACTTAAATCCTCTAGATTTTTCAACTTTCGTGACGGGTGTTGCCACAATAGTGGTTTACAATTTCTGGGAGGAACTAATTTTTGCTGAAATCACATATTTTTTGAAAATATAATGATTTAAGCCTTAAAAAGTTCCATTTAAAGAATTTCAATTGAAGAAGGTTTGATCAAACTACCTTAAATCAAACCCCCTTGGATAGAACCCCAATAGTTTTAAACCATACCTATAACAGAGTCTCCTTTACACCTATCAAAATGCTGATAAAAAACCACTTTTGATTTACCTTTTGGGGATCAAATGAATTAATTTAAAATTTATTTTTGCAAGTATGTAGTCCTTATTATAAGCTTCCCAAAAAGTATAAGTTTAAATAAATTTAATTTGATTATTATATTTATTTTTTATTTCTCGTGAATGTAGGTTTTTCACCAAAAATCAAGCTCTATGTTCTACACATGTGGAAAAATAGCAAATTATTAAAAAAAAAATTAAAAATATTAGTGCACCAAATATTGAAGTCCTTGATCCAACATTGAAAAAAAATAATAATTTTGATACATACAAAAAAAGTTATGCGTTATACGGTCGTGCTATGTCTGAATTATAATTAGTTTGAATTCGAAACTTGATTAAAAAAAATATATTCAATAAAAAATTGTATAACCAAGTGGAAGCACTAGATATCAGAGTTTTAAATCTAAATTCGAAAGAATTAGAATTTTATCCTTCATGGAAAATAAGTTATGCGTTATACAGTGAGCGTCACTTTTTAAAAATGATGCTTTTTGAAAAAAATTAGTTTTCGAGGGAGATGGAAAAAGAAGTGCAATCTGATTCCAAAATTTTTGAAAAAAAATATATTTAGAATCTATAGACAAAATTTCATGAAACTCTAGTTTGCATCATCATCAAATTCCTCATGGTTTAGCTACTATAGGTGCCCGAAAAGTGAAGATTTAGTTAAAAAAAATATTTTAGTGTCCCGTTTGGCCAAAAATTGTAAACCACTATTATGGGATCACCCTCACATGAAAATCAATTTAATTTATTTATAAATCATTTATTTTCATTCAAAAAAGGCATCAAAGATGGAATATTCCTCAAATTTGAAATCTCCCCCCAAAAGGACTTGTCCCTTCCAACAAAGCATTTAAAATCTCTTACATGTCCTTTTCTTGAGCCATGTGCATTTGCTTCACCTTTCACCTCATCCTTCAAGCCATATTTTGAATCTGAATCTCCCCCCTCTTGGCATAATCCTCAAAACTTGCACATCTTCCATCCCCTCATAGGTTGACAAGTGGCACTTTTCCATTGGTTAATTCTTAGTCCCACATTGCTCTATTTTGGACATTCATCCATCTTAGCATTCTATAAATAAGAAGCTAATCTCTTCATTTTATGATCCACAATTTGAGTAAACTTACTATGCTCAAATATTTAGCAATCTCCATCCACATTTTTGAATTTGTAGCTAGGTTATGCAGATTTTGGTCTTGAAGCACTCACCATTCTTCATCAAAGTGGACCACTTGTCAACATTCATCAAGCTTTCATCATAGGAGTTGGGAAAGGGCCAATTTTCACATCAAATTGGCACCAATTCCCCCATGGGATCAAGAGTTTGCATTTTCTTCAATAGGATTTAGCTTGCTTTATTGCTCTTTCCTTTCATTCTTGTTTCATTTCCTATTTTAAACTATGCTAATGGATTTCATGGGGAATCCTTGTTCTTGCTTTCATTTCACCTTTTAATGTCTTTATTCATTGTGTTTTGTAGGTCTTTGGATTGGGGTTCTACATTTGGTGCTAGAAGAAGGGCCTACCGGAAGATCAAATCACATTTTTTGAGAAAATTCTATGGTTTTTGATGTTTTTGGTGTTTACATAAAAAAAAACTGCTCACAGTCCACGTCGCCATACAGAACCACTCAAAAATTCAAATTGCACTCAAAAATTCAAACTGCACCGTTGAGTCTCCAACGTTGCCATATAGCACCACTACAAAATCAAACAGAGCCGCCATCACAAACTGCACTGCTGGAATTTCTTACTTTTTCATGCAAACTTAAAATCGCCATATCTTGGTCATTTTTTGGTCTTTTTCGAAGCTTTTTTTTAAATGGGGTAGAATTTCATAAGCTATCCAATGGTGTAGGTTATTATCAACTTGGATAGAGTTAAAATTTTCAAATTTTTATTTAATGTCAAATCATAATGAAACTTGGTCTAACTTTTAGGGTTTTTATGCTCAATCATCTATCTAACCCTCATATCTTCTTGTTTCTTGATTTCATTTGACATTTGGAGCTTGTATTGCAGGTTTTAAAGGATCATGGAGCATATAAGTCAAAGAAAAAGCATTATCACATCATTGTAACAAGTGTTTTAAAACACTTTGGGAAGAAATTATAATCCCTCGTCTAAGGATTTGCTATCTTTCAAGATTTTGGGACCTACTAAATTTCTTTTGGGCTCTAAAAAGAACATTTCAATTTTTTGCTACAAAGGGCTAAAATGAACTTTAGGACAAACTCACTAGATTTAGTTTGAGGCTAACAATTGAACAAGGAAAATTCCACATTTGATTTGGTGATATAAAAAGAATTCACTTTTTCTTTGTGGACTTAAAATGAACAAGTATTCTCCTTGTTTTGTAATTACTTACACAAAGTAATATCATCAAAAGATGTATGCGCTTCTCTCATGCCTCATGGTGATCTTGAGAATAAAAAGGGTTTTGGTGACATTAGGTTGCATAAGTAATCATGTCCACACTTCATTTTGGTTTAAAATTAAACAAAACACTTTGCGAGTGTGAGTTAACTTATTGCATACGTTCTCCCTTTGTTTCTAAATGAGGGTCGATCGAACTATGAATGCGTTTATTTGCTTTTGTTTATCTTAGAGGGCCTACCTTGGGGAAAAAATACTCACCCAAGGGAATGACTCAATTGGTAACACTTTAAAGCCAAGAGTATTTCCAACCAGGATATAAATGTGGGTATTGGAATAAATGCCAGTATCATGTGGTTGGCTCTGATGAGATGGATTTGAAAAGGGAGTCTCATTGTATGGGTCAATCTCCATGAACAGAAAGTCTTAATTAAAACCCATGTTTTAAATTACCAAAATCCTTGATCTATTTATTGGTGCAAGAACGGTCATTCTGAAGCTGCCCCACTTTTATGATCTTTTAGTAGAAATTGAAAGCATGCCATGGGAGTTTCATGGGTGTTGATGCTTGGCTGCCCCATATAAGTGAGTTCCATGGAGGGGAGCTAGTGGGATCAAGCATCTAATCATTCGCTAAAGATAAGCATAGCTAGACTTGTCCAAGTGGGGACTCAACAAATATTGCCTTGCATATCCATAGGGTTGTACTTATTCTTGGTTACAAAATTCTTTGCTTGTTCGAAAACATCTTGGAAACAAACACTTAAACATCATCATCAAAATTTCAAACCATTTAGGAGGTAAATACAATTGACCAAATTCATGTGTTATTGCTTGCCCTTGGGATTTGCATCCTTAGAGGTTTCTAGACACTTGAACTTACATCTCATTTTACCTACTACAGATAAACAATAGGTAACCATTGCCTTGATTTCCTTGAATTCCACATAGCACTTTGTGGGATGAAAAGAAGTTAGGACATTGGACATTTAGTTTGAAAATCTAATCAAGAAAGTGTTTGTGGTAAAAGCAATTCACTAATTAAAATGAAATCAATTGAACCCACACATGTGCTTGTGTATCTTTTGTCTTATGGTCTTTTGAGCAAACATTGATCTTTTGGTTTGAAGGGAAAATCACATTCTTCAAAACCTTGGCCTTGAAAACAAGTCCTTCTTAGGTTCATTTAGGATCAAAATCAAACACTTCATCCACCCCAAACATTTATCATCTCCATACCACAAAAGAACTTTGTAAACATCATTCTAGACTTGGGTAAATCATCAAAATCAAAATCACCTTATTTAGTTAGGTGTATGGGAGTGCATCCTTTCTCATACATTTAATTGAATTAGCAATCCTTTGAACAAGTTCATCCTAAGATCACATCTAATATCTTAGGGTTTACAAGTCCATTATCCAAATCCAATCAAAACCAATCAAAATCAAATCCTAAAGTATAGCATTGATCCAAAGTTCCTAAGAAAAACAACACCCATATCATTCACCCCTTTCATCCTTCATCTCATCATTGGTCCTAAACATCGTAGGGGTCACTTTTGCAACAAGGTTAAAACACAAGAAGAACATGGAATATAAACTTGATTCATTCATCATGAGTGGTCTAAATCAACCAAACTATCAAAGCCTTACAATGCCAATTGATTTTAAAAACTCACATTTATACAATCCATACATGGGATCATTATCTCCTACAAACTTCAATGGTACAACAAATGTGAGTATACCCAATCTAAATTTTGAAGCATCTTTTTTGATGGTAGATTTAAATCCAAGTTCAAATTTACAAATCTATCAACCAAATAATCATTGCATGAGTCTTCAACAAAAGAACATTATCCCACCAAATCCATACATTCCAAATGAGAATATACCAAGTACAACTATACCAAACATGAACTTCTTGAATCCACACTTGGTAAAATTTTGGATAGATATGTTTGAAAATCACACAAATGTTGTTCAAAATTCATCAAACCAATATGTCCCCCTCACCTTTCACAATGAACCATCATCATCATCATTTAATGCAACACCACAAACCTCTTTCCCCATGACCTCACAAGGAGAAGGTGACTTATTTGGACCAAGGGACATTTTTGATCAAACATCATCATTTCCCCAAGGGAGCATGCCACTCATTTTCCCACCACTCCCACCTTTGTCATTAACATCCATATCACCTCTTTGTTTGGGGCTACCTTCACTACCACCGCTCATCCAAAACATCCCCCTAACCATCAATCAAGGCATCATACCAAATCCTCCCCCCTTTCCATCGATATCGCAACAATAGATGGCAACCATCCCCATAGCACAAGCAACCAACACATCATCTATCATCCCTCAAAACATGGTCTCTCAAGGATTAACCATATTGATCACACCATCCACCACTCAAATCCCAATCATCAATACAACGATACCTCTTATGATCACCACAACAAGCACTATTCAAAAACCACCTCCATCACCACCACCACCCAAACCAAACACATCAAACTAATACAACATTGTGTTGCAAGCCGCTCAACGGGTTGCTTATCAAAAGGCACTCCAACAAAACCAAAACTGACAAGCTGCACAAGTTGCTCAAGTTTCCCAAGCCGCACTACAAGCCCAACAAGCACAAGCTCAGGCTCAAACGCAAGCGCAAGCTCAAGCCCAATACCAAGCCCAACAAGAAAATGTTGTCCAAATTCCCAACAAAATGTTAACAACTCCATGTATCGATCCAAGTCAACAATCACATAATCAAGACCTATCCATCAACGAATACATGGAAGATATTTCTACTTCATCCAAAGATCAAATCAATATACATCAAGAGTCACTTTTTTATCATGATAAGAATCCCTCAACAATATTTGACAATGATCTATTTCAAGGAGTGTTAACATTATTTGATCCTGTAATCAACAATCCATTGACCAATGATCATGTTGAAAATGTCTCTACATCACCTAATGAGTTAGAGGAAATATCTAAAAAATCTATTCTAAAGCATGATCAACATCTCTCACCAAAGTCTAGCAATGGTCCTTTCCAAGAAATAAATTGACATCCTTCGACCTCATGATTGTCGATATTGAAGGAATATTCAACTCAACACTTGATCCAAACTCACTCAAAGATCAAGAAGATATTGAGCCCCTTCCCATCCAAGAACCCTTTATAAGCAATCCATCCCTTGAAATTGACCCATGTCAAGAACTTGATCCAAAGCATGTTGAAAGTAATTTTGAAATCATTCAAGATCAAGAATGCATATCTCCAAGATATTACAATGATCTAATGGACACTCTCCTATCTATACAAGATGCACATACTCCTCCATGTACCCATGAGATGCTTTCTATGGATAGACACATAGATGATCTTCATTCAGAACAAGATTCTTTTACTCCTGACATTATTACACAAAAAGAGCAGGTTATTGAGTTGACAACATCAGGATCAGACATATCCCAAATTCAAACTAAGGACATCATGTATGAAGATATCCAACATTATCCACTCAAGGAAGTAGATCAAATAGAACAAGATATTTTAGAGTAAGCAGAGCAACAAATTGAAATAACATCATCTAAAGTGGCCATTTCTCAAAGAGTGCTTATTGAACAAGACATCTTAGAATAGGCAGAATCAAAGCATGAAGGTAATAATTCCACAATACTGGGGGAAACTATTTCTCAAGAAAATGTCAACATAGGGAGCACGAAGAATCCTTATGATGAAACAAGTGCCAATACTACAACTAACCATGTCATGAATCTTCATCCACCCATCACCCCATCCACGAATTGGGACCAACGTCAAAAGAAAGATTTGAATCAAAGCACAAAGAACGTTATCAAAGAAAAAGAAGCAAATTAGAATAATGGACAAATCAAATACACATGGATACCAAAGAATACAAAGAAAGATTATCCCTATCAAACTCCATTAGTCAAAGAAACTATGGGGAAAAATAAGAAAGGGAAAAGTATCCATCAAAGATGTCCACAAAAGAAAAAGAAGACTTCTCAAGCGACGTACAAAGTATATCAAGCAGTTAATCCTAATTACATGCATACTTCTGTATCCACCCATCATTGCTCATCTTTCCAAGTTTGGAGAGTCAAAGGTTCCAAACTATCAACCAATCCACCTCCTATCCCTAAATAAACTCCATCCACACCTCCACACATGATATTCAATTCTCACATTGACCATGTATTGGCAACGACCCCTTATCATAAGGATTCATAAGTTACTCTATCGCGATGTGCACACAAAGAAAAAGTCAACTCCAGTATCAATGAAGTAGATCAAGAATCTAAAAATTTGTATTCAAGTGCATGTATCTTAGCAAAACAACTTCTTCAAGTAGGCTATCAATGGAACATCATGAAAAAAGAATCTACATCAGCAACACCTTTTGGTTCAGCATGAGCTTTAAATCTTTCATAGAAAAATACAAAAATTCAAAAACTATGAAAATCCAAAAAAAATCAGAAAAAGGATTGAAAACAGTAAAGAAAAAAATTGTCCTCTAGTGAAAACCACTTTGGTTGCGCTTTGGGTAGGTGCCGTGATGAAAACCTAACAAACATGCATCATGTGTAGAATCGAGCATCTACATGCGCTAGTTCAGGTGAAAGCATCTTATCCCATCCATAATAAATCCAACATTCCATCCATCTCATCCATAATAAATCCATTCATCCATGAACCATTTATCCATCTACATCCATAGTCCAAATTATCTTGATCTTGGTAAAAGTTTGGTGCACACTTTACGCTTGCTTACGGTAAACATCTTGACATGGGTCATTTTCATTGATCCTATCCTACCCAGCATTATCTGAGCCATGAAGCATTATCCAAATGAGCATTCTTTATTTGAACACCTTATATTATCACAAGATAATCAATATCCCTCAATCCATACACCTATCTGAGCATCCACACATCGTATTCCATACATTGCTAGACATTGGGGGTAGATATTTACATCTTGCTTCGGTAATAAATCTTGATCTATATCCTCCAACTTATGTGGTGATCTGAGCATTGGAAAATGTGATATAAAATTGGTCCACCACTTGTGGGAAAAAAACCAAATCACTAACCCATGGCACATTTTGATGAGAAGACATTCCTTATCAATCTTCATTTTTCATCGAACATCAATCCAAAAAATCAATATCATTTGCATCTAACATGTGCTTCAATTTCACATTGAATCATTCAAAATAATTTTGTTCCAAATCAAGCTTCAAAATCCTAATCAATCAAGTCCAATCAATCCATAATCTTGGGATATCCTTCCCAATCATTGTGTTGCTTAACACTATCCTTGCATTGTTGTGCATCTTCAACAATGTTATCATCATCATCAATCCATCGATTCGATCAGTCAACCTTAGCTTGGTCTTCAACAAAATCCTAAACAGAGCACTGATATCATCACACACACCCATATCCAAGTCGTCAAAATTGTGTGAAAAATCCAAAAATACTTATAAAAATAGAAAACATCAAAATCATGGATTTTGAACTACGTTGTCTCTGAGCTTAAATCTAGGAAAGGCTAATCTTTGATCAGCCCCCGAGACACAAAATCTGAAAACATCCAAAAATCCAAAAATCCAAAAAGTCATAAAATTAGAAAACCCAAAAAATAGCCTCAAAACATTTCAAAACATCAAAAACATCCAAATATTTGAAAATCCATCCATCTCATTTCACAATCACCCACAATAATCAATCATCCATAATAAAAAAATCATCACCTTCATCCTTTGGCAACACAAACAGAAACAACCACAACAATCAGCAAAAGCAAGCTTCAAACGTAAAATCAAAAGTCGACTTCAAACTTTTAAATGCAAAATCAAAATCTTGATCATTTTCAAACATTTCAATTAAATTTATATCAAAAGCATATCAAACAACTTATCAACCCATCATCATCCTATGCAATGCATGTCCTAGGATATATCATTCCGACAATGGGCATCATTTTGGATATCACTTTGGATACTTATCCTATCAAAACAAATCCCTTTGGCTAGAGGTATGAAGAACATTGACTTGTTTGTTTACCTGATCTTTTCTTTGATTTATCTTGTTGTGCTCATTCCAATGACCCCTCAATGATGTCCCCATCAAAGGGATTTAGAGAAATAGGAATGGGGCAATGATCATTATCTTTTTATCTATTGTACTTGTTGGACGTTCTTGTAATATAACCTTGTGAATACTTGATTTGTTAGGTACGTCCTAGCAAGGTTTCCGTATGTCAAGTGTGAACAAGAATACTCCTATTTGTTTGTCGAGTCAAAGTCTATTGCACTAGGTACAATGCCATCCTGGTTCTTTATACCCTGGTGCATCGTACCTACATGTGTTATCAAACATAAAGTAATTGGCCCTTTGAAAATACCAACTCCTCGGCAAGTAAACATCATCATCATCATCATCTCATGTCTTGTTCGAATCTCTTATTTTCTTTTATCTCTTGATTTTTGCGCTAACATAGTACCATGATAGTTAATCATAAATCATCACCATTGCATCTATTATGCATCCACAAACTGTCAACATACTACATAATGCATATCATATCATATCATATAGAAAGCATTAATCATACCACATGCATTCATCCCCATCATTGCATAATATAGATTGGTTCTAAACATCTCATAAACCATGCATTTATCATCTATTTTCATAATCATATCATATCCTGTGCATCCATATCATCCATTACATATAAACATCATAATCATCTCATTTATATCATCAATAACGTAATTGTCATGGTACAAATCAAGATCAAGTGGGTGTAATATATCAAAATAGGCATAAGGTTGCTCATGGATGATGACTTTCTACATCATCAAATCTGTCTACATCAAAATATTCAAGTTGAACTGATCTTGAACCTCTTTGTCAAGAGATCAACCCTCAAATCAAACCTCTTCGCCCGATCTCTTGAGGGGGTAGTATACCAGCGTTATTCTTCATTCGTTGGGGCAACAATGGGGCATCCAAAAAAAATTAGAGAAATTTTGACTTTTGATCATGGCAAGGTTATTCTTTGAATCAATGCAACAAATGCATTGCTTCAAAGAGGGGAAAAATGTAGACACGAAAAATATACAAATTGATATCACACTCGATCTTGATCTACTAACATCGCTTCATCCTGAATTATCCCTCTATATAACCATTTAATCACATAGCCTTATTTTATTAAAGTCATCATAATTCTCCTTTTAATTAAATAAATCCCTCGATTTAATTAAATCTTTGTCTCTATGTAATTAGCTAGGTCATTTCATCTTCCTATCTTTATTTAGTTAAATAATCCATATTATTTTATTAAACCTCTAAAGTTCATCTAATTAAATTAAATAAATCAAAAATTTATCTAATTTAATCTAACATCACCCCCTTTGGTTAAATAAATCAAAATATTTATTTAACTAGGTCTTAATCATTTTCATCTCTTTTTGATTTATTTCAACCCACAAATCTAAATCAAATAGTCAAATCACCTAATCTCCTCTTAAATTAATCAAATCCTGATTAATTTAATCCTAATCACTCAAATCCTCTAGATTTTGCAACTTTCACATGAAAATCAATTTAATTGATTTATAAATCATCTATTTTCATTCAAAAAAGGCATCAAATTTGGAATATTCCTCAAATTTGAAATCTCCCCCCAAAAGGACTTGTCCCTTCCAACAAAACATTTAAAATCTCTTACATGTCCTTTTCTTGAGCCATGTGCATTTGCTTCACCTTTCACCTCATCCTTCAAACCATATTTTGAATTTGAATCTCCCCACTCTTGGCACAATCCTCAAAAATTGCACATCTTCCATCCCCTCATAGATTGAGAAGTGGCACTTTTCCATTGGTTAATTCTTAGTCCCGCATTTCTCTATTTTGGACATTCATCCATCTTAGCATTCTATAAATAAGAGGCCAATCTTTTCATTTTATGATCCACAATTTGAGTAAACTTACTATGCTCAAATATTTAGCAATCTCCATCCACATTTTCGAATTTGTAGCTAGGTTATGCAAATTTTGGTCTTGAAGCACTCACCATTCTTCATCAAAGTGGATCACTCATCAACATTCATCAAGCTTGCATCATAGGAGTTGGGAAAGGGCCAATTTTCACATCAAATTGGCACCAATTCCCCCATGGGATCATGAGTTTACATTGTCTTCAACAGTATACCAGCATAATTCTTCATTCGTTGGGGCAATAGTGGGGCATCCAAAAAAAATCAAGAAATCTTGACTTTTGATCATGGCAAGGTTATTCTTTGAACCAACGCAACACGTGCATTGCTTCAAAGAGGGGAAAAATGTAGACATGAAAAATATACAGATTGATATCACACTCGATCTTGATCTACTAACATCGCTTCATCTCAAATTATCCCTCTATCTAACCATTTAATTAAATAGCCTTATTTGATTAAAGTCATCACAATTCTCCTTTTAATTAAATAAATCCCTCGATTTAATTAAATCATTGTCTTTGTGTAATTAGCTTGGTCATTTCATCTTCCTATCTTTATTTAGTTAAATAATCCATATTATTTGATTAAATCTCTAAAGTTCATCTAATTAAATTAAATAAATCAAACATTTATCTAATTTAATCTAACATCACCCCCTTTGGTTAAATAAATCAAAATATTTATTTAACTAGGTCTTAATCATTTTCATCTCTTTTTGATTTATTTCAACCCACAAATCTAGATCAAATAGTCAAATCACCTAATCTCCTCTTAAATTAATCAAATCCTGATTAATTTAATCCTAATCACTCAAATCCTCTAAATTTTTTATTTGCACATGAAAATCAATTTAATTTATTTATAAATCATCTATTTTCATTCAAAAAAGGCATCAAAGATGGAATATTTCTCAAATTTGAAATCTAACCCCAAAAGGACTTGTCCCTTCCGACAAAGCATTTAAAATCTCTTACATGTCCTTTTCTTGAGCCATGTACATTTTCTTCACCTTTCACCTAATCCTTCAAGCCATATTTTGAATTTGAATCTCCCCCCTCTTGGCACAATCCTCAAAACTTGTACATCCTCCATCCCCTCATAGATTGACAAGTGGTACTTTTCCATTGGTTAATTCTTAGTCCCATATTGCTCTATTTTGGACATTCATCCATCTTAGCATTCTATAAATAAGAAGCTAATCTCTTCATTTTATGATCCACAATTTGAGTAAACTTACTATGCTCAAATATTTAGCAATCTCCATCCACATTTTTGAATTTGTAGCTAGGTTATGCAGATTTTGGTTTTGAAGCACTCACCATTCTTCATGAAAGTGGACCACTCATCAACATTCGTGAAGATTGCATCATAGAAGTTGGGAAAGGGCCAATTTTCACATCAAATTGGCACCAATTCCCCCATGGGATCATGAGTTTGCTAGTTTAATTAGGATTCAATCTCTTTTATTGTTATTTCATTGTTTTCTTCATTGCTTTTCCTAATTTGAACTTTGTAAATGGATTCCATGGGGAATCCTTGTTCTTGCTTGCATTTCACCGTCTAATGTGTTTCTTCGTATTGTTTTGTAGGTATTAGGATTGGGGTTCAACACTAAAAAGAAGGGAAGCAATGGTCTCTTGCCTCATTGATGATTGCCCACAAACAAAATGCCGATATTAAAACCCTTTGTTGTAGCAAGGCCAAAATCATTAATCTATTTGTTGGTGCAAGAATGGTCATTCTAAAGCCATCCCACATTCTTGTGGATTTTAGTAGAGATTAAAAATATGCCATGGGAGATTCATGGGTATTGATGCTTGGTTTCTCCATAGAAGTGAGTGTCATGGAGGGGAGCTAGTGGGGTAAAGCATCTAATCATCTGCTATAAGTAAGTGCAGCAAGAGTAAAATCCAAGTGAGAATTCAACAAATATAGTCCTACACAACCTAAGTTGTACATGCTTGATGTGTCTTTACCAATGTGTTTTTGAACCTATTTAAAAAAAAAAAATCAAATGTTGAAAGTGAAAACCCTGATTTAGAAAAGCATTCATTAAAACAACCAAGTCTTTAACTGGAAAATCCAAAAATCAAACAAATTTCCAACAAACTACATCATCTTTCTAGTTCAACACATTCGTTGTGTTTGCTAGGGAATTCATGCAATATTTTAGTGTGTTCAATTGCTATTATAGAGCATATGTCCAAAACTATGGTGCAGTTGTCCTCTGTTCTAACATATACAGTCACTCTTTTAGCACATCCATGCAAACTTTTAGCTCATTCAATTTTTGTTATAGCGCATCTATGGAAAACTCTGGCATATATGTCTTCTGTTCCAACGCATACAGTCAATCTTATAGCGCATCTGAGCATTTTTCCAATGCATTGAATCTCTATTATAGCACTTCTAGGATGTCTTTCAGTGCATCTATCAAGTCTTTTAGTGCATCCATGCTCTGTTTTAGCGCATCCATTAAATACAAAACCCGAGAGTTAAACTTGTCTCCCGTTTCACAGTTTGAACCATAATTCAAAATCCTTTTCAATCCAAAATAATTCCTCAGGTACAACAGAGTCTAAACATGTGCTTTATCAAATTATTTCATGAAATATTAAAATTCAAAAACTAAAGTCCAAAGTTCTTAGTCTAAAATCTCATCAAAAACTCCTCTCAACACTCTATGAATTTAGAGAGAGATTCGTCTTCAATTTCTACAAAAGAGCTTCAAAGAATAATCCCAACTTGTCCTCATATTACTACTATCAAAATACAAGACTTTTCCAAATATTTGAGTATCTCGTATAGGAAGAAAATTTGTCTCTTGTTTCTCAGTTTGGGCCAAAATTCAATTTTTTTTAATCCAAAATTGTTCCTTAGGTACAACAGAGTCTAAAATTGTCAAAACTGACCTCTACAAGTGGAATTCTCCAAATTAAACCTAGATCTAAACATCTCAAAGTTTCTAAATCATCAAAACTATCACATCTTTGATTGTTAAGCCTAGTTTCATCATCAGGATTTATCATCCTCTCATCATGAAACGAAGCTATACAATCAAATCCAACTTAGTTTCATCACTAGAATTTTTCATTCTAGTGGACTTAGTTGTAATCCTTAGCACTATTCTGAACAAATATAGAATTTTAGTCAAAGCATAACACTTGTATGCCCGTTCAAACAAGGTTACAAAAATAAAAGCTTATGGAAAAGGGACTTGAAAATAAAAGCATTGAAGGGCCAAACCTTGGAACTCCAAACATTGAAGAGCCAAACATTGAAACTCCAACCATTGAAACTCCAATCATTGAGACTCAAAACATCAAAAATCAAAGTAATGAAAAAAAAAACACCATGACAGAGGCTGAAGAGAATCCTTTCCATGGACTCAACAACATTGAAGGGGAAGAAATAACCAAGGAAGATATCCAACATGCTGAATAAGATCCCAACTTCCACAAATGCTTAGAAAGGATTTTCGAAAGAAATGGGGAAAATTACCTCCTTATGCTAGCTAAACAAGGTGTCAAATTACTCGAAGACTTTGATGTGAATCAATTGAAAGCACCTCCAAAAAATCCCAAAAAATAAACCAAACAAGTGGTTTCCCTAACTCACCAAATGAAGAACCTTCAACAAATTCTTGATATGCAAAGGGGAACTTCAAAACAATATTTGATCCAAGACATTTGTCCATATCCATTTGATCAAAGTATCCACATGATCCCCTTTCCAAAACATTGTGAATTCCCAAAATACAGAAAATAGAATGGAAAAACCGATCAGATAGACCATGTGAGGGAATTTAGAACCATGAGTGTTGAATTTTCATATGAAGAAACATACTTAATGAGATTATTCTCATGAATTCTAGGTGGACAATATCTTGAATGGTTCTCCATACTCGCCCCACCAATTAATACCTTTGAGGAGTTGGTCAACAAGTTCATCACCCAATATTCTTATAACATTCAACATGACATCACCATCAAAGATCTTGTAACTTGAAAAAAAAGAAGGGTGAATCATTCCTTGTATTTTTTCAAAAATGGAGAAGGTTATTTGCACGATATTCTCATCCCGTACTCGAAAAGGAAAGGATATAAATCTTTATTGGCAATCTCAATGATGAAATGAGTTATAGATTGGAGTTGCAATGTCCAACCTTCAAAAAGTTGATTGAAAATAGGATTAAAATTGAAGAGGATTTAGTCAAGAGAGGATTCATCAAGATATATAATGAAAAAAACTCATCAAACTCCAACAAGAACGTTGGAAACAATGATGGTGCAGTTGAAATTCAAAATGCAAAACTTGTATTCAACCTAACTATAGCCACTGCCAAAACTAATCAAAATAACAATCCCCCTAACAACCAAAGCAAAAATCAAGGTAATGATGGATCTAGAACATCATCATATCGAACATCCTCAAATCGAAGGAGGTTCACCCCTTTTAGACAATCGTTAGAATTAGCATTAAAGGAACTTATTGAAGCTAAAGTCATAATGTTACCAGAGGCAAGAAATTGGGAGCCACAAGTTAAGCCTTCATGGTGGAATGATTCCCATTACTATGAGTTTCATTGAAATAAGGGACATAAAACCAATGATTGCATGCAGTTGAAGCACTTAATATAAGATCTAATCGACAACAAGATTATATTTGTAGAAGGACCCCAAACCAACAATGATCATGGACCATTCAAGAACCCTCTACCCAACTAAAAAAAATGGGAATCTTCTTCTTCAAATACCAAAGGAAAAAACATAAACTATATTTATGACACCACCATTTTGCACATTGAAGGGGTTGATGATCAAACCCATGAAAAATCATATCTTATTGAAAATGATAACTCAACAAATGATAATACCATTGAATATGAACAAAACATCCTTGCAATTGAAAATAATCACCATGATGTCGACAATACCTCACATCAAATCAATGTTATCAAAATCGGAGAGCAACAAGACAACACACCCATCAATGAAATCACATGAGGACAAGCCAAGATAACATTGAAAGGAACTACCCCTTATACATCCAAATCAAATACTGCTATCCTTGCAACACAATATAACATAATATAACATAGTCGATTAGTTACAGAAGATGCCTGCACAAATATCCATATTAGAACTTCTCAAGATTTCACCTGCTCACAAGGAAATCTTGGAACAAGCTCTAGT
The DNA here is from genome assembly GCA_007258455.2 of Sequoia sempervirens. Lineage (NCBI taxonomy): Eukaryota > Viridiplantae > Streptophyta > Pinopsida > Cupressales > Cupressaceae > Sequoia > Sequoia sempervirens. Next base: position 353,340,133 of record VDFB02047230.1, read on the forward strand.
CGCCACCATCGTACCAAACAATCTAGAGGTTTTCCAATTCTAGTCTATGGTGGGACATTTGACTGCACTGCACTACTTGTCATTTTTCGAACATGATGATGTATTTGTCAATCATCCCCATAACATTGCCCTCCACATTGAGGTCTTAATCCATAAACACCATGTCAAGCATGTCCTAATAGATGGAGGAGCTGTCCTAAATATCTGTACTTTGAAACTTGTCCATGCATTGGGCTATTCAGAAAATGCTATTGATCCTAGAAGGAAAATCACAATAAAAACATATGATGATGAGGACATATCTTCACAAGGGTTGATAGTGTTACCTATTCAAGTGGGACCAGTTGTCAGAGATATAGTATGTCAGGTGTTAGACAAAGAATTAATATATAACATACTCTTGGGAAGGCCATGGATTCATGACATGCAAGTAGTTCCATCCACATATCACCAATGTTTGAAGTTCCCTTTCAATGGGAAGGAAATCACTATTGCAGCTGATTCAAATAACCCCCAATATTGTAACACCCTCAAGACTACCGAAGATGCTTTTGTACCACACAATAGGGAAGCTCCAACTCAAGGTTCATCAAATGATGGGAAACAACTAAATACCTTGTCAAAGTGGGTGGAGAAAAGGGACCAGTCAAAGGATAAGGATATCGGTAATGCCAATCTCTTAAGTAAAGAAAGTACATAAAATCCTACTCCCCAAAATTAGGATATTCAACTCGAATCCTTATCAAAACAAGTTGCCAAGATCCAATTGAAAGACAAGGACACAGTGAAATACTCATTGGAGAAATCCTTATGTTTATCACAACTTTCATCTTCTCCAAAGTCATATGGGAAACCATCAACATCTAGACAACAATCATCACAACCCAATACACTCTTTGATGGCACCTTTGTGAGAGCAGGCACATTAGTGGATGAGTCAGATGACAAAGAGGTTTTAAATTAGTTATACAAAGATAAAGAATCATCACAAGCATCCACCTCAAGTGTACAAATGGAGTAGTATGGCAAAGGAAAGACAATCATGGAAAAGATGGGATACAAGGGAAAAGGTCCTATTGGTAAAAGAAAAGAAGGCATCAAAAAACTAATACAACCTATCATAATGCAAGCCAAGGATAAAATAGGATTGGGATATAGAGAATAATCAATAGAAGAATCCTGACAAGAAGTCGTTGAATGAATCCTACAACTAGAAGCTAGTGATGATCATGAAATTGTTTCAAATGAATATGAGTGGGATTTCCTATCTTAAGAGTCTTGTCATGAGAAGGAAATTGATGTGGTACAAAATTATACACCCATATGTGAGGAGGGTCAATGTTTAGGTTATAGACCACTCAAAATAGGATCACAACATATTGATGATTCCAGTGAAGATGATTAGACTTAGAGCGAAATAGATAATTCAAAGGAGAGTTACCTTATAGACATTGATTTTGCTATTGGACAATCCAAAAAAATTACCATTGGAACCCTTACTTCCTCTAACTTTAGCCAATCCAATGACTCCTTACCCCTCGTACATCCCAAACTCATAGATTGGGATCAAATTGAGCCATCAGACATTCCCATATTTTCAAATGATGAGGCCATTGTCAATTTCCTCTGTTCCACCAATCCTGAAACAACTTCCACCATTGAACATCGTAACAAAGTTTCCAACCAAGAGAGTGTCAAATTTTCCAGCTGCAAAATGAATAATTTATATGAAATAGATCTAATGGTGAAAACAATTTAATGGCAGTATCAGATCTAGAAAAAGTAAAAATAAAGTGCATATCCAATAGTGAAAACCTCTTTGAGGCACTGAAGGATGGAAGATTTGACACACTCCCTGAGCACTTTCAGGAACAGTCTAAAGTATTGATTGAACCCACTCAGTCTATCAATATCGGCAATGAAGAAACAATAAAGATCATCCATCTAGTAGAATCCTTGACAGATAAAAAAAAATTGAACTTCATCAAATTCTTCACATAAAGATAGGTCACTTTTTCTTGGTCATATGTCGAAATGCTAGGGATTGATCCAAAACTCATCATGCATCATTTATCACTACCAACAGTTGTTAAACCAATCAAGCAAAAGTTAAGGAAAATGCATCCGCATATTGCCATATTGGTAAAATTATAACTAAAGAAGTTATTGTATGCTGGGTTCATTAGACCAATTGACTATGCTGAATGGATATCAAACATTGTGCTTGTTTCAAATCTAGAAAAGAGCATTAGGATATGCACAGATTTTAGGGATCTCAACAAGGATTTCCCAAAAGATGACTTTCCCCTACCCAACATTGACATCATTGTGAACCTAACAGTAGGACATGGCATGTTGTCACTCATGGATGGTTTTTCTAGGTATAATGAAATCAAAATTGTAGTTGAAGATCAAGATAACACAACCTTCACATGTCTGTGGAGAACCTTTTTTTGGAACGTCATGCCATTCGGGTTGAAGAACATAGGAGCAATGTATCAACGTTCTATGATGACAATATTTCATGATATGATGCACACATTCATGGAAGACTATGTGGATGATTTGTTAGCCAAATCATACACCAAAGAAGGACACCTAGAGATCTTGGATAAAATATTCACCAAAATGGAAAAGTTCAATGTACGACTAAACCCAAAGAAATGTGTGTTTGGGGTGACTTCAGCCAAACTCTTGGGATATATAGTTTCAAAAAATGGAATTGAGGTAGATCCTACAAAGGTCATGGCCATGATGGATATTCCACCACCCAAGAACATTTTTCAACTACGATCGTTGCAAGGGAGATTCCAATCAATCCAAAGATTTATCTCACAACTAGCAGACAAGACCCATCCTTTCACTCACATGCTACATAAGAATGTATCTTTATAATGGGATGAGAAATGTGAAGCAACCTTCAACCAATTAAAACAATATCTAATGAGTCCACCTATCTTGATACCACCAAAAGAAGGGAAGCCACTTTTATTGTACATAGTAACAACTAATATATCATTAGGAGCCTTGTTAGTGTAGGAGGATTCAATAGGAAAAGAAAGGGAAATCTATTATATCAATAGAACCTTAAATGGCTATGATATCAATTACACCTTCATTGAAAAGGCTTGTCTGGTAGTAGTGTTTTCCACCCAAAAATTATGGCACTACATGCTCACCCATACCATCAAATTAATAGCCAAGATAGATCCACTAAAATACCTTCTTAGCAAAGCTAATTAACTGGAAGAAAAGCTAAGCGGGTCATGATGTTGAGTGAATTTGAAATCCAATATGTTGATAGGAAGGAAATAAAAGGACAAGAAATCTCTAATCAGTTAGCTGAAGCACCACTGCAAGACAATCATCCAATGAACATTGAGTTTCCAAACGCTGATGTCTTAATGGTATCAACACAACAATGGGTCTTATACTTTGATGGGTCTTATACATAACATGGATCAGGTGTTGAAACATTGTTTATCTCACCACAAGGACATACCATTCCCAAGTCCTACAGAATGATGTTTCCTTGCACCAACAACATAGCCGAATATGAAGCCTTGATCATTGGAATCAAAGTAGTAGTTGAGTGGAAGATCATAGAGTTACATGTCTATGGGGATTCACAGCTAGTCATTAATCAGATAAATGATGATTATCAAACAAAGGACAACAAGCTGATGCCTTATAAAAGAATGGTGGGTGACTTCAAAAAATACTTTGTGGAAATAAGATTTTAACATATTCCTTGAAGTGACAACAAAGTTGTTGATGCCATGGTGACCATTGCTTCTCTCTTGCAGATTCTGAAGAAACGAGCCCATTACAAGTTCATGGTGGAACAACTATTCAACCCATCCTATGACAACCCTAAATCCTAGGTCATCTACCATCTACCTAAGGCTAACACTTCCCTCTATGGGAAAATCTATATGTACCTAAAAGACAATACTCTCCCTCTCGACTTGTCCCACAATAAAAAATGAAACTTCATTCGTGAAGATGCCTGGCATATGCTTACCATGGATATCCTTTATCAATGAGGTCTTGATGAAGCTATCCTTTGATTTTTGGAACGTAATGAGTCTGAAACAACTTTACGGGAAGATCATGAAGGTGTTTGTGGAACTCATTCAAGTGGTTTAACCTTAGCAAAGAAACTCCTCCGTTTGGGATATTACTAGCCGACTATGGAGAGGGATTCTTTTCAGTTCCTCAAGAATTTCCAAAAGTGTTAGATTCATGTCAATCTCATCCATGTACCAGCATAGAAACTTCAATATTTTGCATCAACATGGCCCTTTTTTCAGTGGGGATTGAACCTTGTGGTGAAGATTCATCCATCTTCATCAAATGGACACAAGTTCATTATTACAACCACTGAGTATTTCACAAAGTGGATCGAAGTTGTCCCTCTAACCACCATCACAGGAAAAAAAATCTCATCCTTTATCCTGAACTACATCATCTATCAATATGGCATCCCTCAATCCATTATAACTAACAATGACAGACCTTTCAAAAATCAAGACATTGATGAACTTTGTGAGAGGTTTAACATCTAGCATCATTTTTCTACACCATATTATCCTCAAGGAAATGGACAAGAAAAGGCCTCAAACAAAACTATCCTGAAGATCTTGAAGAAAACTATCAACAATGCTAGATGTGACTGGCATGTTCAACTAAACCCTGCTTTGTGGGCTTATCAAACCAACATTCGTACCTTGAAAAGAGATACACCATACGCTCTAGTCTATGGATCAAAATCCATTATACCTATTGAGGTTGAGCTACCTTCACTTTGGGTGTCCCTAAAAGGGATCATTTCAGATGAGGATTGCAGAGTGTCTGGGCTATAGGAATTGGAACTCTTGGATGAACATCATCAGCATGTAGTAGATCATCTAAAAGCCTATCAACAGAGGATATCTAGAAGTTACAATCACAGAGTCAAGCTTATAACATTTCAGATGGGTGATTTAGTCCTGAAAGGGAATCCCCATAATCAACAAGATTGAGAGAAGGGGAAATTTGAACCAAACTGGGTAGGTCCCTTTGTCATTGTGTCAGTCTTCAGATCTGGAGCATATCAACTATCCACACTAGAAGGAGATTTGTTTGATGAACCCCTTAACAACTTGCATCTCAATAAATTCTACACCTAAATCATTCAGTGGATCAAAAAAGTCCTAAAAAATACCAAAAACATCATAAAATGTCTTGAGAAAATGGTTTCCTTGATGAAAACCTAGAAAACAGGCATCTTGGTAACAACAAAAAAATAATTAAAAAAAAAAATCCAAAAAAATTAGAAAAATAGAAAAAAGAAAAAATATCATAAAATCTAAAAAAGAGCAATAAAAGCAAGTAGTGAAAACTTGGCAATAGGTGCTATTTGTGATAGGTTAGATTTTCCATCTATTTGAGCATGTCGACCAATTTCTTTCACCATCCATCTTCCTATCCTCAAAAAGCACCATGTACATATCCTGGCATCACGGTCATGTCTCACCCTAGACCGGGGGAAAAATATTGAACTCACTAGGGGCAATAAACTTCAAGCTTGAACTAACAGACAAATAGCAATGGGGAAAACACAACTCAAAGCAAGGATCATAGTGAAACTCAACATTGAACATCAATCACCATAAAAAATGCATAGCACATGCAAATCAAAACAGCCAAATCAAACCAAAATAAAACTTTAAATGGATGATGTTCCTTCTGAATCATTGGTTTATCATGTCAAACATAAATGTTCAATTGTTATACTTTGATTTTTGGTATCATATCTTTGGATTCCCTCAATGATGTATTGAACTAGAGGATCTAGGACAGGGTATGAGTTTTCTTTTTCTGTTGTCTATGAGTTGATCATTGTTACTGTGCAAATTGTCATGGGACATGCTCTACAAAGTATCTCTAATGACATTCTGAATTTGTATGGGAAAATGGTCAACTCTTATTTATTTATGCAAGCAATACTTAGGTCATCTTGGTTTAATTATACCTAGATGCTTGTGTTAACTTGAACTATCAAACATCATGGAAGTAGTCCTCAGGTCATCATGGTCTAAATATGCCATCGATGCTTGTACTCACTTTCAACATTTTAAAGGCCCAATGATGATAAAAAGAATGAAAAATTAGTTGTTACAAATAAAATTTTTTGAATATGAGATCTGCATGAGTAGATTGTATCCATGTTAGTTTGCATCTGTATCTATAGAGTTTCCAAAGTAGCGATAATTTCATAAAGATGTTATCTCTATTATCAATGGATTGAGTACACTTGACATTAACCAAAAACACATCATTCTCATTTATTTGTACATCAGTTGCATCATCATTTGCATACATTAGAAAACATTATCACATCATTCATCCATCCCTACATCACATCATAATATTTGCATTGGAAAACACAAAAATACATGCATTACATTTACATAATCTAAATCATTTCATATAGTGGTTCACTAAGCTTAAATGAGTGAGTCTCTTCCAATTCCCAAAAGAATTGGGAAATATGTCAAGTTTTGTGAAGCTTAACTTAACAAAGAATCAATTGACAAAAACCTTCCTACAACTCTTGGAAGTTGGATATATTCACTCATTCAAGCTTAAGACCCTAGAAGTTTCGAAGCATTGCATAATCATTTTCATCACATAATTATATCATTACAAAACATCATACATTATACATATAATCATTACATCGCATTATCATTACATCCATACATAATAAATATGAACATCCCATATCATCACATCTCATTGGCATAATCAAATCCATCTCACATAGTATAACATATCATTTACATAAGTCCATAAAGCATATCACATGATCACACATTATCATATCACTCTTGCATACATCACATAATCATCACATATCATAAAATATCATTTGTATAAAATGATAAAGCATATAGGATCATCCATCATCATCACATAGACATCATAATTAGATAGAATTAAGTAACATCATACAATCATTTCATCTAACATTCATCCATTCATGACATCATTTATTTGCATCAGAAAAGAACAAAAACATCACATACATTTCATCACATTGGCATAATAGGATCCATCACACACATCATATAGGAATCATTCATAAATCATCATAGAATCATAACACATTAGTTACATCATCATTTGTATCCATAGCATATCATCATCATAAACATATAAATTAAATGCATCCATAGCATATCATCTAATCAAAACCATCATCATAACGTGTAAATTTAATTCATCAACACCATCCATCATCACATACATCATAGGTCATAATCATCACCAAATATCATATAACCTCAAAATCATAATGTCAAAATGTACAAGGATATCCAAAGGTATGAAGAGATACATCAATATAAAAAATGGTAGTGTATCATAAAGTTTGACAACAAGAAGAATATCATCAATGTCTCAGCTGAATAAAGAGTGTATACATGTCTAGGAATACATCAAAAAATCATAAAATGGAGCTATGTCGTGTTCCCCCCAAATGATGATGGCATCCTAAGACCAGTACCTCCCCCTCCACATAAAGGACCCACACTAGGATCTCTCTGATCTCTAGGAAATGGTTGTGTACCACCCACACTAAAAGTTTGAGACTAAGATCTCCCTGACCGAGACTGGGCAAAGCTCTCTCACTGCTGTGGAGGAACCACATCATGATACTGAACTCTATAGAACTCAACCTCATGTGCAGAATGACGAACCTCTCTGAAATAATATGAGGTATCGGTAACTTCCGCAACCTGCTATAGCCTCTCAATGATGAACTTGACCTGCTCCACCCACCATCTCAGGGCATCCCTCTCGATAGTCAATGTGGCAATCTGCACCTGCACCTGTCCTTGAACCTATACATGTACAAGCTATCTCTGTATCTTCTACACCTACTGCCTAGTAGCATCTCTCAGTCATTAGATTCTACACCTGCCCCTATGTCTATACAAGAAGATCCTGTACCTGCTCTAGCTAACCCTGTAAAGTCTCGACCTATACCTGGAGTGTAGAAATCTATGTTTGTTGCTATGGTGAGGGTATCCAAACCTCCACATGTCACCTCTTGCGAGGCACTCTCATCTCACCAACATCTAGCCCTGGACCTTTTCCACCCCCATCATCTCCCCCATCACTCTCCTCATCATCACAATCATTGCTACTATCCCCCTCCTCACTACCTTCCTTCTCCTCCTCACCCTACTCCTCCTCCTCAACCTGCTCCTCCTCTGCCGCCTCTCTTTGTCACCTCCTTCCATGACCTCCTGCCTCTCCCTTTTCTAACAATGGTGTAGGCTCATCTGGAATCATGATCCATGGAAATGGATGTGTAAGCATGTACATGGGATAATTTACTAATATTGATGCATTGGTGATCTTTGGATGCACCTCGCAAATGATGGTTGGCAACACCTGATAGTGCTCAATAGCTACATCATAAGACAAACACATCCCCCACTCTATCACATCCTGTCATCATCATACATAATGGGATACCCCCTAGGGCATGGGCTGAACCTAGCCATACTATCTCAGAACTCTCAGTAACATGAACCTCTAGATGACAAAGTGATTCCTACTAATCAAATATATTGAATGAAACAAATATGGCAGCTTCGTGTCATCCTTGGGCCACTTCTGAATCAACATAGGGCCTCCACATAACATCCTCCAAATCATCCAACGCCCTCCTCCAGTACTCCAACTTGAATAGCCTAGGCTGAGTAAGTCAACCTGCATAGATGTGAACATAGGGCCTCATGGCTGGCCTCTATCTATCTCCCATAGGCTTACTAACTGTAATATGCTCCCAGGCCCAGACCTGGAGCAATGTGACTCTCACTAATAGACTAGCCCCTCAAAAGTAGACCACCTAGTGAAAATAATGATAAAGATCGGCTAACATACAACAACCCCATGCATATCTCATTCCATGCACAATCATGCTCTCTAGGATTCTTCCCCATCCAACTGAGAGCCCCTTTGAGCTGTGGTCAGGACAAGGAACCCTCCAATGAAACCAACTAATACAGAAGGAAATGTGGCATATGCATCAACCATGTCCCTCCATGGAATCTCATAACCACTGATCATATCATCTTACAAAACTCGTCATAGTGCATCGGTCTCACCTTGCTCATGTGTATCATATATGACCAACTCTCCCACCATAGGAATCCATAGAATCTAGTATACATCCTTAGGAGTCACTGTGATCTCACTAGTGGGAAAATGGAAAGTGTTATGCTCACTATACAATCTCTCAGCTAAGGCTGTTAATAACCCAATGTTGATCGTAATATGGGGAATATCGATGAGAGAGGACAACCCACATCATGTAATAATAGTTGTCTCAGGCTATGTCAAATGGAAAATCAAATCCCAAGTCCTTGGGAACCACTCTTTGATCTGTAAACTAGTCAAAGACTCCTATCAACACAAAATTGCAAGTTAGTCCATCAATCAACCAACATCAACCAACATCAATCAATCAATCCAAATCAATCAACCTATCAATCTAATCAGCACTGATGAGACATTGATCAAATCTCATGAGCATCAAATCAATCAACTCAACCTCTCCTATCATGAGGTTTATCAAATCAATCAAATCAACCTCACTTATCATGAGGTTTATCAAATCAATCAAATCAACCTTGCCTATCATGAGGTTTATCAAATCAATTAACCAATAATTGATCCTCTCCTATCATGAGGTAAATTATAATTATCCTATCATTGAGTCTCACCTATCATGAGATCAATGGACATCTAACCTATCAAAATCATCAATCATCATCAACAGAACGACTGAAGCAATCAAACATCATCAACATTGTTGGCCTCCTACAATGATTTTAATAACTAATCCTTTACAACTATGACTTATAGATTGGGCATCTAACCTAAATATCTATCTCAATCATCATGAAGTTGCATTTAAATTTTCAACCCAGGGACATGAACTTGAAATGGGTTAGCACAGTATGTGCACTAGGAACTCTCAAGTAGCCATTTCTATTCTATAGCTAAGAAACACAATATTGAAAGTAAATTGCTTGAAAAGGAAATAAAGAAAATGTTGAACATCAACCAACAACTATGCTAAGAAAAAAATCATAAAAAGAATAAAAGATCTGAGAAACAAATAGGGAACTACTCTATCTGCTTTGGTTGCGGGAATAGACACAGAATGGATTTATAGTGGTTGCAGGAACAGTCAATGCCAGATTTCTAAGTACTAAAATAATAATAATACTAAACTAATGATAAACTAATAAGATGGATTACTCACCAAGTGGTCCCCCTTGGATAAGTATCCTCTAAATTAGCAAGAACTCAAATGCTCAAACTTAGAACTTTATTTCATTCATTGTAAATAATGCATACAAAGACTAATGTATTTGTATTACTAAAACTAGAGAATGAGAGTACAATGTCAAATCATGCAACCTCCCAAAGAAGGAGCATCAAATCATTATTTATACTACAGCTAAACAAGGCGGTCAACTCCATGACTGGGAGGATTCCATGTAGGGAAAATAGGGTAAAGTGGAGTGATGGCGGTTACACATGCATGGAATCTAGTCAGACATGCAAGTCAGATACATACCTAGCATGGCAATAACACCCATGCATGCTTGATCATTAAGGTCCACTACAAGGTAGTTACATTCAGTTGCATGAAGAATCTTTTTTGTCGGTTGCCTTTGACTTGGATCGATTCCTTAGTTGGACATTATGAAGCATGCCTAGCTAGCGGTGTCTTCCTCAACTTAGCACATTAAATCTACATGGCAAGGTCAGTACACATAATAACTACACATCTATAACCACTCTAAGAAATATTCATTAACCACATGGAAAATCAATATAGATAGTTCACATATTATGCCAAATGTCATTAAAACTTGTAGAGATAGGATAACATCAAATTCCAATGGTTTGAGAGAAGCATTATGCCAATACTAACACTTGAGCATTAATTTTCATGACATCTATGAGCAAATAGACTATAGATTCTACCCAATACTAGACTAAAAGCTAGGATCATCACTCCCCCGAACCTAATGTTCTTTTGGTCCTCCAGCAAGGGAAGAGTTGTTCTTCTACTTGGTCAAAGCTCTAAAATTTGCAACTGAGAGTTGTCCAACATCAGTGGATATAGTATGTGTGTTAGGGTCCCAATAGAATCCTCCCAATTTTTCAAACTTGTTCCATCTCTACCTCTCTGTAGCAACATCAAACTGGTAAAATATGAATTTGGCACATGCCACATGAGCATGGGTGGTTGAAAAGTCAAGGGAAGCCAATTTTGCCCCTGTGTTCTCCCAATCTTGATATACCTCTCAATTCTTTTTATTGTTGTAGCATAATTATGGATGGAATGAGGCTTAGCCTATTTCAACTCATTAGTCAAACTATTCCATTTCTGGGATAAACATCTCATGATCTCCTCCTTTGTCACTGTCTTTACCTCATACTCAGTGTAAACTGCCTCAATCTAAGGCATAATCCTATTGCCATATCTTGGTTTGAGCAAAATTTTGTGCCATTCTTTGTAAATGTCCCTTGGGTTGCTCGATTCAGCTCTAACATGTAGAGGGATATCAAACTCCAATTGTTTATAAGTACCATGTTGTTGTCCCCAACTAATCTTATTTTGTACCCAAGACATAAATGCTCTCAATTGAACATCCCCAACATACAACAATGGATTCCAATCATGGTCTTTTGTGACAATATAATTATGTAAATAAAATTCATATAGCAAATTCTTCATTTCAGGGGAGGCAATCCTATAAACATTGAAGAATTCCATGGGGATGGCAATAGAAGGATTCAAACCCAAGGAAAGTCTTGAAATATTAAAAGAGAGATACTTCTCTTTAGGAGCAGAGCATAGACCCTTGGAGGATCTCTACATTCCAGAATCTTTGGTGCCAAAGCTACCATATCATCTACCCTCTACTTCAGAGTGGCAATTTCTAAATTTTTATCCTCAATTTCTTCATCATTCTTTTGAATTTCCTCCATTTTCTATTTTTCCTTTTTCCATTCTTCCTCCCTTCTTTGTATTTCTCTCCATAAATTCAAAATTGTTGCATGTACTATAAAACTAGGAGGATTATGAATGCCTACCAGTCTTTTTGTTGATGGTGGCTCTTCATATGGCACTATTTGCATGGACTCGGACTATCCAATTATCTCTGGTTGCAAGGGTGATGTTTCTTCTTCCTTTTTCTGTAGGGACTCTTGTTATTGCTATGGCTGCAGGAACTCCTGCTTCAGTTCTGGTTGTTGTTACAAGACTTCTTGCTAATGTTGTAGGACCTCTTGCTCATGCTACAAGAAGTCCTATTTTCCTCCAATTCTTCTACAATGTTAGCAAGATCGGCCAGTTTTATACTTTTTGCTCTATTAAATATGTCTTCTTCTTCAACATTCTTCTACTCCATTGGAGCTTTAGGGTCCTCATGTGAGGTCTCACTAGGTTTAGGGCTTTCCTATAGGGGTGTACCAATTGTAGGCCCAACTAGTCTTGATTTCTTGGGATGTCTCTCACATTTTCCTTTGGCTATAGGATGAATAGTATCAACCTTCCTCTTCTTAGAACTTGGCACTTTTATTTCTATAGGTTGTGTTTTAGTCTTCCCTTTTCTCATTTCTACCTCTCTCTATTGTGCCCTAGTTTTCATGAGGGTTTCAAGTGGAACTTCATCATTAGAATCTGAGGAAGAGCTTTCTTTTTCTGAGTTCTCTATTCTAGAAGAACTAATTTCTATAGCTTCTTCTACTACAAGAGGATTCACACTAGAGCGAGTGCCAGAAGTTGAAGCACTAGGAATGGCTTTAGCCATGCTTACTCTCCTGCTAGACCTGCGGGATTGAGGTATAGCCCTAGGTGGCAAGTGCTCAACATTGACAAACTCTTCCCGATGATAATTTTGATCAACATTGATAAAATCTTCCCAAGTCATCACAGATACATCATGCAGAGACTTTTCAACTAGAAATTTAATCAAGCAATATTGGGAAACAAAATTATCCCTAGCCTTTTGGGTCTCGATTGCCATGATTGAGAGAAGAGTGTATAGCATGTTGGGCACATTCATCCTCCTTTTGTGCCTCATGTGGTGCAAAATCTTGAAGTGGATAGAATGCAAATTTGACTGGTGAGCCTCACAAGTGATATATTTGATAACATACACAACTATTTTCTTCCACGGCTTGGGTAGAGACATTCTCTTTGCATTCTATTTATCTATGCTCAATGGGGGGTCATTTGGCTTTGTAAATTCAGCCCTGTCTGACTTGGCGTCTCTGGAAGCAGGGTAATTTTCACCATCAATAGATAACCCAATAACCTCTACAATTATTTCCTCTATTTCCACAACTTCTAACCCTTTTACTATGGCTTTCCCTTCTGAAAACATCTAGGAAAATTTGAGGGAAATGCCTTCATCAAAACCATCCAACTTCAAATAGTTTTGAAATTCAGCCAGGCAATGTGTATCCTTCAGTAAAATATCATGCACCATGGGTTCATTTTGAATTAACCCACCTCCCATTGTCTACAATCAAATAAATGCTCTGCAACTTCTTTTCCTACAATTCCCCTTCTTTCTTGCAATTCCCATCTAAAATCAAATGCACTTCCCTGTAGTGTGCTAAATTCCAAGACCAACCTACTAAATTTCTAGTGCTAGTGTCGACTGAATTTCCTTTCTTTTGTTTTGTCTTTTTCCTTGCAACTCAAGATTACGACAGGGAAATAATGGCAAGAAAAGGAGTGATAAAGGGAAATTATGATAGGAAGAAATGGTGGCTACAGTTATTGTCACTTCACACATGCAAGCCATCCTTTCACTCAGATTCAAATCAGCTCATTTTTAAATTTCTGACACAACCTAATATGGTTTGACACATGGGAAATAAATTCACAAAATATTTTCATCTTTTTCTTTTCCTCTCCCCAACCTAAATTTGAACATGTGTCCACACATGCAAGATGGGAATGGTGATGCAACAGGGAATGATGGTATTTTATGCAAACATCTATACTAACATACAGTGATTAAATGAACACACTTAAAATATGATTAAATATAGCAATTAATGCACACATACCTGAATGTGTGGAATATTTTCTGCAAAGATCATGGATAAAGTAACACTCACCTTGTTGGAAAATAAATTGAGAAATAAATGAAATGAAATGAGGTGAGGTGGAATGAAGTGATGGAAGAGAGAGAAAGGTGGTGATGGATGGGTGGATGGGAAGATGACAAAGAAATGGACTTCCGCATGAGTGAAAGTCTTTACTATGAAACGTGCGTACCTCAATTAGGCTGAAGGAGGTACACTAGGTCCATTTCCTTCGGCTGTAGGAAGCTCTGAGTGTTGGGTGAATTGTTGCAGAAACTCTTCTTTAGAAGCTAGCTTTTGGTATAATATGAGGTGATGACCGTTGACAAGTAATTTGAACCTGACAGGGTCAATGGTGGTGAGCTATAGAACTCCATTAGGAAAGACCTCAACAACTTTGTATGGTCCTAGTCACCTTGTATTCAATTTTCCTACATTGTCCTGGTATCTCGAATCATAGAGCAAGGCCCAATCTCCTAGTTTGAACTTCTTATCCTTGATAAATTTTTCATGCCACTTAATCCTCTAATTCTGCACTATTTCGGTATGTTGCAGGGTTGTTCTTCTTATATCATCCAAAGCATTTACCTACATGATTCTTTCTCTCTCTGCTTCAAAAATATCCATCCCTAAATCCATTGCAGTTTGTAGAGTCTTATGTTCAAATTCAATTGGCATCATGGTTGTCTTTCCATACAACAACTCAAATGGGGTGAAGCCTGTAGTTGTTTTCTAGGTTGTCCTACAGGTGTAAACAACTTTTGGTAATCTATTTTCCCAATCCTTTCTATGGGCAGCTACTATTTTAGTCAGAATGGCTTCAATTTCTCTGTTGGTCACCTCAACTTGGCCATTAGCCTGGGGGCGATAAGGAGTAGACTTTTTGTGCCTTATGTTATACTCATTAACTAGTGTTGCAACAAGAGTTGACATGAATTGAGCTCCTTTATTAGTCACTATTTCTCTTGGGACTTCATATCTTGTGAAAATCTCCTCATAAAGAAACTCTACAACCTTGTTATCTCTTGCATGCTTCATGGCCTTAACTTCTACCCATTTTGTTACATAGTCAATGCATACCAATATATAACACTTACCATTCGATGGAGGGTCACCTAGTCCCAAAAAATCCAATCCCCACTTGTCAAAGGGAGTGATTACCACCTGATGGCAGAGTGGAATCTCATCAGATCTGGTTGGTCTACTCATTCTTTGACATCTATCACATTTTTGGTTATACCTTCCTACATCCTTGTGGAGTGTTGGTGTGGAGTGTTGGCCAGTAATACCCTGTGTTCAAAACTTTCATTATTGTCCTCTTAGCTACAAAGTGTCCTCCACATGGTTCATTGTGACATGAATGCAAAATTTCATATGTCTCATCTTCTCTCACACATCTTCTCATGGCATGGTCAAGTCTAGTATAAAAAAAACATCCAACAATCCAAGAGAAAGGGAAAGATTTTTTAATGAGTGCCCTTTTCTCTTTTGGAGAGAAGTGAGAAGGAACTCTACCTATAACCAAGTAATTGGCTATGTAAGCATACCAGGGTTTTTGTACACTAAGAGAGAATAGATGCTCATTGGGAAAAGAGTCATCTATGGGATGATTGTCTTTTGATGTAGTTAGCCTTGAAAGAAAATCTGCAACAACATTGGCCTTCCCTAGCTTATCCATAATGGTTATGTCAAACTCCTACGTCAACAATAACCATTTTTCCTATCTACAGTGATAAGGCTGCCAGCACTATGTCCATAATAAATTCAGTGCATAGATTACTGTTATTTCAGTCATAGATTCACTGCCCATCTCAAATTCATCGTAAGACCAAGAGAATCAAGTCAATGCCTTAAGTCTTCATAGTCAAAGCATCTGCCAATTGTCACAAGCTTCAGGAACATGAGTAAACAATCCTTCTATGCTTTGTGCTTCATGAATCTACATGAATCCCTTTGTGATGTATTTGTGACCCAAGATCTACTTGCCCTCTTGCATCATCATGAAGCACTTTTCACTATTTAAGAAAAAAATTTGGTCTTCACATCTCTGTAGGACTCTCTTGAGATTTTCCAGTGCTTGATTAAAATCAACACCATAAGTGGTGAAGTCATCCATATAAATCTCCATGCAATCATGAATTTTTTTTGAGAATATGCTAATGATTACCCTCTAGAATGTTGCAGGTGCATTGCACAAGCCAAATGGAAGTACCAAATAGGAATAGGTACCCCATGGATAGGTAAATTTGGTATTCTCCTGGTCTTCTGGTGCAATTTGGATATGGTTGTAGCCATTGAATCCATCTAGAAAAGAAAAGTATTGCTTTCCTATAAGTGTGTCCAAAACTTGATCAATAAAGGGTAAAGGAAAGTGATCCTTCTTGGTGGTAGCATTAAGTTCCCTATAATCAACACAAACTTGCCATTTCCCTCCTTTCTTGGGAACAATCACTAATGGAGACACCCATTGACTCTCTGAAATGGCATAGATAAATCCTGCATCTAGCAATTTCTCTAGTTCTACAATATCTCTTAGTGCAAGTTTAATTCTTCTTTGTGGCTATCTTACTAGAGTGCAATCATCTTTGATATAAATTTTGTGTGTACAAAATTTATGATCCAGTCCCTTTATATCATGATAATCCCATGCAAATGCTTGTTGATGGGTCCTTAATAGGCTCACTAATAACAATTATTGCTCTTCATTCAATTTACTATTAACATTTAGATATTTTCCCTCTAACACCTAGACTTGTGTAGTTAACTCTATCATGGTTGCTTCATTAATACATGGTACCTTTATTTCATATGGCAGCAAGGTATGGAACATACCTATTGTTGTAGGAAGTATGTCTGCAAGAACAATGGCTACAGGAAGAGTGTTTGCAGGAAGATCGTCTATAGGAAGAACATCTGCAGGAACAGTGGCTGCAAGAAGAGTAGGCAAAAGTGTCCTAACCGAAGTAGAAGATGATGCTTCCTCCACTTCATAATGGTTCTGAATGAGATTAGTGAACACTTCATCCTCATATTGTAGTTTCATGAAAGAGCTTCTATCTAGCATCATAAGTTGCACCACAAAATTAACTTCCTCGACCTCTTCACCAACATGGGGCCAAATGGGATTATCTTCATCATGAGATGGTTGACCAGGTGGCTAAAGAACAAAAATTTTAATACTCCTTCCATCTAAAATGGTCATATCACTAGAACAAAATCCAATGTATGCATCTACAGTTTCCAACCAAGGCCTTCTAAGAATGATGGGATACCCATCTAGTGTAGCCTTAGGAGAAAGAATCATAAAATCTACTGGGTATTCCCAAGAATCTAGAACTACCACAAGATCCTCCACTACACCATCAGGCTTAATAGTAGAGCTATCAATAAGCTATAGGATAGTAGGAGTAGATCTCATACTTGCAATATTTAGTTGCTGTAGGATGTCCTTGGTCATTACATTTATTTTTGCCCCTAAATCAATTAGAGTATTCTTTACTTGGATCCCATTTATGAAAACTGCTACTACATGACTACCTAGGTCATTATACTTGGGATTAGTCACTTTTCCCAACATGATATCAGCTAGTTGGCCCACAAAATAAACTATAGTTGGGTCTCTCTTCTTCCTTCCTAGGTTCTTAAGACAAGCTTCCTTGATAGCTTTGTCGTAGATTGGAACATCCTTTATGGCCTAAAATAGGGGTATTTGAACACATATATGCTTTAGCTGATCCAAGATGTCAAAAGTGGTATCCTCCTTTTCTTCTTTCTTCTTGGAAAATTCCAACCTCTAAGGGAATGGTGGTTCTCATTCAGTCTACTTGACTTGAACTGGTTGATAATTTTTAGGTGCATTTGGATGAATGGGATCGTTTAAAAGATCATCCTTCTCTTCCACAAGAAGCTCAGTGATAATGGGATTGGAAGGGCCTGGTAGAGTGGTTCCTGAATGCAATTGGATATCACTTACACTCACAACATATGTAGGGAATTGATTTGAATCAGTAGAGTATACAGGCTGATATTGTGGTTTGTTATTAGGATTAGGTGTGGGCTGAGCTAGTAGTTGAGTTGGTTTAGGTGTATTTGAGCTTGGATTAGTAAGTGGAGGCATTAGAGCAAGCTATTGGGGCTGAGAAGGTGGCTACGTGTAACTGGTTATCTGAGTGGGCCATTGTTGTCCTCCTTTCCATTGATTTATTTCCTACCAATTTCCTAGAGGTGGTTGCCAGTTCCCTTGAAATTGCTACCAATTCCCCTGAGGTTGCTACCACTGGGGTGGAGAATTCTAATGACTGGGCCAAGAATTGGGAGGGTTACTCCAAGGATACAATGGATATCCTCCATAACTAGATGGATATGGGGGCTTCCATTGGTTACCAGATGAATAGGAATTAAAATATGGCCAAGCATAGGATAATGGATCCGGTTGCATACCTTGTCTTGGAGCCCAAGGCTTCCTTTGTGCAACATAGTAGACTTGGTCTTCTTCAATCTGGATTGGCTTGAACTCAGGTGAAATTTTCTTTCTTTCAAGATTAGCTGCCATATTACATCTATAATCCTTCTTCTTTTCTCTATAGTGAGGGCAATACTGTATCAACATTTCCTCTGCATTTCTTGCTTCTTCTTGGCCTAAAGTGTATCTAGTTGAGTAGCTAGATTGTTGATAATGTCTTGCTTGAAGTCTACCAACAAATGATTAATCTCCATTCTTGAAACTCCATCGATAGTTGATTTACCCATTGCAGATTGATAAGCTCTCCCTTTCTTTGAAGCTTCCCTAGATTAATTCTAGCATATTTTCTTGATACCATCCTAGGGAATTTGGGTGATATCTCCTCATCCCATAAGATCCAAGGAATCAGTGCAACTGTCATTGATTCCTCTCAGGAAAAGAAACTTTTGTAAGTCCTCATTAAGTGCATGGTGTGGGGACTTTTGTAGGAAAAAAAAACCTTGCAATGTAATCTTCCAGGTTCTCATCTTCCTTCTAATGCATCCTAAAAATGTCACCTCCTCTCATGTCACTAGGTCCTTGCAGTATTCCTTATATTTCTCAAGGAATTTTGTCTCTATGTCTTCCCAATTTTCCACAGTATCTCTTCCTAGGCTCATGAACCATCTTAATGTAGCCTCTTTCAAAGTGGTAGGAAATAGCTTGAGCCTATGGGCATCCATAGTGTAATCATAACTCCTACAGATTATGTCAAACTCAAATAAGAAGGTATCAAGATCTTCTATGACAAGTCCATAAAACTTTGGGAGTGTTGAAGCAGGGATATTCTTAATGTTGTCAAATTCATTCTGATGGCCAATGGGAAAAGGAAAAGTTGGCTGGTTAGGTCTGTTCCCATTTTCATCACCCATGCCTGCTTGATGTGGTTCCAAAGCAAGTGGGTTCTCAAGCTGATTTTGATCTTCAAAGGAGACTTCAAAACTAGTCAGATCAAGATATGCATCAACAAAGGGGTGTGGATCTTCTTCTTCTTCCTCTTCTAGTAGATTCTGATATTCAACTAGCTAGAATGGATTAGGATTCTTAGGAAGGAATATCCCATAAGCATCCCTTCTCCTTCCTCTATGCATGCGGTATTACTCACTATCAGTCAGCTCACACAAAAAATTGGTAACGAATAAGGGAGGTCATTACTTCCTAAAAGAACAATTTCCAGAAACATTACAACAAGAAAACTAACAATGACTCCAAAAGACTCCCTAGTTTGACACCATCCCCGACAATGACACCAAAAATGTTGGCCTCCTACAATGATTTTAATAACTAAGCCTTTACAGCCATGACTCAGAGATTGGACATCTAACCTGAATAGCTATCTTAATCATCATGAAGGTGCATTTAAATTGTCAACCCAAGGACGTGAACTTGAAATGGACCAACACAATATGTGCACTAGGAACTCTCAAGTAGCCATTTCTATTCTACAGCTAATAAACACAATATTAAAAGTAAATTTCTTGAAAAGGAAATAAAGAAAATGTTGAACATCAACCAACAACTATGCTAAGCTGAAATGCATAATAGGAATAAAAGGTCTGAGCAATAAATAGGAAACTACTCTGTCTTCTTTGGGTACAGGAATAGACACAAAATTGACTTCTAGTGGCTATAGGAATAGTCGATTCCAAATTTCTAACTAAGTACTAAACATAAAATAATACTAAACTAATTCTAAACTAATAAGATTTATTACTCACCAAGTGGCCCCCCTTAGATAAGTATCCTCTAAACTAACAAGAACTCAAATGCTTGAACTTAGAACTTTATTTCATTCACTATAAATCATGCATACAAAGAATAATGTATTTGTATTACTAAAACTAGAGAATGAGAGTACAATGTCAAATCGTGCAATCTCTTGAACAAGGAGCATCAAATCATTATTTATACTATAGCTAAACAAGGTGGTCAACTCCATGACTAGGAGGATGCCATTTAGGGAAAACAAGGGAAGGTGGAGCGATGGCAGTAATGCATGCATGGAATCTAGTCAAACATGCAAGTCAGATGCAGACCCAGCATGGAAGTAACACCCATGCATGCTTGATCATTAAGGTCCACTACAAGGCGGTTACGTTCAGTTGCATGAAGAATCTTTGCTATCGGCTGCCTTTGACTTGGAGCGATTCCTCAACTGAACGTTATGGAGCATGCCCAACTGGTAGTGTCTTCCTCAACTTAGCACATTAAATTTGCATGGAAAGGTCAATACGCATAATAACTGCACATTTATAACCACTCTAAGAAACATTCATTAACCACATACAAAATCAATATAGATAGTTCACATATTATGCCAAATATCATTAAAACTTGTAGAGATAGGATAATATCAAATGTCAATGGTTTGAGAGAAACATTATTCCAATACCAAAACTTAATCATTAAATTTCATGACATATATGAGCAAATAGACTATAGATTCTACCCAAAAATAGACCAAAAACTAGGCTCATCAAATATCAAGGAGTTCAATCAAGAAAATCATCAAACTTCACCAATGCACTAGAATATTCTTTCTATGTGCTAAAAAACCCAATGTGCTAGAGAAATTTATCAATGCACCAAAACAAACCTTCAATGCGCCAAATTACTTTATGCACCAAAACATTTCACCGATGCACCGGAACAGAGTCTTGATGTGCCAAACTACTTGATGCACTATTCTATTTAACCTATGTGCTAATCTAATTGCGCTATGTGCTAGACTAAGTTCTATGTGCTAAAACAATTCATGAATGCACCACTTCGGGCCATCTATGCACTACTTTTTCCTATGCACTAAATCATTTATCCTATGTGCTACTTCAGACACCCTAAGTGCTAATCTAACCTATGCACTATAACAATCTATGTATGCACTATTTCGGCATCCTAATGCGCTAAAACGTTTTAAAATCCAAATTCAAAGAAAAATAAGTGGGAAATTTAAATGCACAAAATACGAGGTGGTTTTTGAGGTACTCACTGGAGGTCCATATGCTGCTAGGTGATTGTGCCACCTGACTCACTCAAACTAGTGCATGTGGTAAGGGATCACCATTTCGCTCCAAGTGTCTCAATCAATCTCACTCACAAAGTTCTCAAATTGCAAAATGCATAAATGACCTTTCTAATCAACTTTTTAACATTTTAAAGGTTAATTAAGTGGCATTTTATGGGGTTGTTTTATTTTTATTTTTCAAAGTGGCCTTAATTAATCAGATTATCACTTGCTAGCTTCTACATCACATTTCATGAGATAAATTTTTTTTGACACACAAAAATTTTAAATCATCATCAAATCATTGAAAATCATCAAAATTTTCAAAATTTTCCAAAACTCCTAAAAATTCCAAAATTCACTGATTTATCTCCCAAGGGGGCATATATTCGTCAATATCTAAAAATCAATGTCTAGGGCATAAAAAAAATAAAATTCTCGGCATTGGTATCAAATTTTTCTTTGAAGCAACGTGTAAACACATTACTTCAAAAAGGGGAAAAATGTATACACCCAAAATCAGTCATGGAATCTAATTAATTAAATACTAGTTATTTAATTAATATTCGAATATGTATAAATAAATTCTCAATTTATTTATATTGTTCACCCTTTTGTCAAGAGATTCCTCCATCCATTTGTCATGTTGTCTTTGGTCAAGGGGACAACTTCTTTATTCTCTTCATCTTCACCATTCATCCTTCTTGTTTGAATTTGGACTGTCAATCATTGCCACCTCACAAGATGCTTGGAAAAGGCTATAAATACAACCCTTTAGCATTGTATTTTGCATCCACATTTGAATGGAGTTATCATGCAGGAACATTGTTTGAGAATTGGAGCATTTTGGAGTCTTATAGTTACATTTTGTATCATGTTTTTCATCATAGTTAAATCTTAGAATAATACTTTTCTTCATAGCTGCATTTTATGTCATCCTTTGCATCATAGTTACATTTTAGATTAACATATTCATAGTTAGCATTTGAGCATATGGAGTATCATTCTAGTGCAATACCATAGCATCTACCTCGAATAATCTAGCACTATCATCCATTCATCATAGTATCCATTATCCTTTCCATCGTATAGTTTCATGTAGGAACTTAGTTGGCTTGCATGTTGAATATTATCTCATTTCCTAAGTTGTCATTTTAACAACCATAGTGCACAAATAAATCTGAGGTCCAAATGGTTTAATAAATCCTTGGGAATAGAGGACAATGAGACGTTCTTAAAAGATTTGTTTAACTACAAAATAGAGTAGTTTACTTATTTCAAATCTTTGATATAATTCATTTCATTAAGGTTTATGTTGATTTACTAATATTTCCACATTTCACACATGCATGGAGTGGATTGGATGATATGTTTATTAAACACTTTTCATACAATATATAAAGTGACATAACCCTAGAAAAATTATACACAACCAAAAAAAAAGAGGGGGAGTCACTCACATCATTCGATCAAAGATGGTGAAGAATGGCTAGTAAATTTCCCTATCCCATACCTAAAAAACAATTAGTTACCATTTTTATGGAAAGCCTTAACACATAATTGATGGTTAAACTCCAAATCCAATGTTACACCACCTTTGAGGATGTCATTGAAAAAGGGTCTTTATTGAGAAAGCTCTTGTGGCAAAAGGATTAGCCAAAATTTTCAAAGAAACCCCAAATTCTCCTTGTGACAAAAGAAAATTCTTGTCTCAAAATAAGAACGACCCAATGATGGGGTAGTTGATGCTAAAGTGGTAAACAAAGGTCACCCCATAATTCATCTTAAAGGTCCATCCATATCAAATACTCCAACATATAATCATGATGAGACAATGAATGTGGTCCAAAGTAACCAACAACAAAAAGGTTCCTCATGAATGAATATGCCCAAAAGAGCATACACACCCTTAGGGAAGACCATTGAGTCTATTTTGAAGAAAATTTTAAAATCAAATGCCATTCAACTTTCAGACCTTAAAGAATATTAAATGACATTGGTTGCACCTATTTGGGTGGAAAAATAGGGTTCACCAAAATGAATCAACAAGATGATGAACCACTAAGTTTTCCCACACAAAACACAATAATTGTGATGTAATTATGAGAGCCAAAAGATGTAAATAACAATTAGAAATGATACCTAACTATTATAGCAACTATGAGGGAAGTTTTTTGAGCTCTGAAAAGAGTTGTCTACCTTGCTAAAAGAAGCCTATTTTTAGGGCACAAAGGACTCATTGGCATTTAGTGGTGAATGGGTCCCTATAAGGGTTTCTAAAACTAAGATTTGGGTTATTTTCCTTGATGTCTACACTCTCAAATTCTTGGTTGTTAGATAAAAAAAACATGTGCTTAATTTTGTAGCTTCAATTCTTTATTCTTTCACTTTAAATGTCAACTTTGCAACTTGACAACTTCGACAATTTTTCTCTAAACTTGCTCTCCAATTGATCTTAACCTGTAAATTTGCAAACAAACGTTTAAGGGAAGAAAAACTTGTTGATTATTAGTGAAGAGGGGTTTTCCTAAGTCAAATCCCTTGTAGTTAATTAAACCAAATTATGAGATAATGAAATTGAAGCATGAAACATGAAATGATGTAATGTAGATACCTTGGATCTATTGTCTTGTAATACAAATCTACAATCTAACATGTAGTGCCCATGAATAATGTAAATCTTGATCCTTGGATATGATGTGAAATAGTTCTTGCAAGTATATCTTCAATGCTACACTCAATTTCTTAGCTCAACAACATGTATGAATTCATCAAACCCTTGAAATGATAATATGATCTTGAATTTATGCAATAAACCTTGAAAATCTACCTTGAAATGTCTTCAAAAATGCTAGATTGTAATTTTATCTAATGCTTATAAACTTGAATGCTTGGAGACTTAGAATGAATTTCTAGGAGAAACAATGTGAATTAACCCCTTATTTATACCAAATTAGGAGATTAACCTTGAAATTTAAACAATTCAAGTCGACACTAGATCTAGATTTTTTTTATTAAATTATTGCCATAATGAAATTCAAAAAAAGGGGGTACTCATTGAGGGAGGACCCATTCACCACCTAGGGTGAATGGGTCATGGCTCAGATTTCTAGGACCAAACCCTGGGGGATGGAAAGAGGGTCAAAAATCCATGTAGAATCAGTAAAGAGAGGGGGGTCCTATTAAGGGAGGACCCATTCGCCACCTAGGGTGAATGGGTCTTGGCACCATTTTCTTAGGACCTTGAATTTTCCCAATTAAATGTTATGTAATTTAAATTTTGGGTGTTGGGATAGATCTTCAGGAAGTGTCATAAATAAGGTTTAAATTTGAATTAAAGGGGTTAATTAACTCCAATTAACCACAATTAACTAAGGGGACTCTAGATAAATGTGAAAGTGTGTTACAACACTTTACAACACCTAAATAGGGTACACATTAGGCTTAATTCATTAAATAAACCATAGAAAAGTGTGAAAGATTGGTCAAAAAACTTTACAACACTCTTGCAAAGGAAAATTTAAGGTATATTTTAATTAAATAAGGACCCTAGAATGATGTGAATGTGTACAACACATTACAACACTATTCCAAGATACAATTAATTCAATTTTATGTCAATTATTCAAATTAAGTGTGAAAAAGGATTACTTTTTCCAACACTATATTTTACCCCACTTTAGTGAGAGGATGATCCCATGTCAAACTCACACTAAAGTAGACATTCAAGATGATTAAGTATGCATAAATATCAAGGATACATGATCATACCCTATTAAAGGGCAAGAGGAATAGAGAAAAACTAAGGATCAAGCACAATCGTCCCAATGCGATGTAGAATGAGGTTGTTTGTTGAAGAAAAAAGATGAAGCTTCGATGGTACAATGTTATGTGGAACACATCTAGGCTATTTTTCCAAGAAAAAGGATCAAGCTTGCATGGTCCAATGTGATGTGGAATACATCTAGGCTATTTGTCCATAACATATGTTGCTCACTTTGGGGTATTGGAACCTCAATATATCCACTAGGTGAGTTGTCCCAACAAAGTAGTAAATGAGAGAATCATATTGGCCTCTCATATGATACCAAAGTTATCCTCTTGACAACTTCGATAAGGTACCACAATGTAATGCTTTTGTAAATTATTTTTAATGTAAAATTTTGTTAAAGGGGATTTTTCTTTGTTCATGTAAAGGTCTTATTCTTAGGGAGAATTGTGCCTAATGTCTCCAAGAGAGGACAAGTCAAGGTGTCAGATCATCACTCATGGGATTCCTCATTCGCATCATTCCATGATAGTAGATCATAAACTCTTGGACAGCATCAAACCCAATGACACCACTAAGAAGATGACACTAGAAAAAAAGGAAAATCATGCCACAACATTTTCTCAAAAGATGTCATCGATGTATGCCCCCACTTTAAAGCAGTTGCTACACCATTACTGTGACCAATTGCTTTAAAGTAGCCAATTTTTTTGTGTAAGACAAGTGACATTTCCTCGAATAACCCTATGCCAAGTCATATGTTTCCAAGATAAGCAGTGTCATGAAATAAGAAAGAAGGGTTGCCCCACAAATACATAAGGGGTCTATGGATTTGGGGTCAGTATGTTTTTGCTACAATGTTGTCATAGAGCATGGAACTGTCATCATTCCCTAAATATACATAGAACTGGAAGACTGACATAAAGAGAGCGAAAATAAAGGAAAATCATTTTGATTCAACATGGAAGAGACCTTAGAAATGTCTCAATTCCTTGCATCATCCCTAAAATGAAAGCGTGAGATAAATGAAAAGGATAAAGAAAAAGCTTTTAGGTCAACCTAGAAGAGACCTAAATGTCTCGACACCTTGCATCATCCCCAAAAGGAAAACGCAAGACAAATGAAATGATTAAGACATATAGAAGAATGAAAGATACATATAGAGGAATGCACAAAAAGAGAGATAGATAAATCAAATGAAACAACATAGGGGATCACATTATGCAAATACAATCACACAAAGAAGACATGGAAATTCAAAATACTAGTAAGGAGCATTTGAGTCAACCTAAAGAAGGTCATTCACATCTCAATATCAGTCAGTATAAACGAAAGGTCGACAACTAGAAAAAGGGATAAGAGAAAATTTCAAACTAGGAGAAGCACCAAGTTCAACACTCTTTTTAAGATATTTTCCATTTAAGCTCATAGAAGAAGAAAACAATGTATTCAACTCATCATCCACTTGTTCATCAATCTTTTCAATGTCAATATCATCATCTAGATTTATCACAATAGGAGGTCGAATAATGATGTCCATGCAATGTTCTTGTTTATGTTGTGGTGAAGGTATAAGATCATCATGCTTTTCTTCAGGTAAGTTTGGATTCTTATTTTCTATGTTTTTCTTATCTTCTTGAGTTTGTAATCTACGAGTAATAGCACAACACCTACACCTACACTCTCTAGCTCACTTCGATTTCACTTCAATATATTATCAATTTGTGTTTGTGTAATAGTGGATTTGTTAATAATAGGTTCCTTCTCTTCCTTGGGAGGAATAGAAGAAATAACATTAGGTTGTTCAACTACTTTCTATTTGGCTTTATAAACTTGTTTGAATCTAGGATGGACAACAAGATTGTTTGTGTCAGCTCGTGGTCTCTTGAAGGAAATTACAGGAGGTTTTTCTATAGGTTTTTCTTGCATGTTTTGAAGTTATTTTGGTTTGATCATTACTTCATCAAGGATAGGTGTTTCATTTATAGGTTGAGGCATGTTTCAAAGGGATAATTCTACTATTTTATTTTCCTTGAAATTTTGATATGAGTTGAAAAAGAGATCCTCATGAGGCTTGATAAGTTCCATAGGTTCAAGCCAAAAGTAATCTAATGAAAAATTCCCTTTTGTTGATGCAATATTAAATCCATTATGATGTATAGTAAAGATATCACTAAAAAATGGAAACTTTAGAAATTTATGCACAGCCGTAGGGATGACACTCATGGAGTGAAGCCATTGAGGGTCTAGCTTCACATGAAATTGGTCCAATTGTAGAATGATGGAAAATAAAATAGCTAATGTTTTCAATCCAACTTTTAAATGGAGATCTATCAAGCCTTTTGTAGGGCAAGCAAACCCATTATGTGTCTTGATCCATGCTTTCAGTTTGCTATATGTATCTTGATATAATTCATTCACATATAGGAATTCTTCAGTGATCACATTAGTGGGATTTTTATTGATTCAACTAGCTATGTAAAGTGGACCATCAGGTGCACACTTAGGTGTGTCATTTTGTGAGAAATCAATGTCAACAAGCATTTTAGTTGAGCCCTTACAATCTCTAGTTTTGATAAATGCTACCACTTTCTCTACATGATGTGGTTTCATATGATCATTATCCATGTTCATATTGTTCTTAGTTTTAGTAGGAGGATTGAATGTGGCATGTATGTTGTTATTGTCTTGTTTGTTCAAGTATTCATGAAAGAAGCAACTAAGGTTATAGATGATTTGTGTTTCATTCTGAGTTTTAAGCACTTTCCTTAGATTTTGTATAATGGGAACCATGCTAATGTATATGCATTCACTAAGGATATGGGATTATAATATTTCTATCTATTCATCTAGCCTATCAATAACATCATGCACATTGATCGTAGGAAGTGAAGTCATGGGTAATGAAGTATGCAAACTATGAGCCATGAAGGGTTGATTCTCAACACATAGATAAGAAAGAGAGTCAGAAAACCCAAGATCCATAGTGAGTGAGATATTGTGGGATGACATGAGCCTCAAACTACATCTTATAATAGTATTGTGAATAGGACACCAAGTTGTAAAGCTCATACAAGTTTTACAAACCTAGTGTGCAAACCCTAAAATAGAAAAGGGGCAATGCAAGAACCTACAATGAAATGCAATTTTTAGATTCTAAGCAATACAATTTATTGATTACAAAATGCAATAAACTGAAAATGAAATGTTTCAATACAATTTTGAATTTTTAGCAATGCACTAAAATGAAGCAATTTAAGCTAAATGCAATAAAATTGATGAAACAATAAATTAGGAAACTAAAACAGGAGTAACAACACCAAACACAAGCTAAAAATTGAGATTTTAGTGTCTAGAAAATGTAGATCTGTAGCTAGCAAGGACTCATTTTCCAGTAAGGGAGAATGGGTTCTAGTTAGGTTTCTTTAAGATGTTTTAGTGGATGTTAAAGTGATTTTTAATGCCTTTTCAGATGCCAGCAGATGTAGGTTTAACATGATCAGGGCCCCATTCTACAGTAAGGGTGAATGGGTTCTGGTTAGGTATTTTTAAACTATTTTTTAATGATTTGCAAGCTTTCAATAATATCATTCAGTTCCAAATCTGAGGCTGTGAGTTTCAGTTTTTTTAGAAATACAATGTGAAAATTCTATGAAAAGGTGAATGCAAAGGCCTAATTTGAAATGAAATTTTGTTTTTATTTTCAAATGCAAATAAATGAAGTCTAAATGAGATGCACAATGATTGATTTATTTTTGTATTTATCAAATTTAGAGAGATGCAAAACAATGCAAATCTAAACCCTAAATGAGATGCAATTGTAAATGAAATGAAAGAAACCATAAATGAGATCTTAATTTAATGAAAATGAAATGCAAGTGAATGCGAGATCTAATCTAAGATGCAAACACTTCAAAAATTAGAAAATTGTAATGTTCAATATGTCAAGTTCATCATTAATGTTTGGGTGGAAAAATAGGTTTCAACAAGATGATGAACCACTAAGTTTTATCACATAAAACACTATAATTATGATGTAATTATGAGAGCCAAAAGATGAAAATAACAATAAAAGATGATACCTAACTATTATGGCAACTATGAGGGTAGTTTTTAGAGCTCAAAGAGGTGTGTACCTTGATGTAAGAAGCTTCTTGTTAGGGCACAAAGGACTCATTCGCCTTTAGTGGTGAATGGGTCCCTATTAGGGTTTATGAAACTAAGATCTAGGTTATTTCCCTTGATTTCTACACTCTTAGATTCCCAGTTATTAGCTCACAAAAACATGTACTTAATTCTATAGCTTCAATTCTTCATTATTTCACTTTAAAGGGAAACTTTGCAACTTGACTACTTTGACATTTTTTTTCTAAACTTGCTCTCCACTTGATCTTACCCTATAAATCTGCAAACACACATTCAAGGGAAGAGAAAATTGTTGATTGCTAGTGAATAGGGGTTTTCCTAAGTCAAACCCTTTGTAGGTAATCAAACCAAATGATGAGATAGTGAAATTGAAGCATGAAACATGAAATGATGCAATCTAGATACCTTGGATATTGTCTTGTAATAAAAATCTGCAATCTAACATGTAGTGGCCATAAAGAATGTAGATCTCGGTCCTTGGACATGATGTGAAATAATGATTGCAAGTAGATATTCAATGCTACACTCACTTTCTTATCTCAACAACATGTATGAATGCATCAAACCCTTGACATGATGATATGATCATGAATTGCTGTAATAAACCTTGAAAATATACACTGAAATGCTTTGGAAATTGCTCTTGTAATGCTCTAATGCTTGTAAACTTGAATTCTTGGAGACTTGGAATGAATTACTAAGATAAACAATACGAATTAACCCCTTATTTATACTAAATTAGGAGATTAACCTTGAAATTCAAACAATTCAAGTTGACACCAAATCTAAAAATAAACATTATTAAATTCCCACCACAATGAAATTCAAAAAAAGGGGGTCCTCAGTAAGGGAGGACCCCGAGGGAAAATGGGTCCTGGCTCAGTTTTCAAAGATCTAACCCCAAGGGATGGAAAGAGGGTCAAAAACCCATGTAGAATCAATGAAGAGAGGGGTGTCCTATTAAGGGAGGACCCATTCGCCACCTAGGGTGAATGGATCCTAGCACCATTTTTCAAGACCTAGAATTCTCCCAATTAAATTTTATGTAATTTAAATTGTGGGTGTCGGGATAGATCTTTGGAAAGTGTCATAAATAAGGTTTAAATTTTAATTAGAGGGGTTAATTAACTCCAATTAACCACAATTAACTAAGGGGACCCTAGATAAATGTGAAAATGTGTTACAACACTTTACGACACCTAAATAGGGTACACATTAGGCTTAATTCATTAAATAAACCCTGGAAAAGTGTGAAAGTGTGTTACAACACTTTACAAGACTTTTTATAAGGAAAATTTAAGGTAAATTTTAATTAAATATGTACCCTAGAATGATGTGAATTTGTACAACACATTACAACACTATTCCAAGATACAAATAATTCAAATTTATGTCAATTATCCAAATTAAGTGTGAAAAGGGATTTACTTTTTTTGACACTACAAAACTGAATTGGTGAAATGAAAATGAATTCTCTAAATACCATCATTGTAAAGGACATAAAATATCATCTTGTTGAACACTCAATAACCTTATCCAATACCTTATTAAACAAGGTGAAATTTCAGTAGATAACTCACAAGGTAAGACCAATGTTGATCACACCATATTCAAAACTCCCTTGTAAGTCCATAGGAACTAGAAAGCTTCCAGTTAAGGGAACAATAACAATGCTAATTATACCAACGTTGCACATAACTATAACATTAATCACATTCAAGCCCTTGATAATCATGTTTCTACCATCACCATCAATAAAAGTTCATATTGTGCAGTTACCACCCCAAGAGCTAAGGTGACCTTACAAGGAGTTGCCTCAAATCCGCAACTAAAAAGCCAATATAACCTCCTATATCATCTAGGAATGACAACCACAAAAATATCCATTCTTGAACTACTTCGCATATCCCTTGAGCACAAGGATAGTTTGGATAAAATCTTGCAAGATAAATTCATGCCCACAGTCCTAAATGTAAACCAATTTCAGGCCATGGTAGGATACCTAGCTACACCCCACCATGCCAATTTTTTTGAACATGATCTTTCTGCACAAAAGACAAATCATAATGATCCCCTACACCTTGAAGTCTACATAAAATTAGACGAGTCTTGGTAGATGGTGGAGTGGATAGAAACATATGTACATTAAAATTTGTCACATAAATGGGATTCTTTGAGGCTTGTGTAGATCAATATAACAAATTTTTTATCAAGGAGATTATGAAAATGTTGAGTCCTTGTCTGAAGGATTAATTACACTTCCTATGACAACTGGCCCTACTATTTAGAATACAATGTTCCATGTCTTGGATCTAGAATTTCCCTAAAGTATTCTTCTCTGTCATGCATGGATTCATCCCATGAGGTTTGTGACTTCCACTTAACATCAATGCCTAAATTTTTCCCATAATGTTACTTAAATTACAATACTAGTTGATCCTAATCCTTCCCAGTATTGTAGTAATCTGAGAGGAACCACTGAATACCACTGAATATCAAGTGCCTATTAATTGAGAAGCTTCATCTTCTGTCTCATCACACTATATTGATCCATCTTCCTTGGTCAAATCATCCACTCCATTCACCGCACCTTCTAAACCCAAAGTCCACATCCATGACAAAGGAAGTGTGGAATACATCATGGAGAGTTTATTTTGTGTTAGAAAGTTGCCTAAATCACCAAAATCTTATGGTAAACCTTACCTTATTTAGAAAGAGCCTAAAATCATCATCTACAATGCTCCTATCACATTTATCAAGTGGGGTAAATTAAGCAAAGAGCCTATAGGTGAGGATATTTCTACATGGATTTATAAGGATGAAGAAGACATTGAGCGCAAGCAGTTACCCATTGAGTAGTATTGAAAAGGGTTCTTGGTCATGAAGCAACAAGGATTTGATGGGCATACTAGTCTTGGTCTAAATAAACATGGAATGATAGAAATGATACTGACCTCTTAGTTACCAAAGAACACTGGGTTGGGGTATGTACCACCAAAAGTGAGTCCTCCTAGTACTAAGTTTCCTTCGGGTGAGAATGTTAACAATTCAAATGAAATCAAGACATCTGAGGAATACTTTACTGAAACTAACTCTAATGAGTGGGAATGTGACCTACACATTAGTGAATATGACCTAGCTGATATCTTTCAAGAGATTGACTTATCATCCTCCTCAACCAATATCATGGACATCAATATATGGATTGATTCCTTTTTGGATCTTAAAAATACCCTTGTTTTCACCATATCTTCCTACTTATTGATCCTTGATGATACTGATGATAGACTACCTCTTTTCTACCCACATCTAATAGATTGGGACCAAGAAAGACCACCAAGTTTAGACACATTCGAGAACAACAAAGCAATCACTGAGTTCATGGAACTTCATGAAGGAATACCAAGTGGTAATCATAAAGTTGGTTTCATCATAGATCTTAACAATGCAACATACTTTAGAGAGTCTACTCCTCTCTCTAGTCACAAAAATGAGAAAAATAAAAATAAAAAGAATAGGTCTTCAGGTGAAAATAAAAAAATGCCTTTAGAATAGGAAAAAGTAAAAATAAAGGATGTATCTGAAAATGAAAACCTCTTTGAGGCACCTAAGGATAGAGGGATGGATAGTCTCCCCATTGACTGGGTGAGATCTCCATTTCTTGTCGAAGAATCAGAAGAGGTCAATCTTGGAACGAAGGAAAATCTTAGAATCATTGAACTTGAAACTTCTTTGACCATTTACGAAAAACCAGAGCTCACTACTTTCTTTTTAGAGAGAAAAATCAATTTTGCATAGTTATATATTGGTATGCCTGGGTTGGACCTTGAACTTGTTCTGCATCATTTACCATTGATTCTAAATGCTAAGCTTGTCAAGTAGAAATTAAGGAGAATGCACCCACAAATTGCACTCCCAGTAAATATTGAATTGAAGAAAATTCTAGATATTGGCTTCATTTATCCCATTGACTATGCATAGTGGATATCAAATCTTGTTCCTGTCACTAAACCAACTAGTGGAATCAGAGTGTGCACAATTTTTTGAGATCTTAATAAAGCTTATCCTAAGGATGATTTCCTATTTCCTAACATTGACATCAAAGTGGACCTTACAACAGGATATGAGATACATTATGACTTATGGATGGTTTCTCAGTATACAATCAGATCAGAATTGATCCCAAAGATCAACAAAAAACAACTTTCACCTGTGCTTTGGGGTACCTTTTATTGGAATGTTATGCCATTTGTTCTCAAGAATGCTAGACAAACATATTAGAGAGCTATGACCACCTTTTTTCATTACTATATGCATACACTTATGGAAGACTATGTTGATGATTTATTGCCAAAATCATATAGAGAGAAATAGGGGAGAGAAAGAAAGAGAGGGAGATAGAGATATAAAGAGACATATCTCTCTTTCTCTTCCCATATCTTTATATATACTCTCCTTACCTTTATCTATATATCTCCCTCTCTATACCTCTCTCTCTATATAACTTCCTATCTCTATCTTTATATCCCTCCATCTCTCCCTCTCTCATTCTCTTCCTCTCTTTTTATCCCCCTCTTTATATCTCTATTTCTCTATCTCCTTCTCTATCTCTCTCCCTATCTTTATCTCCTCACCTCACCTTACTGTTATGCCTTGCATAACCACCCCATTTTAAACTTGTTTAAAATAGGTCCCCCTTGTTCTGTTATGTTTCCTTTGGCCTTTTGTTTTCTGCCTTAGGGGTTTTTTGTTTTGTTCTGGTGGACACAAAACCAAGACCGAAACCGAACTTTGGAAATTCTTCTAAGTTATAGTTTTCATTCCATTCTCGGTTCTGGTTCTGCCCCTTTGCGCTTGTTCTTTTTGTTTGGGCGGGCGTGGGACACAGAACGAAACTGAACTTCAAAACTTTTTCTAAGTTCTAGTTCTGGTTCTGTTCTGGTTCTAGTTCTGCTAGTTTCCTTTGTCTTTTTGTTTGTCATCCTTTGTTCTGGCGAACGTGGAATGCAAAATGAAACTAAACTTCAGAAATTTTTCTAAGTTCCAGTTCTGTTTCCCCTTCCGGTTCCGGTTCTGCCAGTTTTCTGCATTTGTTTGTTTCCTTGTTGTTTTGGCGGATGTGGAACTGGGACCGAAACCAAACTTTGGAATTTCTTCCAATTTTTGGTTTCTGTTTCATTCCCAGTTCCGGCACTGCCAGTTCCTTTGTTGTTTTGGCAGAAGCGGGACGTGGACCGAAACCAAACTCTAGAAATTTTCTAAAGTTCTAGGTTCCGGTTCCGTTCTGATCCCGGTTGTGCCGGTCTTGTTTGTTTGTTTTTCCTTTGTTCTTTGTTTTGGGTTGTGGGGTGTTTTCTCCCCTTCTTTTTCTTCTTTCTCATCTTTTTCCTCTTTGTATGTTGTCGGAGGCAGGGTCAGGATGGAATCAAAACCTGAAACTTTGAAAAGTTTCAGTGTCGGATTTGGTTCTGTTCCCACCCCCGTTGTGGTTTGCCTGGGATTGGTTTTTGCTCTGATCTTGCTTGTGTTTGTTTCCATGTTTTTTCCTTGTGTTTGTCTCTTTTACGGGGCCGGGTTCGGGAAGGATTTGGGATATGGAGTTATTTCCAACTTTAGTTTCCTCATCTAGTTCTGACTTTGCCCCTGCCCTGCTGTGGTCCTCGGTTACTTTGCTTTTTGCAAGGTCGGAGTCAGAATGTGGGTTGAACTTGGAAATATAGGTTATTTCCATGTTTTGTTCCCGTTCTAACTCCAGTCTTGGTTCCAATTTCATTTTGGCTCCACCCCCGCCAGTATTATAGGTAAGTATGTTTTTGGTTCGGATTTGGTTCCGCCTTTCCCAGAGTCAATTTTTTTTGCTAAATTTGAGAAATGGAAAGGTGTGAAAGGTAGGACGAAGAATGATGTTTTTCTATTCTTTAGAGGGCTGATGAAGGCATTATTTTGTAGGGTTAAAGTATTTCAAGAGCATCTGATGCTGTTCTCAAGGAAGTCAACCCACATAGGATCTTCAGACGGTTAGAAGTCGTTCAAGCAGAATCGCATGTCGGTGAGACACTAGCCATGTCTCCCCAATGCTACAATGCTCCACTGATGCTATCGACATAACTTACAACTATCAGCAAGAGGTCATAATGAGCTGCAAGAGTCTCCCCTACACCCAACATGAACACATCCATCAGCAAGACCGAAAAGTCAGAGCAAGGTCT
This sequence comes from Sequoia sempervirens, assembly GCA_007258455.2. Classification (NCBI taxonomy): domain Eukaryota; kingdom Viridiplantae; phylum Streptophyta; class Pinopsida; order Cupressales; family Cupressaceae; genus Sequoia; species Sequoia sempervirens. The sequence goes on from VDFB02047230.1 coordinate 353,375,943, forward strand.
TAGCGAGCCTCCATGTCACACCAAAATGTCCTACCATCTGCAAGACTTCAACAATCGCTATGACTCCCAATGAACCTTCAGGTCACACCGAAGTGTTAAGCCATCTCCAAGAGATCCTTAGTCACTAAGAGTCTCTAAAGGTCACACCTCTCCCCGATGCTACTTGTCACTAGGAGTCTCACCGAAGACATCCTTGTAAATAACTATCGGCGAGACATACATTATCAGGATGAGTCATTCTGAAAGTTCACATTTCTCCCTGACTCCATCATCACCAAGAGATCTCCCCGGGAAAAGAGAGGTAGGAAAACTCACAGTGATAACTCCAGTTGGTAAGACAACAACAAGGTCTTGGCAACCTGAGCATTCCACAAGGTTACATAGCTGCTAGTCAGCCAGACAAAAAGAATGTCACACTAACTTTGCTTTCTTTCAAAGGTTTCACGTCAATAAGTTTGAGACACATTTTCCAATGGTGTTCATTGGCAAGAGTAGGTGGACATGAATGGAGGTACCCACGAAACATTCAAAGCCACTCTGCGGAGCAGTTTTCAAGGTCGAGGATGAAACGCATGAAGTCTTAATGGTGGACTCGAAGGCTACGAGTTAATGACGATGGTTGTAAAAGATCTGGAAACCATGCCTGAGAGTGATCTTTCACCGACATGAATAGAGTATATGCATTTAATGCATCCTTGACTTGTTCAAACTCTTCTAGGGCTGACGTGTTTTGGAACCGACTCATTTTGTAAACCCTAAAACGAGGCTGAAACATTTTTGGCGTGCATGTATAAATATGGCACTTTTTCCTCTTTGTAAGGGATAGATATTTTTAGGATACATAGAGAGATTTTTAGGACATAGACATATATAGAGAGATAGATAGACATAGACATGAAGAAGGATCTTCTTCTTCTTTTGGTTAAGAATTAGCAGTTACGGTTAGAAGGTAGATAAACTCAAGACTAGAAGTAGAGTAGGAGTTAAGTTTAGTAGTGGGAGGTGATGTATCTTCCATATTTTCTTAGTATAGATGGAGATAATTTGAAGACATGGGTTTTCTGTACACTCATGATCTTGCCAGATTTGTAAATGTTGTTTATCTGTTTCACCAACAGTAGAAGCAGACATATTTAAATCTACTTCATATTGTGCTCCAGAATGGTATTTATCTTAGGTTAATTATTTGATTTGGAAAGCTTTCAAGGAATGAAATTTTATTTTATGTTTTGCTTGAATGATGAGTTGAAATATATTGTTAAAGTTTGCACTGTAAATGAATGAAAATTTGTATTAATTACAAGTTAGCTTTATTCTACAGTTTCAGTTTAGAGATTCCTTGGAAGGTACCAAGTCTGATTAATGGGATGAATCAACATTCTTTTCAGTTTAAAAGCTTTAATCTATCTTTTTCTATTTCTTTAAAACCACCGGTTAAAGTAGGTTTAAATATATGTTTGATCTTATAACAATCCAGAACCTGAAAACCAGTAGGCCCCTTGAACATTATAGCCATATTGACCACTTCGTGAAACAACAACGTTGTGAACCAACATCAAAGGCCTTGGGAGGTGATCATTTTGATTGCTGATTGTCTTTTTCAGGAGAGGTGAGATATTTCACTTTTATCTTACCTACATGTTGTGGGTCAACTTGGCACCATCACCAGATATGGTGCTAGAGGGAGGGCCTTGAGAAATTTTGGATTGTTGTGAGTTGGAGTGGGTTAGATCTTGGAAAACCTAGCTACGATGGGCAACCCTTTATGTATACATGGATTTATTCATGAAATCCTTGGTCACATGTATGATAGGCTTCCTTTATTTTTCCCTAACAATGGAAAAAATGCTTTTAAACATGTCAATATTTGCATAGATTTAGCCATTTTTCTTTGGATTCAACATGAGGATATCGTTTATCAATTGTTCATCAAAACACGTCAAGGTACAATGAGGCAATGGTATGTTAATCTGCCACCAGATTCTATTTGTTCATGGATAGAATTAAAAATCTTGTTCTTAGATTAATTTGATCCTTATACGCATATGCGGAACCCATCACTTCAATTTGTAGCCATGAAAAGGTTACCACGTGAATCAATTATGTAGTTCAATCACAAATTCCTTCTTATGTTTAAGCGAGTTATAAATTCAAATCTAGTTATTAATGATCATGTGGTAAAAGAACATTACTATTGGGGTTTGCATAATTTATTGGTAGCAAGAATTAAATGTTGTGGTAAAGTTACCACTATATGGGATGCATTTAACAAAGCTCTATTGCTCGTACAATCTAGACAAGATGCTAGAAATACGCTTAATTAAAGTAAAAAATATAATGATCTTGTACTAAAAAATTTCCACCCTTCACATCTCTACACTGGTTTATCCACAATGACTAACCACATGAAAAGTTAGGATTTGCAAAAGCCAATGACAGAGGTAAGTATTCCACTTGTCGATGAAGTTGTAACTATATCCACTCTTTTTGGTCATACCCCAACACATAATGCATTACGTCATAATGAAATCGTAAGAAAAATATTTGATGAGCAAGTATGTCAATTTGATGTTTTATCTGACAAAGAACATGAGATGGATATAAAGTTAGAACATAATGGAAATCTCAGATTGGAATCTAGTTTCATTTGAAACGTTAATACTAACGATAATATTGAAAGAGATGAAATATCAACACAAGACTACTGTCATGAGAAGTTAGCAATACCTTCCAATGCTCTAAACAACTCTTCTGATCGTGAGGAGAATCAATGTGATGAGGGATGGACAAAGGATGGTGAGAGATGTTGGTTGGATATCCCACGTGCACAAAATCAAATAAGGAAGAAATTTGAAGAATTAGGAGATCTGAAATTATCATAACTTGTTAAACTAATGGGATGTAAGATACATCAAACAAATTAGCATTCCCAGATGGATTGCCATCTTTTCCTGGGTAGGATGGAATTATATTTCAGACATTAGATCATTGTTGAAGAAATACTTATGGAAGATCCTTGGAGTGCGTATCTCATCGATCTGGAAGATGAAACAACTAGCATACATAAAAATGATAATGACTTCCTTCGAAATGATGAGAACAACTGTGAGAACATACTGAGCTCTTCCCTATCATCTAATGAACTTGATCCTTGCAGCAAGATGGATTTAATGACAAATGAAGTTTCTCTACCTTGTGGAGATTCGCTCGATGTGGAAAATGAGTTTATCGATACATTCATAGATTCTTTCATGGTGATCAATAAGGAAGAAACATCTTTTGATGAGTTAACACAAGAAAATAACTCTGTTGATTTGAATGATGAATACATAGAAATTGAGAACATCGTAATTACAAATGAGGCTACAAGTGGATCTTGTGGTGAAGAACACAAAGTTGAGTGTCAAATTGTTTCTTCAACTCAGGAGGAAGGTCAATTGGATGTTCAAATTATTCAAGTTCTGCCTGATAATTATTTAGATCAGACTTACCCTTGTCAGGAAAATAGATTGGATTTCAATGCCAACCAAGATACTAACATTGATGAAATTAGTGGTTGGTTGCAACAAGGAGTGAACGAATAGCGACTCCAAAGAATATCAAAAGAATATCAAGAAAGTGACCAAGAGGTTGTCTCGGAAGTTGAATCCCTTAAACATGACGAAGAGAATGAAATGAGAGAGTATTTTCTTGGTTTTGATCTTGTTTATTCAAATGTGATGTTTGAAGAAAGTCCTTGCTTACCATGCACTAGTGAATTCGATCTTAACAGTGATGAGCTTGACACCAACTTGCACATTCTAATTGAAGATATGCAGAAGCATGAACTCAAGAAGCGTTTTCTTGGTTTTGACTCCATGTATTCAAATGAGTTGTTCGAAGACAATACTTGTTCACACTATATCAATACTTCTGACATTAACGGTGATGAGCTCGATGCGGATTTTCAACCTCTTTTGGGTGATGTGTTTGAAGAAAGTGTTGATATCGATGCTTCAACTCAGGAAGAGGTAGGTTTGAGAAACTTGCAAGCTGACAACATGGGTGATTTATTGCTTAGTCCTCCTGAGGAGACCCTAATAATTTGTAACTCTATGCCCAAGATGAAAGCAACAATGTGGGCACATGATTGTCCCAGCTGCAAAACAAATCTCACTTCGGGTGACTCATGTGAGATCCATCATTTTGGTTTCCCTTATGAGGTAAGTGGTTCTAATTTCTTGCTATCCGGAAAGATTGTCAGGTCAGGTAAAGAAAATGTTGAGCAAATTGTTTTAAAAGTTGAGGAAGCCGATCCTTTAGTTGATGATATATGTACTTTGAGGAACATGATTGAGATTGATAATCCTTGTGAAGTCAAATACACTAGTTTGTTGTTAGAACCCAGTGTTGATTGTGATGGGGATATGCATGAAATTTTTGAACAAAGTTTAGATGTTTTGAATGCTGATGGCACATTGCTAATGGATGCTTTTTATGTTGACATGCATGTACCAGAGTGAAATGGAGTGGTGTTCCATGAGCTAAGACCTCATGAAGGGGAGATCATACAATATGGGCACACCATAGTAACTGAAGATCTTCTAAATTAGGTTGTACCTTTCCATTATCCTCTATGTCTGAATGATTTTCTATTTGATTATGATGTTGGGGATAGTAAAATGTGTTTGTGGGTAAATCATGGCAAAGCTGAGGACCCACAACTATTAATATTTCAATCTTTATACCCTCAGAATGAATTTACTACACATAAACTTCATATTTCTGAGTATAAAGATAAATTTTCTAGGTTCAGAACTATGCCTAGTAAGTTAGGATTGTTGCACATAATGAAAAATCAGTCAAGTCAATGTACAAATTTTTACAATTTTGTGTTTGTTTCTGGGTTTGTTTGTTTTCTTTTGTTTTGGTCTTTTGTTTTGTTTGTTTGTAGTTTTGTTTTTTTCCTTGTTTTCCTTTTCTTTTGTTCTTTTGATTTTTGTTTCTTTGTTTTTCTTTGTGGGGACCTTCATTTTATGCAGTTGTAAGGGGGTTGTTATTTGAAGTATACTTTGGTTACTAGGAGAGAAGTTGGTATAGATATTTTCAGGTTTTTTGGTTAGATGATTTTGTCCTAAATTCATTGTTTTATGTCCATTATCAATAAGGATTGTGGAAAATTTTGAAAACAAGGTGAAAAGTAAACAATCTTCATTAACTACCACTGAATCTATCACAGATCATCAAAAAACATCTCCTTTTGTAATGGTATATTTGTCCTAGGATGATAGTTTTGCAAGATTTGAGTGAAATTTTTGATTCCCCATATGTTGTTATGAGGTCTACGGTAGTTTTCAACCCAGAATAGATGTCAGACATCTGAGATATTGAGAAATGATTGAAAGAAATATTTGAAACTCCAAGAGAAAAGAAAAAAAAGGAGAAAACTATCTAAGAAAAGAAGATTCAATATGAATGGGTGATTCCAGTATCTCTACCAGGGGGCTATGGACGTCTGACTGGCAGTAGAACAATGTTGTGAGAAAACTAGAGGTATCTTCGTCGGAGCTATGAACGCTTGACTAGCAGCGGAGTAATGCCTAGGATATCATTGCACAACAGCTAAAGGGAATCAACTCATGTAGTTCAAATCTTGCACATTATTGTTCAAAAGATGAGGAAAACTTTGTAAAAGGGTGATGCACCATCAAGCACACACATAGATTTAGGGGTAGCCAGTATTGATTTACATTTGAGATTCTAGCTCAACCTTGGTTGTTAAAACTGACCTAACTGGAGTTATGATGTCCATAAACTAGGAGTTTTGGGTGACTGAATCCTTTGGTTTCTTGAAAATGGTTAAACCATTTTCCCAGCCAAGTCGCCAATTGTTATGCCTTGCATAACCACCCCATTTTAAACTTGTTTAAAATAGGTCCCCCTTGTTCTGTTATGTTTCCTTTGGCCTTTTTCTTTTTGCCTTAGGCATTTTTTGTTTTGTTTTGGCAGACGTGGAACTGGGACCTAAACCAAACTTTGGAAATTATTCTAAGTTGTGGTTTCTGTTCCATTCCTGGTTCTGGTTCCACCCCTTTGTGCTTGTTCTTTTTGTTCTGGTGGGCACGAGATGCATAACGAAACTAAAACTTCAAAACTTTTTCTAAGTTTCCAGTTCTGGTTTTGTTCCGGTTCCGATTCTACCGGTTTCTTTTATCCTTTTTTTGTTGTCCTTTGTTTTGGCGGACAAGGAACACAAAGCGAAATTGAACTTCAATTTTTTTTCTAAGTTCTAGTTTTGTTTCCCCTTCTGGTTCTAGTTCCACCAGTTTTTTGTGTTTGTTTCCTTATTGTTTTGGTGGACGCGAAACCAGGACTAAAACTAAACTTTGGAATTTCTTCCAATTTCTAGTTTTTGTTTCGTTCCTGGTTCCGGTTCTGCCAGTTCCTTTGTTGTTTTGGCGGAAGCGGGACACAGACCAAAACCAAACTCTGGAACTTTTTTGAACTTCCAGGTTCCGGTTCTGTTCTAATCCTAGTTCCACAGGTCTTGTTTGTTTGTTTTGGGTCGTGGGGTGTTTTCTCCCCTTCTTTTTCTTCTTTCTCATCTTTTTCCTCTTTGTATGTTGTCGAAGGTGGGCTCGGGATGCAATCCAAACTTGAAACTTTGAAAAGTTTTAGTGTCAAATTTAGTTCTGTTCTTGCCCCCGTTGTGGTTCACCCGAGATCAATTTTTGCTCTGATCCCGCTTACGTTTGTTTCTGTGTTTTTTCCTTGTGTTTGGTCTCTTTTACGGGGCTAGGTTTGGGAAGGATTTGGGATATGGAGTTATTTCCAACTTTAGTTTCCTCATCTAGTTCTGACTGCACCCCCGTCCTGCTGTGGTCGCCGGTTACTTTGATTTTGGCAGGCCCAGAGCCAAAATGTGGACTGAACTTGGAAATGTTGGTTATTTCCATGTTTTGTTCCCATTCCCATTCCGGCTCCGGTCCTGGTTCTGATTTCATTTTGGCTCTTCCTCTGCTAGTATTATAGGTAAGTATGTTTCTAGTTCAAATTTGGTTCCGCCTCCGCTAGAGTCAAGTTTTTTTTGCTAAATTTGAGAAATGGAAAGGTGTGAAAGGTAGGACGAAGAATGATATTTTTCTATTCTTTAGAGGACTGATGAAGGCATTGTTTTGTAGGGTTAAAGCATATTGAGAGTATTTGATGCTATTCTCAAGGAAGTCAACCCATGTAGGATCTTCAGATGGTCAGAAGTTGTTCAAGCAGAATCGCATGTCAGTGAGACACTAGCCGTGTCTCCCCGATGCTACAATGCTCCACTGACGCTATCAGCATAACTTACAACTATTGGCAAGAGGTCATTATGAGCTGCAAGAGCCTCCCCTACACCCAGCATGAACACATCCATCGGTAAGACCAACAAGTCAGAGCAAGGTCTTAGCGATCCTCCATGTCACACCAAAATGTCCTACCGTCGGCAAGACTTCAACAATTTCTATGACTCCCAATGAGCCTTCAGGTCACACCAAAGTGTTAAACCATCGGTGAGAGATCCTTAGTCGCTAAGAGTCTCTGAAGGTCACACCTCTCCGCAATGCTACCTGTCACCAGGAGTCTCACCGAGGATATCCTTGTGAATAACCATCGGTGAGACATACATTGTTGGGATGAGTCATTCTGAAAGTTCACATTTCTCCCTGACTCCACCGTCACTAAGAGATCTCCCCGGCCGAAGAGAGGTAGGAAAAATCATAGCGACAAAAAAGTCTCAGTGATAACTCTAGTTGGTAAGACAACAACAAGGTCAAGTGGCGACCTGAGCATTCCACAAGGTTACACAGCTGTTAGTCGGCCAGACAGAAAGAATGTCACACCGACTTAGCTTTTTTTTAGAGGTTTCACATCAGTAAGTTTGAGACACATTTTCCAATGACTTTAACTCACAATAGTAGCTGGACATGAATGGAGATACCCCTGGAACATTCAAAGCCACTCTGTGGAGCATTTTTCAAGGTCAAGGATGAAGCGCATGAAGTCCTAATGGCAAACTCAAAGGCCGCGGGTTAATGATGATGGTTTTAAAAGATCTGGAAACCATTCCTAAGAGCGTTCTTTCACCGACATTTGTAGAGTATATGCATTTAATGCATCCTTGACTTTGTTCAAACTCTTCTAGGGCCGATGTGTTCTAGAACAGACTCATTTTGTAAACCCTAAAATGGGGCCAACACATTTTTGGAGTGCGTGTATAAATATGGCACTTTTTCCTCTTTGTAAGGGATAGATATTTTTAGGATACATAGAGAGATTTTTAGGACATAGACATATATATAGAGACAAATAGACATAGACATGTAGAAGGATATTCTTCTTCTTTTGGTTAAGAATTAGTAGTTACGGTTAGAAGGTAGATAAACTCAAGAGTAGAAGTAGAGTAGGAGTTAAGTTCAGCAGTGGGAGGTGATGTATCTTCCAAATTTTCTTAGTATAGATGGAGATAATTCGAAGACATGGGGTTTTTGTACACTGGTTATCTTGCCAGATTTGTAAATGTCATTTATCTGTTTCACGAACAGTAGAAGTAGCCATATTTAAATCTACTTCATATTGTGCTCCAGAATGGTATTTATCTTGGGTTAATTATTTGATTTGGAAAGCTTTCAAGGAATGAAATTTTATTTTATGTTTTTCTTGAATGATGGTTTGCAATCTATTGTTAAAGTTTGCACTGTGAATGAATGAAAATTTGTATTAATTACAAGTTAGCTTTATTCTACAATTTTTGTTTAAGGATTCCTTGGAAGGTAACAAGTCAGATTAATGGGATGAATCAACATTCTTTTCAGTTTAAAAGATTTAATCTATCTTTTTCTATTTCTTTAAAACCACTGGTTAAAGTAGGTTTAAATATATGTTTGATCTTATAACAATCCAGAAGCTCAAAACCAACAGCCCCCTTGAACATTATAGCCATATTGACCACTTCGTGAAACAACAACGTTGTGAACCAACATCAAAGACCTTGGGAGGTGATCAGTTTGATTGTTGATTGTCTTTTTCAGGAGAGGTGAGATATTTCACTTTTATCTTACCTACATGTTGTGGGTCAACTTGGCACCATCAACACTTACATATCTATCTCTCTTTCCCCTCTATCTTTCACACTATATATATCTCTATATCTCTCCCTCTTTCTATCCATATCTCTACCTCTCTCCCTATCACTCTTTCTATATATCTCAACTTCTCTATCCTCTCTCTATTTCTCTCTCTCTCTCTATATATATATATATAAATATATATCTCCCTCTCTATATCTATCTCAATATCTCTCTCACTTAGACAAACACTCCTTATTTCTCCTTCCATGTCTCTATCTCTATCTATCTTTCACACACACACACACAAACTTATTGTGTCTCCCTCCATAGCTCTATCTTTATATGTATCTCTATCCCTATCTCCCCCCCTCTCTATATCTCTCTCCCCCTCTCTATTAATTGTCTTTCCCATCTCATTTATCTCTCACTCTTTCCCCCTCTATTTCTATCTTTCAATATCTCCCTCTTCCTCTCTATTTGTATCCCATTCTCTCGCTCTCTCTCTTATTTACTCCATCTCTCCTACTCTCTCTTTATACATCCCTCTCTCTACCTCTCTCTCTCTATATCACTTCCTATATATTTATATTTCTCTCTTGATCTCCCCCTCATGTTTATTGTCTCTCTCTTTCTACCTCTATCTCTCCCTCTCCCAGCCCCTCTCCCTCTCTCCTTCCACCTTCCTCTTTATATGTTTATCTTGTTGTCTCTATCTTTGTCTCTCTCTCACCCTCTCTATCTTTATCAAGTTATATTTATCTCTCTATCTCTCCCTCTCTCTCTCCCCCTATTACTTCCTATTTCTATATCTCTCTACTTCTCTATCCTATATCTATTTCTCTCCCTCCATATACCTCCCTCTCTATGGCTATTGTATCTCTCTCCACATATCTCTCTTACTCATACATGTACACACACATGCACTCTTCCTGTTTCTCCCAAGCCTTATCTCTCACTCTATCTCTATCTCTATCTTTCCATATTTAAATTCTTACATATATACCTCTATCTCTATCTCATTGTCTATCCATCTCTCTACCCATATATTGTTCCCTCTCTCTACCTCTCTCCATTTATCACTTCCTATCTCTATCTTTATATTTCTATTTCTCTCATTCTCTCCCTCTCTCCTCCTCTCTATATATTTATGTCTTCCATATCTATCTATCCCTTTTTCCTCTCTCTTTATCTCTTCCTCTCCTTCTCTCCATATCCCTCTCTCTATCTCTATCTCCTTATTTTTCTCTCTCTCTCTCTTCCCCATATATATCTCCCTCTTTCTATCCCATATCTCCCTTTCTCTCCCTCTATCCCTTTTGAAAACATAATATGACCCTATTTGTAACGAATCCTTGTTATCTTCATGATTGAGAGGTTTTTTTTAGTTGTGTTGGGATCCCTATAAGTGGATGCATAGTGATGTGAAGCTATCACTTCTCCATTGAGACCTTTTGTTGTACAAACAAGATCATTTGCTGTGTATGTAAAAAGTAGACCCAAAAATTCCTCAATCAACCTTCCACACTACTTCGATGTACCCATTGCACACCATGGTGGGATTGCTACTATATTCTATTTTCTTACATATTTTTTAAAACATTTTGATAAATAATTGAAAATTGTAGCCATATTTTATTTGATAAACTTTATATATATGTGAACATTTTCCTTCTCCATTGGTTTGAGATCCCATGTAGTATGTTAAATCTTCTTTAACATACCAAGAAAAGGTAGGAAAATTCTATATTTAGAAACTTATCTTACAACATGTTGGCTAGCCTAGGACTAGTGAAAAAGACAACCATGTAAGGTGTAGATTCAATCCTAGAGCTTGGAGTGCATTATAACATCCCGTAGAAGAGTTATTTGAGCTAGTGTAGGTAGCTCAATAGAATACAAACACGTGTATAGATTAAATAATTTCATCCTAGAATTGTCATTTATGTCAATAGTGCCTTTGTAATGGCTGACATTAAAAAATTGGTGACCACCATCTTCATTGAAAGTGCCTCCCATGCTATATCGGGGAGGCCGGTAGTGGAATCTCCTCTTCCTTTTTTGACTCTTGGTAACTGCCATAAGCATAGGAAATGAACCCCCAAATCCCTAACACCATGCTAATCACCTTCAACAAATTTATTTTATCATCAAAGATAAAGTATTAGAACATAATGTTATTAGGAGTCATACCCTTATAGCATTTATATATTATTCTAATATAAGGTTATAAAACCTTATATATTATATGCTTATTAAGCATATCCCATTTGAAATAAATTTAGTCTAAATAATTATATTATTGATTATTTATGAATGGGGGTTGTTGAATAGGTGTGACTAATACCCTTTCAAGTATTATGTCACCCTTCCTCCTATATTTAAGGAGCTTCTCTCTCATTTGAGAGATGTGAAATTTGGATATTATATAGTGAGCTATATCACTATGCACATGAGGTATTTTTGGCCATGTGGAAGTATGGAGAAGTGTTCCCAAGTTTGATTTATGTTATAATAGATCATTATTGTAAATGTTTTTATAAAGTGACGCTTTATGGGGTTTTTTACTTGAAAGGGTTTTCCCCATGTATATCTTGTGAAATGTGTAAAATACATGCTTTTATTATTCTCATTTTATTTATTTATTACCTAGTTTATAATTATTAGTATCCTAAGATCCTAATTTCTAACATGGTATTAGAGCAGGTTAGGATATATACTAATCATTTTTATAGAGTATACTAGAAAATGTGTAGGAATTAATGTGAAACTTCCACATACTCAATCAAAACATATAAGAACATTATTTCAATACATATGGTGTGACTTTTCTATCATTTTAAATCAATTTATCAAAGTTAAGATATTATATTTTAATAACTTTCTTTACAAGAAATATCTAAGAGAATTTTCATTCTATTTTTTTCCCTAACATATTCATGGAGCGTAGGATTGTGATTAAAATCTATTTGATTGTTATGTGATGTATGATGTATATTTTTAATAGTATATGTCATAATTAATTCATAATTATTCCATTATCCTTAGAATTAAAATATCCCTATAACCAAAGTCACAAATTCTTTTGAAAGAGCCTATTCTATAGCTAGTTGTACTTATTTTAATAGATCATATTTTAAAAAGTAATGAAAAGACTTGTCTTTTAATATGAGGACAATAGTCATATGTCATGACCCATGCTGACCTCCTCCCACATAGATTGAGTGTGTTTCCAAATTATTTTAAATGGTCATTTATACTTTGAAAATATTGAAAGTACATTCTAATCTTTATCTAATTTTGATTCTTCCAAGAAAAATTAAAAAAATTGTTCCAATCTCCTCAAACTCTCTAGATTTATTTTTTCTTCATCATAAATATAGAATATTTTCAATAATTCATTTTTTACTTATGATTATGAAATTGTTTGTTGACATCTTCACCTCAATTATATTAAGATCTATGATCATTTTTTAATCGCTTGCCTCCCTTCTCATAACTTTCAAAAGTCAAATTGATTGCTAACCTTTATCTAATTTGGAATATAAAATACAATGATTTATATGATTTTTTTTTAAATATTAATATTGTTGGTTCCTTTTCCAGATAATCCTCAAAACCCTCTAAAGGGTAGCCACACCTTATACTCAAGAAACTTCAAAACCAGTGGCCAACTAACGGGTAAAGAGTTTTAGGCTCTTACCCCTACTCTTTAGGCTCTATGGGACCAAGGAGGGTGTTCCTTATTGTGTTCATTTGATATTTTAATTCCTCAAGAAAACTTCAACATAGGTCTATTCCTACTAAATAAAAATAGATATTATTTACCAAAGGATTGGCAAACCTTTAAGAAAATAACCACCTAATGCTAAGAAATGAATGATTCTTTACAACACATACATCACAATTGGAAGATTTAATGATTTATAATTTTATTCTCATTTTGATCCCGCAATCTAGAGTATTATCATCTCAATTGTTTCATTATTGTCCACAAATGGACCAGTGCTTCATCAATTGGGTAAATGGAGTCAAATATGCAACAACTAGTAATATATCAGATACTAAATTCAAAACATGTGGAATATTATCTTAATGCTTTGCAATATGAGAACTCACTATGCCTAAAACAAAACTTCTTATCAAATCCTATGCAAGTCTTTACAAATTTGTGACTCCCCTCAATCATTTACTTAACTCTTTGAGTTAAAGCCAAACCAGAGCCATACATTCAATTGAACCATCAAAGATAAATGAAAAGACCCTTGATATTTTCATTTATAATTTGCAAAAGAGAATATAGAGGAGAGTATTGTCTCAAAACTAATATTTGTTTCAATATCAGTAATTTGTATAAAAATAATTTAAGACTATAACATATAACCCCTAACCAAGACAATGTATTGTTCCATCCATTTACATCATTTACAGTATGCTTCTAATTTGAACTAATTTCTACCTAGACCTTCAGAGACTTCAAAATCCAACCCTTACAAATGAGAAATAAAAGAGAATATAAAGAAGAAGCAGCAGCCCTAAAATAATTCTATAGAAGGCACTTGGTAGCAATTCTCCTATTGATTTGCAACAGGAAATAATCTGGAATCTTCTTCTTCCCCTCCTTATTTGCAACAGAAAACTCTCCCTCTCATAAAAAAAAAATCACCACTTTTACCCCTGCTTTTGAAAAAATGATCTATTCCCGTGAAAGCCATTTACTTTTCCCTTGCTTTGCTATTTTATTTCACCTTCAACCAATAAAATATATTTTGTTCATGAAAAATCCTTTATTTTGCCCCTTTTATCTTGCTCCATTTTTACCCATTTTCACTTTCATTTAAAATCTTTCTTTCTTTTAAAATTTTACGAGGCTATTAACTCGTGCTCTTACCCTTTTCACATTTAAAATGTTTGCCTTTATCATAGTAAAAAACCTTCAAATATTCTACTTTGGGCTTTTGGAAAATATTTTCCCATGAAACTTTGATTTTCACACCACACTTTATATTCAAACACTTCTATTATTGGGAAAATATTTTAATCTTTTAAATGTTCCTCGTTCACAATTTTTCGGGCCCACCCAAGCCATCCCCGCTGAAGCGCTTTGAACTTTACCAATAACAAAGTTGTTTTGTTTTAATATTCATCGGGCAAAGTAAAAAAAAATCAAAATAGCACCTTCTATTTTAAAGATAACTTTATTGGTGAAATGCTACCCATGTCTTAATACCTCCTCACGGGTCCACCTTAAGTTCTCTAGCATACACATCAGGCATTGCGGGTTGGAATAGGAGAATAGAAACAGAACTCACGATGAGTGAAGGAAAATAAGATGAAGCATCGCCCCCATCACACTTCCATTTGGGAAATAAAAAATTGAACCGGCGATGCGTGATGGCGGCAAACATGCCCTAGCTCCTCCTCTATTCGGCTGCTTTGGCTATAGCGGCTCTAGCTGTTTCTAAAACAATTTTGATACATGATTCCAGCTGGCAAACTAGAATGTTTCCTGCAGCAGCTTCTTGAACCTGTGCCAGATTCCATCGCAATACCAAATGGACCCCCATATGGTGTAGCAGCTACTTTATTTTCTCTGCATAAGAAAATTGCGTTGACGCCATGGCTACTTTAATTTAGGCCCTGCATAAAACGTTTGATGAAGTTTTGTCTACACTAATAACTAAAAGCAGATATTGGCAAAATGGGGAGCTAATTTTGAGGCATGCTACCTTCGCTGGTAGCTGGGACGACGGTGAGGGTTATGAAATATGGCATTACAACTACTAAATGCATCTACTCGAAATTTTTTGAATCCTTTTCAACAATCCATTTTGGGTATACACTGTAATCATGCTGTCTCATGAGACAACATCTATCTGGAAAACCCTCCAAGCTGATTGTCATGTTTTTGTCTTCTCCATTGATTCTTTTTGGGTTGCTATCAAATACTGTAGAATTCAGTACTACACCCGCCAAATGCATATGCTTGGAGGTTTCTAAAACTAGTTTTAGCAAATTCATTGTGTATACTTCAGGTACTTCAAACTTTCATCAATCCTAGCATCATGAACACTTTTCAATGAGGTACGCTAGCCTTCAAAAGGCGTATTGGCTCATTCATTTGGATTCCTTACTGCGCCAAGAATTCTAACTTTATTCCTCTATCCTCAATGCTTTGTTGGATGCCCATACCATGCTCCAACGTTATCTCTCCCTGTGCTCTTATATGATGCTGTAAATTTGTAAAGTCTTTCCTCCATACTTGGAGTCATGCTCAATTTTTTTTTGTATTGGTGGTTGAACGAATTGGCATTATAGTCAGTTCCAATTGATTTTAAACTCTCAGAAATTGGTAAGCCCCGACTTTGTGTGAATATCAATCCTTCATAAAACATGCTACAGCCCCTTGATTATGACTACTAATTAATGAATTTGTATTCATTCTAAATGCATCTCAATCAAATCTAGGGCTAGTTGGATCTCACCCCAACCTTGAGTCAACCTTGCAAGTATATGCATCTAAATAATCAAGAAGATTGAACAATACTAGCCTATAGAAGATTTTCTCTTTCAGTATCATGTAGCCCTTCAAACAACATATCAAGATTAGACAGTGTTGTGACTTTATCCCATGGTATTTCAAGTGAAACACTATTTTCCTCAGGCTTCCTATCTTCAAGACTTTCAATTTTTTATCTTTCAAATAAAAGTTCCCTGGAACATTTGATGTTCTTGTAAAACACAAAAGCTTGAGGCTCTGTGGAGTACCTCTTCTTTCATAGTGGAAATAAGAGCTATTTGTGGCCCATTACTAGATCACTTAATCCATTGATATAGAGGAATGGCCTTGTCCAAATCCTTCAAATGTATAATGCATGCAAAATTGTGAATGTTTGATCTATTTCATTCATTACAAGAGGAGAATTGACATGAGAAAATTGTTTCTGAATTCTATTTATAGACCTTCACCAACAACACTTGTGTGACAAAGTCAAGTCCCCATGTGGGCCCGACTAAAAAAAAAAATCGTTTTGAAACAAGTTTCATGCTCAATTGATTTGAAATAGCCTCTGAATGTATCAGGCTTGAAAATTTGAAGTGGGTTATCATTAAAACTTACTTTCAAATACTTTTGCACAGTGGTCAAGACTAGCCAAGTGGGCTCTGGAATCACCCTAGGAATGCAGTCAAACGACCCCTTCCAGCCATAAAAATTTAGAGAAATGCAAAAAATTTGACCCGAGAATGCTATGCAATAAATGGTTCGGTAAAAGAAAACACGAGGTGCAAGATATTAATTACAAAAATTGCCTACTTAAACTTTTTTGCTACTGCACTTGTTCAGAATCTATTAAAACTCACTCAATCACCATTTCGAAAAAATATCAAAACAACTTCTAGGGGACTACCACTAGAAACATAAGCTCATTTAGGTGCACTGAGCACGTTTGCAAGAGGGATTTCCTTCAACAATTATTTTTCATGAGATATTAGGGGTCAAATTTGACCACCTTGAAAAGTTCTAGAAATGCATATGTAAAATCAGCACATACTACATTTGCTTTTGATCTTGAAAAAATAGAAAATCAGGTCATGAGGCTCTGGAACCTGACCAAGGAGTATATAAATGTATGGAGAATGGAGAGAAACAATCCTTTTGTCATGAAAATCATCTAATTGTGAAATACAAGTTCTAACGTAAGGCCACTTCGCAGAATTGAGAGTTCACAAACAATAGAAAAGTGTCAAAACCCTCCAGCCTCACCTTTCAAAACATTGTCAAAACTCATCATGGGAAGCTTAAAACTAACATGAAAATTCACATATGTCACATGAGTGTGTCCACAAAGGAGTTTTTCATGAAAATCAACTAGCTCCGAATTATGACCTTCCAAAGTAGGTCACTTAGGCAAATTCTTCGAGTGTGCTTCTGAGTGTGCAAAGGAAAAATTCTCAATAGGGGCACTTCAAATTTTCAAAATTTGAAGGTGCCACCAGTGGCTCCGATTGAGGATGTATGCCCTTGTGGGCATAGTAAGATTCTAAATCTTTGGGAAGTAGACCAAATACCAAGTCCATTGGGTGCTCTAAAATTGCTCCTTTATTCATCTTCTTTTTCAACCTCATTTGATGACCCTAGGCCACCAAATGAAAAAAGGGGGAGTCAATTTTTTCCTCTATCAAACACCAATCTATTAAAAGAGCCGATCTTCCTTAACCAATGCTTCCCCCTGTCACACCACAACAATATGAGTAACTGCATTTATGCTCACACAAGTGTCAAGCTATCTTCATACAAGTGTAAGCTTGCTCTTTGTTTGGCTTCATCGTCACATGGAAACCAAATAACATAAACCACATTACTTCCATTATCTTCTTTTTCTAAATTTGTAGCAAGTGACAACATTTGAGGATAGCGGTCAAGACCACTTGGAAACAAGGTTTGATCACATTTATTAATCCCCTCGTAATGATCATACTCAAAGGAGATATCATGATTGAGGAAAAATATGCAATCCTCTTTTGTGTTGAGCAAGGAATGCTCACACATTTGTAACCTCTTCAACTCAATTGCACCATAGGTAAGTTTATCCTCATCCCACCAGCACATCCCAAACATATTATCATGTGATTCAAGATTCTGAAAATTAGATTTACCAACATCCAAAATTTATTTTCATCTACATTCAAATCAAGGTATTAAAAAAAAAATCAACCTTCAATACATAAGCAATGTTTTCTATCTCAAGTTCACACATGATGTCAAATTCATTCTTTAGACCACTATGTAATTCCATATGGAATGTCTCAAGTAAAGATTAAGATAATTCAAAATTTGAGCTTGAGCCAAAATTTTCACATTTATTTTTCATAGCATGTTCAATATTACTCTCCACAATGTCAATATGAATACCTGAATCATTTTGAATGCTATCACTTTTAGGACAAACAGGGTCAGAAAGAAGACTTTCATGTGTACTAGCAACCTCGTGTGCACTTTCAGCTGATAGGCATATTAACCTGTGTACCAAAGACATACTGTTACCTAAAATTTGTTCATTAGCAATAGAGCTAGAACCTTCATTCTCTTTCACACTAATGCACTACTCATTCAAAAAAAAATGTCCATTTGCACACTGTGAAGATGAGAAAGGTCATCAAAGAAAGACCCATATTCAATTTCATATTGACTACCATCACACCCACTATCATTTGCATTATATGGCTACTCTACACATTGATCAAAAGGTTTTGCAATTTCAACAGAATCTAAAAGTCCATCAAATTGTTTCACGTTATCTATGGGTAATAATATTGATCCTAGATCCATGTGTTTGTCATAATGCATAACTTGATCATTCAAAAATGAGCTCATTCCTTCATAAATGTGCACCTCATCATCCTTTTCATGTATAGCTGAAATTTACATTCCTACTTCACACAAACAATCATGGATAGTAAGGACATAAGCACATTCATTAGCATTGTGATCATTTCTATCACTATGTTCAAGATCAACATATTGAACACGCATGTTCTTATCTACAAATTATTCATCATTCACAGGATTGACATGCTTCATTGATGACAAACCAAAATTAAATTCCAAGTATGCATCAAATGGGATTCGATCATTTACTTGGAGGCAAGTGACTTCATCAATATTCATATCATTGCATTCTTCGGGTGAAGAAAGTACCTCTAGATCATCCTTATAGGAGCATTCATAATCATCAAAAGAATAATCAGGTTGGTTATCATTATAATCCTCATCACAAGAAGACTCACCACTACATAAAACATGTTCAGATTCTTCGGAGTGAGTGCTTGAAGTTCTATCTTCAATGTCTTGATCACTGATTTGAGATGAGATGTCAACAACACTTGCATTATCTTCACTAACCAAAGCATGACATGGAATGACATCTTGCATTCCTTTTATTTCTTCATCACCCAAGATATTGTAAGAAGAAATTTCATGCATATCTATTTTGTCATCACACCATGTATCTTCATCTTCATAACTATTGTTCAAATCTACACATGTGTTGATTGTGAGTTGATTACAGTCAATATCCTCATTCATACAACACAAATCTTCATTTTCTGATACACTCTTTTCATTTTTGTCTATCATGTTCTAATTTTCCTCAATAAGACAACCGCTATCTTTATTTTGAGACACCACATTTTGTGCATAAGTAAATTGAGCTCCTTCAACAATCTTTATCCAATCAAGCACCTTGTCAAGAGTATGAGGCTTCAATTCCTTCAGCAAGGCACTCAGGCCAGAATCATATATTTCACAAAATAGATCAATACACATTGAGTCCTCAAGTTTGGAATTTATGGGGACTTTCAACAATTCATCCAAAAACTTTGAAAACAAATCATGTGATGATTCTCCATTGAGTCTTTTCATTTTAGACAATCCCTAAACAAAAGATGTTCAATTAACATTGCTCAAATTTTGATGACATTTAATATGGAGCTCACTATAACGTGCATGTTGTGATGATGGAGAAAATGGAACAACAACATCATTACCATCTTGACAAGAATTTATATTATCTGATCCATGAGTTCTATTTGAATGAGGTGTACTAGGATGACCAACACTCACAACCCTATGTCCTTTCATCATTGAATATCTCAAATTATTCTCAATATCTATAACTTGATATGCTTGTTTTAGGGTTGTGGGCTCTTTATCTCTTAATAGATAACTCATATTTTTTTCAAATGCTCCTAAGTACTCAACCAAACATTCAACATCATTTGGTCTTATGCTTGCAGGGATCTCTCTTATTATCTTTGAAAATATCATATTAAAAGAGGTGACTAACTCATCTTGTCCTTTCTCTATGTTCATGAAATTTTTTCTTATTAAGAATGGATCAATCCTTTCATGAAACTACTCCATGAATGCCACTTTGAACTCCTCCCATGAATATATAGAGGATGTTGGTAAATAAGAGAACCAATCTCTTACATCTCCTCTCAAGGACTGAACAAATAACCTCATGATCACATCCTTGTGATCCACCTCATAATCATCCATCACATTATTGAATTAATGTAGATGTTTATTTATTGATTTAGACTTATCACCAATGAACTTCGATAATTTATCTCTGACCTTAGCTAGAATGGCATTCAGACAACCATTGATCTCAATAAAATTGATGACTCTATACCTTTCAGTGCTAGAATTTCTTTGACAACCTAGCTGGGATTGATCACAAACCATGGTTGCACTAGGAACCATACTAGGATGCATATATTGATGCATTTTGACATGCCTTTTTGTAATGTCCCCATTTTGGCCCTACACTCTTCAATAGGATTTAGCCTATTTCCGAAAATCCGTAGGCTAAGCTGAGGTGGAAAATTAGGGTTCCCTCTTTCAGATATTGCTCAGTTGGCATTCAGAGGATGTTGTGCAGACTTACTATTTATAGCAGTTGCTATTTTTAGCAAGTCTATCTTTTGGCAGTATCTATCTAGTAGCGGTTCAATCCTTTGCAGGTTAGTGTTCAGTTTGGCTATCTATTGTTTTGATGTGAACTTACTATTTATAGCAGTTGGCTATTTTTAGTAAGTCTAAATTTGGTAGTAGCATCATCAGCAACTCAACTCAAGTCATCTTGCTATCCATCAGTTTCAGTATTGGCATTGGTTTTGGTTATCTCCATGGACTGATTTTTTATACTTAGTCAAATTTCATGTTTCTCAGTTGTACCCCACGCCTAGGAGTAATAACTTCATGTTGTTTTAAAAGAGGGGCCATTAAGGGGGTCAATTATGCATTTAATAATTTATTAAATGCTTTATTGTTGCAAAGTGAAAAAGAGGTTGAGTAATATTATATTATTTCAAAAAAGTAAAATGCAAAAAAGTGGCATCTCTTTTGGAAGTTGAAGTGATTCAACTTCTTGGAATTCGAAGAGTTCTTGTTGCTTCATTTGCCAATTGAAGTTTATATATTGCTGTTTGAAGAGCTGATTATGCATATTTTTGAAGAGCAAAGTTACGCTGCTGGAATGAATCCAGAATCCGGCTAAGGGAAAGCTTAGCAAATTTACTCCATTCTTCGGGCCTGCAACTATGGTTCCCTAGGTGGTGGATTGAGAGTGTGCTTCATCCAGAAGTACATATTGAGCGTTATTGTGGAGTTTTGGTGAGATATTTCCAAGTTTTTATGTTGCTGGTTTATCATGGCTGAAAGTGATTTTTGTATACAGCTTTTAGTATGAATTTTATTTGGTTCTGGGTATTTGATCATTGCATTTCTATAATAGAGGTGACCATATTTGGAGGTTATCAAAGTTTAATTCCAAGTTTCAGATTTTATTAAGCAAAATCGCCCTTGCAAGGAGGTCGTACCTTTTTGGAGAGCATTGGGATTTGTGCATAAATTAATGGTTGAGTTTAGATGCTATTATATCATTGTGAATTGGGCGCCAACCTTCTCAAGAGCTTTTGCAAGCTATATTTCATCTTCTGGAGGTATTGTGAAGGAGTTGTGATTATTTTTATGTGTTCAGTTTGCTGATAATCATTTCCAGATTGCTGATTTTTATATCAGTTTGCTTTAGTATTCTGATTTTGGTTTTAAGCTTCATTAATTGAGAGGATATCAAGTGGAAAAATCTTCTATTTCATTGTGCTTTGTAAAGATTGTAATAACACTTGAAAATTGCAGTTGTTTATCATTGTAAGACTGTAAACATTAGTACTGTTCTAGTCATTTAATTAGCTGCAAAATCTTATGATTAATCTCTCATATATGTAACCCCTGGATGGTTTACCGCCAATGTGGATAAAGAACGTTCTAGAAGCTTATCTCTCTTATTTGCAGCTATTTCTATTCATTGTAAAGCTAGTTAGTAGTACTAACAGCTATTTCATTTTATTGCTGCAATTTATACTTGATTACACTCCCACAATTGAGTGGTTGAGTTTTAGAATAAATATCTTTCTTGATTGTAAATTCCCCCCACAAAATAAGTGGTTTTGTGGACAGTATTCCCCCCACGTTAATAAGTGGAAGAGTGGATTTAAAGGCTGGCTTGCCGCCTAATAATTGTTGTAAATTCACCCACTGAATAAGTGGAGTATTCCCACCGCTTGTGGATGCCTGCACCAGCAGATGAATTGTACTTTCAGCTCTGTTTATGCCTAACGATCCTCTGACCATATGCTATCACCTCACCCACATTGGGATCTTGGTGAACATTCTTGGTTAGAGTTATCTTCTTTGCTGGTTTACATTTTGGAGCTAACGCTAATCAGTGTTTGGTTGCTGATTTGAATGCTAATTTTGGGAAAAAAGTTAAGGGGAATATTTTAGTGGTATCAGAGTAGAAGATCCTGCCATCCTGTTGATTAGTGCTTCATGCTTAGGCAGATGAGTGATAGAGATCTCCGGTACTACACCGAAAGTCATTGCAGATTCTAGTTCAGTTTCTTGTGGTATCCAGAGGTTGGCAGTTAGGCATGGCTAATGAAGAAGAGATGAAGTTGGTAGAGACTCTCTTTATGGTTGGAAAGAGACTTGGTAAAGAATTTCAGTCAAAGGAAAATGAAGAGAACATTCTTCATTTGTTAGAACAATGTTTGAGACAAGTGAAGCCATCACCTTCAGAGATAATGGAGTTGGCACTAGCTCCTGCAGTGAATTTTTTGAATCAGCCCTATTGGTTGGGGCATCCTGATGAAGAGACCAAGTTGTTGATTTCTTCTTGTTTTATGGAGATAATGAGAATTGTAATTCCCCAGTTGCCCTATGATGATGAAACTATGAAGATCATATTAAAGATGATAGTGGAATGTTTTCAAGATTTGGATGAAACTGGTAGTAGCTTGTTTCCAAGAAGAGCTGCTATTTTAAAAACATTTTCTGAAGTTGGTGCTTGCATCTTATTGATAGAATTTGAGATGGAGAATTAGATTTATCACTTGTTAATTATCTTTTCACCTCGACCTGGAGTGAGCAAGAAGAGAGTATGCTTGCAGCTGTCATGAATGTTCTAATCTCTACAATTAAAGAAGCTGATAGTCTTCCTGAAAGTGTCCAAACTCTTCTCTTGGATGCTTATAAACGTGAAGAGCAGATTTCTCCCACTGCTGATTTGTTAGTTAAAAACTTTTTTCAGTCAATGTGAAGATAAGTTGAAACCATTTTTGAAGAAGACTGTTGTGAACAAAGAGGAGATTTCCGAAGTTGAAGAGGAGGATGAAAGTTGGAATCCCTTTGAAGACATTGCAAAAGTTCAAGGGGTATCTATGGATTTGCACTCATCCAAGCATTTTGTAAAAGAATGTAATGTGTCAGTGGAAGCCTTGAAGACTAGTGAGGTACTCTTGTTTTCTACAGAGGAGAATAGTGAGTTGACTTGTGTTAAGAAGCCTCATGTTGAAGATTCAAAGAAAAAAAATTTGGAAACAAAAGTTGAAACAAATATGCATGAAGAGGCCATAAGTGTAGATCCAAATGAAAGAGAAGTTCGATTAGTAGAAGTTATGTGTTCAATCAGCAATTTGCTTCTTCACAATTCTAGAGAATGTTGGTTTGAAAGTCAAGTCAAGGAGGAGAAGAAGAAAGAGGAAGATGAAGTCTCTTCCCACTTCAAAGTTGATTTGATCAATTCTTTCGAATCATGTGTAGGAGACAACATGGAAGGTGAAGTTTCTAGTAGTTATAAGGCAAATTTTTCTTCACCGGAAATCAAGCTCAGGCAAAAAGCTAAGGAATTGGAAGGCACTATGGATGGAATGATGAAGAGTGTTCATCACATGCGAGACAAGTTTAGGAGTACAACTCAAACCATTTTTGAAATCTTTATCCATCAAAGTTGTTCTACATCATCTCAGCCAGTATATAATGATTGCAGCTCAAGTTCACACATTGCTGATAATGGAATTCAAATTTTGTCAAATCTTGATAGAATTCATAGACATGTAGAACAGATGATTTATGATGTGCCTAGGGGAGAAGTTGTATGTTGCATTTCTATTGATGACATGAAGTCCATTAAATTTGCCTTGGAGGAAATTAAATCTAGTCTTTTGCACATCATTTGTGACAAAGACTTAGTGGCCAATATTGCTGACAAGGCATTGGAGTGGCATGAGCTTACCAAAACAAAGTTGCAAGAAGTGCATGAGACTCTAATTGAAGCAGAGAATCAGATTTCTGCTGTTCAATATTCATGGGAGCAAGAAAATAGAAGAAGAGCAGAGGAGCTTCAAGAAATTCTTGATGAGTTTGATCTCATACAAGAAACATATGATTTGGAATGCTGTCCTAAGAGACCAAAGCATTCAAATTCTCAAGCTTATCAAGCTTTTGACAATTTCTTGTATGAAGAAGGTTCTAGTAAGGTTTATGTAAATCCTCTTTTTGAAAATGATGAAGAAATTGCTTCAGAGATTACTGAAGAAGGGGATTTGAGTTTGTCTTCTAGCATTGGAGAGTTGATACATGAGTTGCATGAAGTTGAATCTATTGCTGCTCCTAGTGCATCCATTCGGCAAGAATTGGTAACTCTTGAAACACAAAGAAATGAAGGCATTCTTATTGTTCATCAACAAAGAGTTGATGGGTTTGTTGATGAAGGTTTAATTTATTTTTTGATGAGGATGCTTGTGAGGCTCATATCAGATTTTAGTTCATCACCATCTTCTCTTAGAGTGATAGATTTCAGAATTGTATTTGATGAAGGATTTGTGGAATCTTTTCGGCAAGTCATATCACAAGATTTTGGATTTGATTTTTTCAATGAACAAAGGTTGGTTGAATACTTCTTGGAATTTCAAGAAGTGGCATTGCAGATGGAACGAGCGAATCAAATGATTCGTGTGAGAGCAGTTCTCAGTTTGAGAAGTGGTTCTTCATGGTTGTTAGTTTGGGATCCTGGCATTACTTGGGAAGAAGGTAATTTTAAAGTAGATAGACCAGCATATAATATTCAGAGTGTAGTTGTGACCATTTGCTTATGTGTTGGAAAATGTCTTCAATTGAAAATCAGTGTTTGGGATCTCAAGAATTTTCTTTTGAAGAATGGAATGCATAAAAAGAAGGTTGGATGGAGATATAAGTGTCAAAAATTTTGTTTTATGTTTGTTGCTTCCTTCTTTCTATGTCATTGCCTCTTTATTTCTGATCATACATTGGTGTTTTGGGAAGGAAATATGATCAAAAGTTGGTTTGTGGTGACATGGGGTCTCTTGCTAAAAGTGCCACCAGCTTGGTTCATGAGCAGTTATGCTCATTTTGATGGAAAGTTCTTTTGTAGCAGCTGCTGCTTGTCTTCTTGGATGCTGATTTTCCAAAAATTAGATCTCAAGATGATTATTTCAGACCTCTTAGGAAGCTGGTTACTTCATTTCCAGGCCTCTTCACCTCCTATTTGGACTGAATTTATGCCAAAAATAAGCAAGGGAATGTTTCTGTATGGTCAAAGTTCAGGTATGGGTTGTTCATTGATAGTTGACAGTGAACTTTTGTGGTACCAACTCATACATTACTTTTTGGGACAGCGAGTTATTAGCTGATTTGATTTGTCAAATTGAGACTCTTGATGTGAGATATGTGAATATTTTTTGGAGTTCTTTCAGTGAAATCAGTTTGCTTCAAAGGAAGCATTGTGCATCCTCTTGGATAGGGATGGAGTGTGGAGCTTTGCTCTTGGTTTGGCATTGGTTTAGAAGCATGTTTGAAAATATTTTTGTTGCTGATCAGAATTATGACAACAAGGTTTGGAGGTCCTACAGACTGATATGGGACCCACGCACTGACATGTTTGATGCATTGTCTTTTGTGGATCGTGACATGTTGGTCCACTTTGAGTATTCGGTTGTATTAATCAGAGTAGCACAACTGATTAGAGGAACAGTGTTCCTAAGAAAGATTTGGAATCCTAGTATCACTTGGGTTTGTGATTCCATAGTTGAAGATGATGAAGCCAATGATGGTCTTCTAGAATTTATTCCCATGATGTTTCAGTTTAATTTTAATCTGGTGATTTCTTGTGTTGGCATCCAGCAGTGCAGTGCTTACATCAGTTGGTGCTATCCTTCTCCTAAGATGATTTGGGACCCTGGGATCCTATTTGGCATGGTAAGGATCAAATTGTTCCCTTGGAGTGTGGTGGCATTGCTTGAGGACAAGAAATTTTGGGAAAGGCGGACTATAATGTCCCCATTTTGGCCCTACACTCTTCAATAGGATTTAGCCTATTTCCAAAAATCCGTAGGCTAAGCTGAGGTGGAAAATTAGGGTTCCCTCTTTCAGATATTGCTCAGTTGGTGTTCAGAGGATGTTGTGCAAACTTACTATTTATAGCAGTTGCTATTTTTAGCAAGTCTATCTTTTGGCAGTATCTGTCTAGCAGCGGTTCAATCCTTTGTAGGTTAGTGTTCAGTTTGGCTATCTATTGTTTTGATGTGAACTTACTATTTATAGCAGTTGGCTATTTTTTAGTAAGTCTAAATTTGGCAGTAGCATCATTAGCAGCTCAACTCAAGTCATCTTGCTATCCATCAGTTTCAGTATTGGCATTGGTTTTGGTTATCTCCATGGACTGAGTTTTTATACTTAGTCAAATTTCATGTTTCTCAGTTGTACCCCACGCCTAGGAGTAATAACTTCATGTTGTTTTAAAAGAGGGGCCATTAAGGGGGTCAACTATGCATTTAATAATTTATTAAATGCTTTATTGTTGCAAAGTGAAAAAGAGGTTGAGTAATATTATATTATTTCAAAAAAGTAAAATGCAAAAAGGTGGCATCTCTTTTGGAAGTTGAAGTGATTCAACTTCTTGGAATTCGAAGATTTCTTGTTGCTTCATTTTCCAATTGAAGTTTATATATTGATGTTGTTTAAAGAGCTGATTATGCATATTTTTGAAGAGCAAAGTTACGCTGTTGGAATGAATCCAGAATCCGGCTAAGGGAAAGCTTAGCAAATTTACTCCATTCTTCGGGCCTACAACTATGGTTCCCTAGGTGGTGGATTGAGAGTGTGCTTCATCCAGAAGTACATATTGAGCATTATTGTGGAGTTTTGGTGAGATATTTCTAGTTTTTATGTTCCTGGTTTATCATGGCTGAAAGTGATTTTTGTATACAGCTTTCAGTATGAATTTTATTTGGTTATGGGTATTTGATCATTGCATTTCTATAATAGAGGCGACCATATTTTGAGGTTATCAAAGTTTAATTCCAAGTTTTAGATTTTATTAAGCAAAATCACCCTTGCAAGGAGGTTGTACCTTTTTGGAGAGCATTGGGATTCGTGCATAAATTAATGGTTGAGTTTAGATGCTATTATATCATTGTGAATTGGGCGTCAACCTTCTCAAGAGCTTTTGCAAGCTATATTTCATCTTCTGGAGGTATTGTGAAGGAGTTGTGATTATTTTTATGTGTTTTCAGTTTGCTGATAATCATTTCCAGATTGCTGATTTTTATATCAGTTTGCTTCAATATTCTGATTTTGGTTTTAAGCTTCATTAATTGAGAGGATATCAAGTGGAAAAATCTTCTATTTCATTGTGCTTTGTAAAGATTGTAATAACACTTGAAAATTGCAGTTGTTTATCATTGTAAGACTGTAAACAGTAGTACTGTTCCAGTCATTTAATTAGCTACAAAATCTTATGATTAATCTCTCATATATGTAACCCCTGGATGGTTTACCACCAGTGTGGATAAAGAACGTTCTAGAAGCTTATCTCTCTTATTTGCAGCTATTTCTATTCATTGTAAAGCTAGTTAGTAGTACTAACAACTATTTCATTTTATTGCTGCAATTTATACTTGATTACACTCCCACAATTGAGTGGTTGAGTTTTAGAATAAATATCTTTCTTGATTGTAAATTCCCCCCACAAAATAAGTGGTTGTGTGGAAAGTATTCCCCCCACATTAATAAGTGGAAGAGTGGATTTAAAGGCTGGCTTGCCGCCTAATAATTGTTGTAAACTCACCCACTGAATAAGTGGAGTATTCCCACTGCTTGTGGATGCCTGCTCCAGTAGATGAATTATACTTTCAGCTCTGTTTATGCCTAACGATCCTCTGACCATATGCTATCACCTCGCCCACATTGGGATCTTGGTGAACATTCTTGGTTAGAGTTATCTTCTTTGCTGGTTTACATTTTGGAGCTAACACTAATCAGTGTTTGGTTGCTGATTTGAATGTTAATTTTGGGAAAAAAGTTAAGGGGAATATTTCACTTTTCAAATTTCACCTATCAACTCTATAGTTGATCATTCATTGCCCTATTTCTAGCTTTCATCATGACCTTAGAACACTACAATGCATAATTCAAATGCATTTACACCTAATATTTATTTAGTGGGAATATTTCAAGAACAATTATACTTTCAACATAATACAAAGGTTGGAAATTATAATTCAGAAGTATGGAAACACAATATTATTGTCCTTTCCCTTTTTTAGTGCTAATTCACTCAATAGGGAACAAAATTTTCTTCAAGATTTTCAAATATGGTTTGCACATACAAACTTCTTGAAAACCACAAATGAAGAATACTTGGATATGTTGCAGCTACTGCAACTTCTTCTTTCTGTTTGGAAATATTGTAGATCTGGAAATTTTCTTCACATCTTCAAAAGGTTATTTAGACAGAGTCACCACCTCTCTTCACAGAGGACTAAACTTCAAGCAGTATGAAGTAATCTCATAGAAAAATTTCTTTTTGAGTTCCTTTCACTAGCAAAGCACCACAGATCATGAAACTTTTAGGTTCACTGCAACAATTTCTTCTCTGGGTTTGAATTCCTTCAATATTTGAACCAAATATTTAGATTAGCAAATCATTTGACTCTGTGAATTATCAATATCCACTTGGAGATTCAAATTTCTCCCCAACAGAGTTGCCATTTTGTTGGTTCCTTTTCCAGCTAAGCCTAAAAATCCTCTAAAGGGTAGCCAACCCTTATACCACAGAAATTTCAAAACCAGTGGCCAACTAACGGGTAAAGAGTTTCAGGCTCTTACCCCTACTTTTTAGGCTCTATGGGACCAAGGAGGGTGTTCCTTATTGTGTTCATTTGATATTTTAACTCCTCAAGAACACTTCAACATAGATCTATTCCTACTAAATAAAAATAGATATTATTTACTAAAGGATTGGCAAACCTTTAAGAAAATAACCACCTAATGCTAGAAAATGATTGATTCTTTACATCACATGCATCATAATTGGAAGATTTAATGATCTATAATTTTATTCTCATTTTGAATCCCCAATATAGAGTATTATCAACTCAATTGTTTCATTATTGTCCACAAATGGACTAGTGCTTCATCAATTCAATAAATTGAGTCAAATATGCAACAACCAGTAATATATCAACTACTGAATTTAGAAACATGTGGATTATTATCATAATGATTTGCAATATGAGAACTCACTATGCCTGAAACAAAACTTCTTATCAAATCCTATGCAACTCTTTACAAATTTGTGACTCCCCTCAAGCATTTAATTAACTCTTGAGTTAAAGCCAAACCAAAGCCATACATTCAATTGAACCATTGAAGATAAATGAAAATACCCTTGATATTTTCATTTATAATTTGCAAAAGAGAATACAAAGGAGAGTATTGCCACATAACTAATATTTATTTCAATATCAGTAATTTGTATAAAAATAATTTAAGATTTTCAGATATAACCCCTAACCAAGAAAATGTATTTCTCCATTCATTTACATCATTTACAGTATGCTTCCAATTTCAGCTAATTTCTACCTAGACCTCTAGAGACTTCAAAATCCAACCCTTACAAATGAGAAAGAAAAGAGAATATAAAGAAGCAGCCCTAAAATAATTATGTAGAAGACACTTGGAAATAATCCTCCGATTGATTTGCAATTGGAAATAATCTGGAATCAAGATTCTTCTTTCCCTCCTTATTTACAATCGAAAATTCTCCCTCTCGGAAAAAAAAAATCACCACTTTCACCCCTGCAATTGAGAAAAAGATTTGTTCCCATGAAAGCCATTTACTTTTCCCTTGCTTTGTTTTTTTATTTCACCTTTAGCCAATAAAATATATTTTTCTCATGAAAAATCCTTTATTTTTCCCCTTTTATCTTGCTCCATTTTTACCCACTTTTACTTTCATTTAAAATCTTTCTTTCTTTTAAAATTTCACTAGGCTATTAACCTATGATCTTACCCTTTTCACATTTAAAATGTTTTCCTTTCTCATAGTAAAAAACCTTCAAATAATCTACTTTGGGCTTTTGGAAAATATTTTCTCGTGAAACTTTCATTTTCTCTTCACACTTTTGTTGTGCAGTTTTTGCACACACGCCCCACTTGGAGTGGGGACCCTCTTTCCGGATGTCTTTTAACCTTTGGTTTCATTGGATTTACCATTTTAAGGTTTTGACATGTTGGTCTTGTTGGCTTTGACCTTGCCTTGAGGTTTGAATTGATTGAAATTGAGTTTTTAGCAAACTCCGGGTTTTCACCTGGTTCCAGGATTTTCCAGCCCTAGCGAATTTTCCCGGGCCCTGGTTCCTTGTCCGTTTCTGGAAGGATTCTCCGATTCCGGGTTTTTGCCTGACTCCGAGATTTTTCGGCCCTGGCGGATTTTCCCAGTCTGCTCTAAAATCCCGATCTTCCTCATTTCCTCGATTTCTGCATTTCCGTGAAATCTGTGTTTTCGCACATCCTGGGATTTTCGGAAATTCTGTGTTGGGCTCGGGTTTCCAGATTTGTCAGAAATGTCTTGTCGCACATTATTGGTCGAGGTACCTTTGCTCAGACGGGTATAAGGGCGGATTTAGGGTATTTCAACCATCATTCTAATTTCATTGCTCCCTTGTTTTGCTCTGGCGATTAAGTTTTCCATTTGAGCTTTGAGAATCGATCTTGATTCGTTTATGTGAGGATTGTTTGGGTGCCGGTGTCTGGGTTTTATTGCTTGGACGTGTTCATTTGCTGCGTGGTCATCTTTTCAAGCCCGAACTTCATCTGCATCGATCCATGGTATGTTATCATTGCCCTTCCATTTGCTTGTGTGGTGATTGAGGGTTTCTGCATTGGATATTGTTAGTTTTGGGTCGGCCCTTGATTGATTTTGATTTCATATTTGTAGAGTCGGGGTTTGACCCATCTTTTGTTGTAGAACCCTGTTTCACGTGCCCTATGGGCTCTATTTATTCATGAGACGGCGTGTGTATCCTTTAGGCGGGGTCCTGGGTTAGATTGCTTGCTTTTTAGTGCAAAATTTGCTATTGTGCGAAGTTAGGGTTTCCCTCGGTGCTCAGCCCAGAACGAAGGTTTCATTTTGTTTGAACAATTTTATCCTTGTATCACGTTGACTTCCCCGTCTTGTGAAAATTCGAAGTGCTTTAGGTAAATCCTTAGCTGATACTTTAAACCTTAAAGCTTGCTCTGATATTAATGGCAGAGGTCTGGCTATTCAGATTAGGGCATCATTATTTTGATATAGGGATTCATCCTTTGAGAGGTTTGAGGGTCGGAAATCCTTTGCATCCTGAGTTTTGTTGATTGCTGTCAGTATCGAAACCATTAGAACTTAGGAAGGGAAGATCCCGTGCTCATTTGAATTTTGCTTCGCGTTCCGCCATTTTTTGGGTTTTCGAGGTTGTCGCGGAATTCCGCTGCTTTCGGATTTTCTCGGTTTAGGCTTATTCGGCGGATTGAGGTTATTGCCGGAACATTCTAAGCTGTCCGCAAAAATCCGTTCCATTTGGATTTTTTCGGATTTCCTATCTGGTGGTGTCCTTTTTAATGTTTCGATGATAGGATTAATGGAACAATTGTTTAATGCTTATTTATTGTTGCCAATAAGTGAATTCCATGATTATTTTCTGATTTTTCATCTGCACTAACGATTTATCTGACTAATAATGCTTTGGCAGCAGGAATCCGTCTAGGCCGGATTTCTCTGAAATTCTGCCCCGACGGTGTTTTCCCGGTTTGCATGATTTTCCCGGACTATCTGATTTCTCAGATCTCAAAGGATTAGCAGTTGGCAATGGACTTTGATTGATTTATGTGATTTGTGCTAACTTTTTGGATTGAAATATGAACAACAATTGAATACTAATGATGATTTTTGGATGTGCAGGCCGAATCAAGTAAAGCTGCTGTTGGAAAGGCTAAGGGTGGCATGGGGGCCTCATCCATTTCGGAGGCCGAGCGACTGAGACTGGATATGAAGAACCAACTTCCCGAGAGCAAAGTGTCTTCTGTGTGGGCAGAGGTATTCGATACCAATGTTGGGGCCTGGAGATATGAGGAGTTCAAGCAGAGAATGGCCAAGAAGGATCAGTCAGCCTTGAGGCAAGGGATGATGAACTCCGGATTGGTGCATGTGGCAGGTTTCCCTCCAGCGGTCCAGTGTTACGAGTTAATTTTGGAATGTGCTAGACAATATGATTTTGATACACAGCGGGTGGTTAGCACCGAGGGAAGGGTCTTGGCTAACTTCAGTCCGACCTCTATTGTACAATCTTTCAGCATGCCGGATCTTCCATCAGTGTGTGCCTTGAATATTGACACTACCAGGACCTATTATGAGAATGAGCCGGTCAAGGCTCAACAAATAATCAACTCATGTCTAGAGAAGCCAAAATCCCATCATTCGAAGTTGCCCAAGCAGCTGCACAGGGTAAAGTTCAGGTCAGATGTATATGATGCCATCACACTTCTGAGCAGAGTGGCCGGATTGAAAAGTGCAGGTGTATTGGAGAGTTGGATGGTCCATGTGATCACCAAAATTGGGCAAGGGACTAATTATCACTGGGCAGGACTCATCAGTGCCAAGATTGATAGACAATTGAGGAATGTCCTGGAGGCAAAGAAATTCACTATGTCCTCATATGTAATGTATGTGTTGGCCATTTCCTACCCATACAAAGGTCTGAATCCGAGGGGAACAATTGGACAGAATATAATCTATGAGGTTTATCTGGAGTTGCATTTGGGGCACAAAGATTACAGAAGGGCCAATGATGCATTCACAATGCATATTACCTAGACACTCCAGAATGCTGAGCACATGAGGTTATCCGATGGAGCCAAAGGGCTAATAAAGAACTATGGAGCCTGGTTCATCCAGTTCCCTACCTTCACCTACCTCAGGATTGATGGATGCCCGGTTGCCCCTTACAGGTTACCCCGGTATCCTACTGACCACATTGTGCTATTAGAAGTTGTGAGACAAATCTGTGAATTTGATGCTGTGGTGAAGAGGGAGAAGCACAAGACAGGCTTCAGAGGAGACTTCCCTCTCGGGATTGGTGTGGCGGAGATATGCCCCTCTATTCAATCAGCTCACACCGCAGGGGAGGAACTGGCTGCATATGGTTTCTCCTTCCATTCTAAAAGGATGAATTTTGATGTAACAGGAGAAGCGCAGAAGAAGGCCACTAGGGAGTATAGGCATAAAGATGACTTAGAAGATTATTGGGTCAATATCAAAGATGACTTTGAGGCAAGAAAGGAAAGATACTCCAGGCTCCCTGTGGAAGCAATTAGGCAATACAACGTCAAGTTAATCCCGGATCAATTGGATGATGAAAGAAATCTGGTGCAGGACCACGCCTATGAGGCAGTGAAAGACAGGCCAGCCGGGGATATTAACTGGAATGAAGATGAGATTACAGAACTGGAGGACCTAATGGCTCCTGTGATGAAGTTCACTCTTTCTTGGGTGAAGCATAAAATTTGGGAATTGGAGAACGCAAAGATAGCTTGCACCTTTGAATTGATGGGGAATCTCAACCCCATGTCTACTTCTGAGGAATCCGGGGAAGATGACCCCAAAGGGAAAACAGTGAAGACCTCACCGTTCAAGATCAAGGTCAGGGGTCCCAAGGGAGTTGAACCTGAAACAAAGAGGAAACCGAAAGGGAAGCGAAGGTGGAAGACCTTGACACTTAGCAAGTCCTCTGATGAGGAGGAGATGGAGAAAGCGGAAGAAGAAGATGCTCCTCCACCACCTAAGAAGACCAGGACAACAAGGACTGCGAAGAAGAAAGATCAGGCTACTTCGAGTGGTGAGCCTCCAATTGTCGATGTGGAGAGTTCGGAGGAGAGAAAACAAAAGTTTATACGAGGAAATCAAGAACTCCCTCTCCCAAGGATGTTGCACAATAGAAGGACTCTTCCCCAAAGCTACCAGTTGAGGAGCCATCCAAGTCTGTTTCTCCTCCACCGAGCATACCTGAACCGGAAAATCCTGGTGAACATGAAATTAGTGGGGAAGCAAAACTGTTTAAGGAAGGGACACTTTTCAGCGAAGCTGCAGAACTTGAAGTTGAGACAGAGGAAAGACATACTTCCCCGTTGGTGCAGTATGAGGACTCCCCGGAAAGTGACAGAGGCCGCGGATCACCTGAGCCAGAAGAGAATATCCCCGCTAGGACTCCATCACCGGTGCTTCCAGAGTTAGGATTTGAAGAGGCCGACCAAGGTAGGTAGCTTCCATAGAAAGAAGATGATAAAGCCACTGTAGAAGAAGAAAAGGTGACAAAAGAGCCGGAAGATGCCAAGATAGAAGAAATCCGGACTGACCCTATAGCCCCGGACTGGCTGGAGAAGGAACTTGCAAGGAAGAAGCAAGTGATTGTTGAGGATACTCCTCTGGACTGGGATGAGATGTTGTCAAAAATCGGCAAAGGAAAGAAAAAGAAAGCTGCCAAGGTGATCTCAAGGGTGGAAAGGGATGAAACACACAACAGGGTAGTCCACATTGCCACTCCTACCGCAGACAAAATGAGAGAGGATGTTACAGGCCAGGACTATAATGTCCAGACTATCAACCTCGGGCCTGCATCCATGGAGCAGGATATTGAGGAGTTTGAAGGATCCAGCGCAGTGATTGTTGACAGATTGAAGAGAGAGACTCAGACTAAATGTGAACTGAAGAGGGAGAATGAAAGGTTAAGGAAATGCTTGGAGGAGGTCATGAAACCTTTGCAGTCTCTCCACCCTTCTTCTTCTGCCACTCCTAGTTTTCTACCTAAGGAAACAATCTCTGGGATTGAAAAGATGAAGGCCTCAGCTCAAGCTGCCATAGATTGGCTGGTGGATGTCCAAACAAAAGGGGATGATACTATTAAGGAGATTTTATCTGTAGGAAAGGATGCAGTCCGGGCGAAGGAGCTGTTAGAGCATATCCTGTCTCAGGATAAGGATGATATGGACCTCCTGTTGTAGAAATCGAAGGTTATCCTGGGGCATGGTAAAGAGCAATTGGCTAAGGATGGAATCCTTCCTTCCTCCATGTTGGATGAGCCGTGGGAATGGTTCGAGGCACTGCAGATCAGGCAGAAGTCTCTGAAGAAGATACAGAAATGAAGGAAGTCAATTGACGGAGAGCTTACTGCAGTTTACGATGGATGCATTGCCTTCTTTGAGGTAATGACTGGCATAAAGAAGATAGCTCCCAAGTATCTGAGCTTGGAACAATTGAAGGAGTGGTGGCATGAAATTTATGCCCCGAATTCTGATGGAGCTGTCACTGGCCACCTACTTGATGATGCAGCCACCTACATGGCAGTGATGGATAGATATATAGCCAATAGGGAAGATTGGAACAAGACTGTTGAGCGGTCCAAGGAAGAAATAGATTCAATTAAATGCCGACTCAAGGTCTTGCCATTGCCACCGATTGCTGAGTTGGATGGAGTATTCTTGAAGGTCCAAGGGTCGTCAATTCAGAAGAAAGATAAAGGGAGTGGCAATTAATGCTCATTTCGATATTTGTGCTTCCCTATTATCATAGGGCATGCATTGGACCGGACTTCCTTGGGGACTGTGTCAAAGCCGACCTGGATGATGGCATTTAATGCATGCCTTAGTTCATTTTTCCTTGGCCAACCTGTTTTGGCAGTTTTTATTATTTTGTAAAAATGTTTGGCTGGGCCGACATACCTTGGGATTTGCTATTAATAGGCATTTTTGCCTCATTGTAAAGTGTTAGACATTAGCTAGACAGTAGTAGAGAAGTGAGAGCAATAGTTAGAGCATTTTCCTTAGAAGTAATATTCAGTTTCTTGAAGCAAATTCTGTATCAGAACAGTTGAATTGTTGCAGCATTTTGGTGATTAATACAATTGAAGACATTGTGGTTTTCCTGGCGCAATCTCTTGTGTTATTTCATCTTGCATGGTTCTTTTGTTCTATCTTTCAAATTTCTTGGAAATCTAGGGTTTAGTATTTAGACATAAATCAGTTTTAGTTGGATGCATGATGTTTATGATTTCATATTTGGAATGCTTGTAGCTATCTCTGGTCTATACTCCCAGTAACTATCTGATTGTAGTAGGCTGGTGAAGTCAACCTGGACCATATATATTCAATGTGCTTAAGTTCGATTGTAGATGCAAATCTATGATTTGAAAATTCAAATACCTTAGAAGATTGCACTGTTCTTGTAAGATTGCATTGTGGGTTGATCAAGAACCGGTTAGTTGAGATAGGTCCATTCCAAATATCTATTGTTTACATTGTTCATTCTAGGAGTAGTTTAGATTCTATTATATCCTTGCACCCTTATCTTTTGCTATTTCTTTATCATTTGGTTAGATTTAGGATTTAAGATCATCATATTGTCATATCTGATAAGTTGAAAGATACAGTTTGCTTGTAGTAAGGTCCCTTTGTGATTACCAACATTTTCACATAATTATCTGAGCTGTTTATGCACTGTTATAACCTAACACCCGAGAGACCTTGGGGTAATTTTCGGTGATTTATTATTGAAGATAACCTTTCAAGAGAGATAGAATATTGCATTCTGTATGAGTTGTTACTGTGCAGAAAACACCATCAACAACTTTATCTTCAAATTCTTCTCTTATTGTGAAAATATTTTAATATTTAAAATGTTCCTCCTTCACAATTTTACTGGGCCCACCCAAGGCATCCCCACACAAGCACTTTGAACTTTACCATTAACAAAGTTGTTTTGTTTTAATATTCATCGTGCAAAGTAAAAATAATTTAAAATATCACCTTCTATTTTAAAGATACCTTTATTGGTGAAAATTTTAATTTTCACTAGCCACCATGAAATGCTACCTGTGCCCTAATACCTCCTTACAAACCCACCTTAAGTTCTCTAGCATACACATCGGGCATTGTGGGTTGGAATAGGAGAATAGAAACAGAACTCACGATGAACGATGGAAAATAAAATGAAGCATTGCTCATCACACATTGCACATCCATTTGGGAAATGGAAAAGTGAACCAATGAATCGCGATGGTGACAAACATGCCCTAGCTCCTCCTCTATTCAACTACTTTGACTATAGTGGCTCTAGGTGTTTCTAAAATAATTTTGATACATTTTTCCTACTGGTGAACTAAAATGTTTCTTACATTCGCTTTTTGAACCTATGCGAGATTCCATTGCAATACCAAATGGAACCCCATGTGGCACAACAACTACTTTATTTTCTCTCAGTAATAAAACTACCCTGACATTGTGGCTGCTTTTATTGAGGCCATGCATAAAATGTTTGATAATTTTTTATCTACACTAATAACTAAAAGCAGATATTGGCGAAATTGGGAACTAATTTTGAGGCATGTTGCCTTTGCTAGTAGCTAGGATGATGATGAGGGTTATGGAATAATGCATTACAACTACTAAATGCATCTGCTCAAAAAAATTTGAAGCCTTTTCAACAATGCATTATGGTCATACACTGTAATCATGGTGTCCCATGAGACCACATCTATGTGGAAAACCCTCCAAGTTGACTGCCATGTTTTTGTCTTCTCCATCAATTCTTTTGGGGATACTATCAAAGACTATAGAATTTGGTACTAAAACCACCAAATGCATATGCTTGGAGGTTTCTAAAACTAGTTTTAGCAAATTCATTATTTGTAAATTTCAGGTACTTCAAACTTTCATCAATCCTAGCATCATGAACACTTTTCAATGAGGTTCTCTAGCCTTCCCAAGGCATATTGGATCATTCATTTGGATTCCTTCCTTACTGTGCCAAGAATTCTAACTTTATGCCTCTATCCTCAATGCTTTGTTGGATGCCCATACCGTGCTCCAATGTTATCTCTCCCTATTCTCTTATGTGATGCTGCAAATTTGTAAAGACTTTCCTCCATACTTGGAGTCATGCTCAATTTTCTTCTCCATTGTTGGCTCAACTAATTGGCATTATATTCAGTTTCAATTGATTTTAAAATCTCAAAAATTGGTGAGCCCCCACTTTGTGTGAATATCAATCCTCCATAAAGGGTGAAGCCACAATAGTGGTTTACAATTGAAGTGAGGAAGGAAAACTCACATAAAACGAATGCATGGAAAAAAAATTGATTTTAGGGGTTTGTACGAACCTATTGGTTTGACCAAACCCATTAGGGGTTCGCTAGAACCTAGGTTCGGGTGAACCCTCCTAATATTTTCTTGCCAAAAAATCCATCAAAACCCCTTATAGAAGGGGAATTTGAATGAACCGTAGTTCGAGCAAAACCCTAGGGGTTCACTCGAACCCCCTTTATTCCTCATCCCCTCCCTGAGACAAAAAAACCCTGAATTTTGGCACTTCAAAGCTTGAGTTGAGGATGAAAATGGAGGAATATTCACAAACCCAACTTGAATCAGGTAGTCCTTAGAATGAGTTATCCAATGAATATAATTTTAATATGTTTTAGTTTTATTATGTATAATTTGTGTTTTTAATTTTATTAAACATAGGTTTTTCATCGAAAATGAAAGTCTTTGTTCTACACATGTGGAAAAATAGAAAATTATTAAAAAAAAATTTGAAAAATATGAGTACACTAGATATTGAAGTCCTTGATCCAACAAAACAAATAAAATTGAATTTTGATATATACAAAAAAAGTTATGCGTTATACGGTTGCACTATGACTGAATTGCAATTGGTTTAACTTCGAAAGTTGATTAAAGAAAAAATATTCAATAAAAAACTATCTAACCAAGTGGAAGCACTAGATATTAGAGTTACAAATCTAAATTCAAAAGAATTATAATTTTACCCTTCATGGAAAAAATGTTGTGTTATATGGTGTGTGTCACTTTTCAAAAATGTTGTTTTTAAAAAAAAAACATTTTTCATGGGAGATGGAAAAAGAAGTGCAATCTGATTCCAAAAATTTTGAATTTTTTTTTTTAGAATCTATAAACAAAATGTGATGAGACTCTAGTTTTCATCATCTCCAAATTCTTCATGGTTTAGCCGCTATAGGTGCCCGAATGTGAAGATTTAGTTTAAAAAGATAATTTCAGTGTCCAGTTTGGCCAAAAATTGTAAACCACTATTGTGGGATCACCCTAAAACATGTTGCAGCCCCTTGATTATCACTACTAATTAATGAATTTGTATTCATTCTAAATGCATCTCAATCAAATATAGGGCTAGTTGGATCTCACCCCAACCTTGAGTCAAGGTTGCAAGTATATGCATCCAAATAATCAAGATGATTGAACAATACTAACATGTAGAAGATTTTCTCTTTCAGTTTCATGTAGCCCTTCAAACAACATATCAAGATTACACAGTGTTGTGACTTTATCCCATGGTAACTCAAGTGAAACACTATTTTCCTTAGGCTTCCTAGCTTCAAGATTTCCAAATTTGTATCTTTCAAATAATAGTTCCCTGGAACATTTGATGTGCTTGTAAAACAAAAAATCTTCAACCTTCGTGGAGTCTCTCCTTTCATAGTGGAAATAAGAACCATTTGTGGCCCATTACTAGATCACTCAATCCATTGATATAGAGGAATGGCCTTGTCCAAATCCTTCAAATGTATAATGCATGCAAACTTATGAATGTTTGATCCATTTCATTCATTACAAGAGGAGAATTGGCATGAGAAAATTGTTTCTAAATTATGTTCATAGACCTTCACAAACAACACTTATGTGGCAAAGTCGGGTCCCCATGTGGGCTTGGCTAATTTTTTTTGCTTTGAAACAAGTTTTATACTCAATTGATCTAAAACAACCCCTGAATGCATTAGGCTTGAAAATTTGAAGTGGGTTATCATTAAAACTTACTTTTAAACATTTTTGCATAGTGGTTAAAACTAGCCATGTGGGCTCTAAAATCGCCCTAGGAAAGTAGTCAAACAACCCCTTGAAGCCATAAAAATTTAAAGGAATGCAGAAATTTGAACTAAGAATGAAATGCAACAAAAAATTTAGAAAAAGAAAACACGAGGTGTGGGATATTAATGAGCAAAATTGCTTACTCAAACTTTTCTACAACTACACTTGTTCAGAATCAATTAAAACTCACTCAATCACCATTTCAAAAAAATATCAAAACAACTTCTGGGGGACTACCACTGGAAACATAAGCTCATTTAGGTACACTGAGCATGTTTGTAAGAGGGATTTCCTTCAGCCATTATTCTTCATGAGATATTAGCAATCAAATTTGACCACCTTGAAAAGTTCTGGAAATGCAGATGTAAAATCAACACAAACTGCATGTTTTTTTATCTCAGAAAAATAGCAAATCAAGACATGAGGCTCTGAAACCAAACCAAGGAGTATATAAATGTATGGAGAATGGAGAGCAACAATCAATTTTTCATGAAAATCATTGAGTTGTGAAATACAAGCTCGAAATTGACACGCATGTTCACATATGTCACATGAGTGTCCAAAAAAGGATTTTGCACGAAAATCAACTAGCTCTGAATTATGTCCTTCCAAAGTAGGTCACTTAGGAAAATTCTTTAGGTACACTTTTGAGTATGCAAAGGCAAAATTCTCAATAGGGACACTTCAAATTTACAAAATTTGAAGGTGCCACCAAATATATATATTTATTAAAATCATAACAATTAAAAATAAATCAACTCTAAACATATTCAATTTTTTCATTACTCTAATACTTGAATACTTTGCAAATAATGTTTTCCTATATCCTCTAATAATTTCTAAGTCCTTATACTTATTGTACATCTAAAAGATATCTAATATACGTCAACATTCATTTTGAAAGGCTGTATTCCTCTCTCTGAAACGATGCATCAGTTTATCGTATCGAATGGAGTTTAAGTTATTCAATGAAATGGAATGATAAACATGTAAAATGTTTAAATT
Source organism: Sequoia sempervirens (assembly GCA_007258455.2). NCBI lineage: Eukaryota > Viridiplantae > Streptophyta > Pinopsida > Cupressales > Cupressaceae > Sequoia > Sequoia sempervirens. The sequence continues at coordinate 353,417,163 of VDFB02047230.1, forward strand.
GTTTATGACTCATTTTAAAAGGTAGCCTCTTTTATAGCAAGGCTTAGGTATCTTTGATAAAAGGATCTTTCCTTATAAGAGTTTTTTCTTAGTGATTTTTTTAGGATAAAATTAAAATAGATATTTATCTTTAAAAAGATTTTTATATAGTTTAATATATATATTTTTTATAATTATATAAATTATATATATATATATATTTAAAATTATATTTATAAAAATGTAATTTTATATTTATATAAATAGTAATTTAGGTTGTTTAAATTTTAAAGTATATGAATAACATAAAAAAGTTATTGAAAATCATATTCAAATGTCCATATTTTTTATAAGCATATTTGTTAACAATTTTTTATTGGGTATGTGGATGCTCATGATGGGCCAAAAAGTGGCAATATGATTGGTATGTGGCTAATGACTACTTTTTGACCCAAAATTGATGAAACGAAAACAGTTTTTAAAGGAGATTCTTAGCTTTCCACTGATATAAATTATGTTTTACTTTGAATTTAATAAGTATTTATTATTCATTTTCTATTCAAATTACAACTAAAGTCCTGATTAATAGGTTGATTGAAAAACATCTATAGCTTTCAAATGGTATCACATTTTTTGAATCCAAAACATGCATCAAATTCTATGCTTTGCATACTATAGGATTAAAAAAATAAAAAAAATGAATTTCATGAATTTTTAACCAAGTTAAGGTGGTCAGACATATGAGTTTTTATATTTTTAAAAAAGTTGTTTGCAATAAAAAATTCATAATTAATTATTTACTTGGACAAAAATTACAAAAAGATATGCATCACATCAAGACATGAGTCCTCTACTTATATCTAAAATCTTATAAAAAAATATTATCATTTTATTGTGGTTAGGGTGGTCAGACAGACACCTACTTCTTATTTTTCCCCTAAAATTTAAGTACCACTACATTGAAATTTCAAATTTTCACCAAATAGATTTTTTTTTTTTAAACATACCTAGTAGTTTATAAACTTCATTCAATTTTCTATAGATTCTATTCTTACACATTTTTGAAATAATATAGATAACTTATTCAAATTTTTACGTCAAGTTGCCTAATTCTGATTTTTCTAATTTTTTTGCCACTTAATGGCCTATTTTTTCTATGATGATCATGCACATACCCTTATCTCTTCTAATAGTCCATAAAATAATATAATATGATACATTTAGTTAGTCTATGTTCATGTATTTTTTTTTCTATCTTTGGAGGTAAACAAACTTTTGATATAAAATGTGTGCATGATAGGAAGATTATACCATTGGTCTACTTCTCTAATCCATTACTTAGATGTATTTCTTGTCTTATGGGTCAAATAACTATCTTAGACCTCGAAACAATGGTACATATACAATAAAAAAAGTTTATATTGATATTATTGGGTTAATTTATGGTTACATACATAGAGTCTTATGCTTATGTTCTTCACAAAAATATGAAGTCTTACCATAAATTCATAGCATTTTTTAATTAAAAGACAAAGGATTGTTATAGAAATATGCTTTAAACTACTATATATATAATGCTTATGGTTTACCATATTAGTGATTCACAAACCACCATCCACCATTCATTAAAGTTGAACCACTTATTAGTAATCACACACTAATTGCCCATGAATTGCCTATGGACTTAAACAAAGTACATTGCATGGTTAATTTTGATCCTTCATAAAGTATGGATGGTGGAACAATCTATGTGTATGTTTAATTTTAAACATTTTAAAAAATTATATAAACTATAATAATATAGTTTTAAAGAAGGTTATCATTTAAAACCCTATTATAGTAGTGTTTTAACATATTATTTAATTATGATTTGAACCCTACAATTGGTGACTATGAACACTCTTGGGTATAGATTGGAGCACCCTATCCTACCATTATAATTTAATTATTTGAAATATTGTTATATTTTATTCTATAAATAAGAACTTATTGTGTTGGTTAAACAATATATTGGATAACAAACTTAGTAAAGTCGAGAAGATGGTGAAAGCATCCATTGGTGCATTTGCTTGAGAGCATTCAAAGCTGGGTGGGAATAAATGGTTAGATTTGGTTTTGAATGGTATTCTTGGTGCAGTTGTGCCTGTCGCTGTGGGTGGAAGGGTGGACTACGGGTGGCCTTCCTCTACTCCTATTGTGGGTTGGGTGCATGTTGGAGGTGCGATGCTGGGCAGGTCATGCTTTGTCCAACAGGTGGATTCACGTTTGAATGAGGTTGCACTAGGGGATGGCATGTTGCAGTCTTTTGGGGTCGGTCGAGTAGCCTGTGGGGACCCTTCTCCCTTAGTGGCTGGGGTTCCCCCTATTTCTTTGAGGACAAATGATGCTATTTTGTAGGTGAATGTTGCTTTTGTGCGGGTGTGTGATTCTACTCTATGAGTAAATGGAGACTCTGTTGTGATGCAACCCTTTGTTCCTATCTCTAGTGATCTCCCTTTCAGTGGTCATGAGAGGTCCTTTGTTGAGGTTGTTTCAAAGGATAATGTTAGATATGTGCCTGCTACGGCTAGGGTTAGGTGTTTTCCTTGTACCTAGGCTGCCCTTGTGGTACGTGGACTTGAAGTGGCTGAAAATCAGGAATACTATTTGAGTCAAGGTGTGGTCTGCATGTTTAATGGCTTGTGGCCCTCCCTTATTGGTATCCATGATTGGGTCTTTGGTTCTTGGAATCCTTTAGTCTCTGGGCAGATTGAGCTCTATCCCTATGCTAGCTGGTTCTTCTTGGCTACCTTTGCCTCCTTGACGGAGCGGGACTATGTGTTGGATAGGAGATGGATATGGGGCATTCATTCATTGTCCATCAGGCCTTGGCCTCACACTTTCAATTCTCTTATTGAGTAGCTAAATACCAGACCAATCTGGGTTTGTCTTTCAAATCTCCCTCTCTTGTTTTGGGAGGATTCATGTTATGAAGCTATTGGCAACACCATTGGACACTTTTTCAAGGTGGACTCTACAACTCGGGATCTAGAGCACACTATGGTGGCTCGTATTTTAGTTGATTTGGACATCTCCAAACATCTCCATGGTGATGTGGTCTTGATGGTGGGTGACAGATGTTGGAGACAGTTGCTAGATTATGGGGGCCTCCCCTTTCAATGCAGGAGGTGTTTGTCCACTAGTCATTTGGCCTTTGGTTTCCCTCTTGCCCAATGCAAGGGTGTTGCTACTTGGTGGAAGAATGATCTCTCAAACCATCTCATAGTTGGTTCTCCCTCGTCGGATGGTTCCTCCAAGGAGGGTGAACCTACTCCTATGGTGTTTGAGTCTTTCCTAGCTCCTCTTTTGTCTTTCCTTTCTGTGGATCCTTTGCTGCCCCAATCTGCTATTGTTGTTCAGGCAGAACCTTCCTATCCCTCATTGAATGAATTTTTTGGTCCTTTGATTGCTCCTGTTTCATCTTCAATGCTTCCAGCCCCCTCGCTATGTGGTGGCTCCTTGCCTAGGGTGGCCGGTGAGAATTTGCTCCTCTCACCTCGCTCGGTGGAGTTTGATTATGAGTCTTCCTAGTCTATTGTTTTGAGGAAGAAGAAGGGACTCCCCAAATTTTTTACTTCTTCATGGCCTAGGGTTTAGGGAGATAGATTAGTCCTCTCTGGTTATGAGGTTTTCTATTCTACAAAGTTGTCTTATAGCTATTTCGTGGGGCCATAGTGGCTCTTGTTTGTTCTTCTCCTAGTTCATGTTCTGGTTTGAACTAGTTTGTTTTTGGCCCTATGGGTTGTCTATGTGAAGGGTACAACACCTTGTAAATGCTACTTATCTTATCAAAAACAATATCCTAGATCATTATATTCTAGAATTAGATGAAATGATGTCACTAAATAAATTACATCATATCTTCAAATATGCAATTCGACGATGCATAACAATATTGCATTAGCTCTACCAATCTCTAATATTTGTCTAAATAGGATGTATATTTTCACTTCATTGTCCATAGGATGAGCCAACCATATTAATATAAATATTTAATATTACATAAATTGAAAATAAGTATTACAAGGGAAATTACCACTTAAACTTGTTATTATCAATAGTTTATATAAGATATTATCCTCTCTCAAAATAATAATATTATCTCAAGTTCTTTCTCTTAAAAATTAGTGTATAAGCCTTCTCTATAATAATATTTTCCCAAAATTCAAGACCTGTTTTTTATTATATTACCTCATTAGGAAGTATAGTCAAATATGTTTAAGTAATACCAAGTTTTTAGGAATTTTTTTGGAGAATTTATCTTAAAAAAAGGTTTTGTTTGTGGCTTCATAGTTATAATTAGGTGTCAACATTTTATATATAGGAAACTTGATATGATACCATGGAACAATTTTTTACCCTAAAGTACATAAGTAGTCTTCACAACCATCTAAGAGAGGCACTATTTTAGACAAAGAATTCTCATAATTCTTGTTATATTAAAATGGTCAAATTCATTCCTTTTCACTAAGACATAAGGATGGAAAGGTGAATCAAAAAGGTAAGAGTAAAATATGAAATTGTGTAAACTTTCAAAACATCTTTGGGCTATTATAATTTCTTTTCATTGAATGCTACTTTATCTAAATTTATGTTTTGAGCTTCAAGCATACTCTAAAATTATTAGGTGTAAATCACCTACTTATAATGGGTGGTCATCACCCTCATAAACTGTCCAGGGAGCAAACATGTATAAGATAGGTCACCCGTTGCTTAATTTTTTTATGGATCACTACTATATGATTAGTAGCATGATTTTTTTTCATGATCATTAGACTATTTTATATTTATGAGAAATACTATATGCTTACTAGAAAATGAAAAATGTATATTAATTTTTTTTTTTGCACCAAGAATCAAACAATTTAATTACTCGAAACTTACTAAGTATATTGGTGATTCTATTTTAGAATATATCTTCAAAATATATTGTGTAGGTGCCCTCACATGGATGGTGTAGTAATTTTTATGAAATATATCTTCTATTGTTTCTTAATCAAAATCCAAAATAGAAAAGTAGCTCTTGCAAAATCAATGTGGCTTTGAAAATTCATGGAAGAGCTTCAAATGGAGTACCACTTTACTATAGGATAACTTGAGTTATTTTACTCTTACCAAAGAATCTCATTCCCAAAGAGGAAAGAACATTGAAAATTATGGGCACCTCACTCAAGCGAAAATATTCTTTTTTAAAAAGTTCTCTCCAATTTTATTCAAGATAAAGTATTCCATCATAAAATGTATTCCCAAGTGAAAGTATTTAATCATAAAAAGTTTTCTCTAGTTCTATTCAAGAAAAAATATTTTATCGTAAAAAATTCTCTCCAATTCTATTGAAGCAAACAAATGTTATGAGCAAGAAGAAAAATATTAAAATATTAGTCATCACTTACAAAAACCTATGTGCATTGATTGGCCTTAGGTGATTCCATTGAGGGGGAGTGTGCATGTCAATGCCGCCACCTAATGGCTAAATCATAGATGTATGAGTCGTATGGGCATATATTAAAGTTCTCTCTATAAATATTTCACTTATAAAAGCATTGTATTAAGTCCTACAAGCACTATGTAATGAACCTTGGGTGTGGCTGATTTGAGGAGACTCGGGCTCCAATAAAAATCTTTGTAAGACCCCATATATAGAATCATTTTTAAAACACTAGGATTATAAATTATGACAAGATGAATTTCATGTAATCTAGAATACATGACTTTCATTTTGGCATATATTTGTGTCCCTATTTATCACTGTCAAAGAAGACCTACGTTGTTGGGGTACTTCATTTTCTATTTTATGAAAATTGACATGTGATGGGTCCCCTATTAACATTAAGGGAGAGTGTTAGAACATAATGTTATTAGGAGTCATACTCTTATAACATTTATATATTATTTTAATATAAGGTTATAAAAACATATATATTATATGCTTATTAAGCATATCCCATTTGAAAGAATTATAGTCTCAATAATTAGATTATTGATTATTTATGAATGGGGGTTGTTCAATAGGTGTGACTAATACCCTTTCAAGTATCATGTCACCCTCCTTCCTATATTTAAGGAGGTTCTCTCTCATTTGAGAGATGTGAAATTTGGAGATTATATAGTGAACTATATCATTATGCACATGAGGTATTATTGGTTATGTGGAAGTATGGAGAAGAGTTCCCAGATTCGATCTTTGTTATAATAGATAATTATTGTAAGTGTTTTAATAAAATGATGTTTTATGTGGTTTTTTATCCAAAAGGGTTTTCCCATGTATATCTTGTGTAATGTGTAAAATCTATACTTTTATGATTCTCATTTTATTTATTTATTATCTTTTTATAATGATTAGTATCCTAAGATCCTAATTTCTAACACAAACAGAACTAAAACTGGAATAAACGATAGTGTTAAAATGCTGACCACCATGAAAAACAAGGAAGACACCATGCAAACCAGTCCGTGAGTTCCCACCATACATTTGCCAGCTTATGGCAGACCACACCAGAGTAAAAAGATATGCCTTCTCTCCCGTCCGGAAGCGGCGTGCTTCTTTACTTATGTGTTTAAAGTCATCGCTGCACACCAATCCCACCACCGCAATCCCACTAGCCACCATGCAAATCAACCCCTACGTTTCCACCACCATCACAAAGCTGCTCTTCTCTAACTATTCTTAAACATCAAACAATTTAACATTCAAACATTGTGTTTTTTATTAATACAAATAAAATAAATGTTTATTATTTTTTAAAATAGATAATCTAAATACCTTGTTGAATACAAACTTTAGTAACGGATGAATAAACCCATACAACGCCGATCCTAAAATGGTGGAAACAATTCCCCACTTTAAACTCCTTGAGGCCTTTCGCCCTTCGCTTGGATGCCCAGTAAAACTGCTCCTAAAATAATCAGTACTAATGAATTTATAACGTAATGACTTATTCTCTGTTTTACTAGCACGATTGAAAATACCGCTGTGAAGGCCAGCTGCGTGGCGCAGAGAAGAGCGAAGGTGGAGACGGGCAGGTAGTAAAAGCCGAGCGAGTAGAGAAAATTATTGGCCGCCACCAAAACGCCCAGTACTATACAGATGCTGAGATACTTGATTTTGAGAGAGCGGGTGGGCAAAGAGGAAAACTGTGTTGGTCCTTTGAAGAGCAGTGGGAGAATTAACAATGGAGAACCCACAGACGTCAAAAACGTTCTGAGTCAATAACTGTGACCTCCTCCATGGAAATAATATCTACCAAAGAGCGACCCAGCTGATCTTTCCCCCACACTTGCAATTACACACAGAGTCACTACTACCCAATACATTTTCCTTCCCTGTACTCTTCCATTTTCAGAAGAATTAATACTTGGTTCTGGACTGTTCACCATTTTAGGCATACAATAACTTTTGCACGGCAAGCTACCTGTGAGGCACTCATCAGGTACATATTTGTAGTATGAATTCATGTTTGCAATAGAGTTTGTGTTTCTCGATATCATTTTAGATTCAGTATGAATACAAATCGGCCGGAATAAAAGTAATGATGGTATTGTTTTAAATATGGCGAAAAGATTGTTTTTTTCAAAGGTGTCACTCACATCATTTGTTGATACACTTTCAGTATAAGATTGTACAAATCTTTGATTTGATGATTATTCTTAAACATCATTTAATTTTATTTCATGTTTTATATAGTCATAGTCTATAGAGGCACGTCTTCTTTCAATGGTTCATATATTTTCTTTATTCCAATTTGTCATACCAATTTGTCATATAAAGATATAGGGTATTATTATTTATTTTTGTTGTAAATATGAGATAAAATTCTTCTTTTAAAATTGTCACTTACAACACATGTTCATACAACATCACTTATAATACATGTTCATACAACATCATTCTAAATGAAATATTGAGTGAGCCCATCACTTATGACTCTTCTTAAATGTCATTTATTTAATAGTTAAAATATTAATTTTGATCGATAAAATCAGGATAATTATATATTTTTAAAAGGTAATATTTAATATTCTGGATGTATATTTGATCATATTATTAATTAATAGAAATTTACAATTATATTATATTTTACATTTCAATTAATTAATAAATCTGATCAAAAGTACATCTAAAATTTGAAAGAAACAACACTATTCTTTTTTAGAAATATAATTAAATTATTATTACATTGAAGAGTGTAATATTTGATAAACTAAAAATACACAATACTTAAGATTACATATTTCCTTTCTGTTGTCCAATTTTTTTATACTAAATTTATAATAATAAGTTCAAATTAAGATGAAGAACTAAAAAGACAACTCATAAATGTTTGAGCCTTCACCTTTTGAAATTTATCCTATGTAGGAAAATAAATTTTAAATTTATTTTAAAAAGTTAAAAGTATCATTTTTTGTAAGTATTATTTACCCATAAATGTATTAATCAATTATTTATGGGTAGGAGAAATATGAATTAATAGTTATGAAATATTATTTAATGAAGATTAGTTAAAAATTATAAGTTAATTTCACTAAATTGTAACATAAAATAAAACACTTTGAAAACATTATATATATGAAAAATAATCTATTAATAAATTGTCTCGGTTCTTTTATTTGGCCTTCATGGTCATTTTGTAAAGGTATGGGACCTTCCTAACTTTATTATAATTAAAACATAAAATAAAGCACTTTGAAAATATTACATATATGAAAAAGAACAAACTAATTTTTTTCGATATTAAATAATTTATAAAACATAATGACTCTATATAACTTTTATAATTAATTAAATTTAAATAAGAATAATACTTATAATAAATAATCTTTTAAAATTATTTATTTTGATATAATTAAAATATCAATTATTTAATACAAAATAAATGTAAGAGAAAAAATATATAATAGATTTACTTTTATAATATTACTATTTATAATATACTACCTCTTAAATTCTAATTTTTTAAATTAAAATTTTAAATTTTATTTATAGAAGAAAAAATGAACAAGAAAAGTTATATAATCAATTCATTTTTAATGAACGGTCATTTTTTAAAATTTAAAATTAAAAAATTACTATAAGATATTTGTTGCTATTATTTATGATAGAAAGTAAGTTTTGGAACTAATGTAAATATTTTTTATAAATTTAAAATAATTAATTAAATTAACTATTTTAAATAAAAATATTTAAAAAAATAAAATATAAGAAGAGATGAAAATAAAATAAATAATAAATAATTATAATTATAATATTGATTATTTTTAATAATAAAATATAATATATTTAAGTTTTCATTTTAAAATAATGAATTTAGAATATTTAAACTTATTAATATAATAAATATAATTTTAAGTATTTAAAATTTATATTAAATATATTATATGTTCTTTTAAAGTTGTCACAACACATGTTCATATCCAAATGAATTAATGATTGATTTTGCAAGCTCACATGGATTTTTTTTTTAAATCATTTCAATTAATGTGTATATAATTCACAAGAAAGATTGTGTAACATGCTCAAAGTTTTACCCTTACATTTTACCTATGTTTTAGCCCACATTTGAATAGTTCTTATTAACCAACATTATGCAATTAAAATTTTCTTTTATAATTTAATAAAAAGATGCACATTCAAAATAATCACATTTCAAACTTCCATTGCATTTATAAGGAAGCATTACATAATCCCATGTAAAGATAATATTTTTCCAATTAAAATTCCATAAAGATAGAGATACATGAATTCATACATAGCTTTCAAGAGCTTTAATGAAATAAAGTACAAGTGGTCTAGATGTCCTTGTTGGCATACATCCTCAAGTTTTGGCTGCCAACTATATCAGGAGAGTATCACTCAAGTGCTTTTCCATCAACCATAGACTTATTGTGGTCCCCCACACATCTACCTAATTAGTAAGATGGCCCTACCTTTCGATGAAGAGATTGGTCTAGTAACCTCTTAATAAGCTAGCCTTCCTAAGCATGGTGTTGTGTCCTATATAACTAAAGCTACTATACATTGGATACCACCTACATTCTTAATTATGCAAACTTGGATCATAATGAACCAACATCTACCTAATTAGTAAGATGGCCCTACCCTTCGATGAAGAGATTGGTCTAGTAACCTCTTAATAAGCTAGCCTTCTTAAGCATGGTGTTGTGTCCTATATAACTAAAGCTACCACACATTGGCTACAACCTACATGCATGACATTCCTAGCTTAATTATGCAAACTTGGATCACAATGAACCAACAAGTGTAATATGTGGCTAATTACACTACTTTGGCCAAATATTTTGTATAAATATACAATTTCTCAATACTTTTAGCATAGCCATATGTTCACCCACCCCTTATCTCAATTGTCTATATGACCACTCATACTCTTCTCAATCATAATATAATTTCAACCTAAAAGGTGATGACTTAACTAAGTGACCACAATGTTGCTCACATCTATGGATTATCCTGACCTCAAGATCAACCAAATTAACCATACATATATTGTATTACAAACTGACATTCTCAATATAGTATTTCAAGATAATATGATTTTTCATATTTCATACTTTGTGCCAACATACATATACGTTCTTATGAAAAATTAGGTATTATAATAATATGTTATAATTATCTTGTTTAACAAACACAACCACACAATTTCGAACATAAGTGATAAATATAAATGAAAATATCAACCAACATGGTTTCACCAAAATAAGAATTCACCATAGATTATGCAAGCTTCACCCAAAGCAAGAAATAACCAAAATTCAAGCAAAGATTAACATAACATATAATTCATATTTTCTTCAAACACTTGCATTCATAACAAATACGATTTCAACATAAAATAATATGTTAGTGTAGTTTTTTTACTTTCCTTACGTTACGAGGTATTTCTTTTTCCTACATAGTATTATTTAATCTTGCTTAGGTTTATTAGATATGGAAATATGAGGATATGTGGCAAAATACAACAACTACATGTGTCACTCTCTCCCACACATGGGTAGTTGAGTTACACACTTCTTTTGGCTTGTTGTTCCACCTCTCATAACCACTATTTTGTATTTACATGAGTAGTTTATGGGGTAGTTGGGTTCCTCACCCTTTTTTGGCTTTATGTGCCACCTCCTCTTTGTCTTCACCTAAGGAGGTTATGCCACATGTTTTTTCATTTACCAAGTAGGTGTTAACCTCCCACCTTTTGTGGGTAATAGGAGTCAATGCACCTGTTGGATGTATTTTCCCTTATTTTTCTATATATTGAGCACTCTCCTTTGACCTTCACTAGTTGGGCTAGTTCGATGATTGCTTGGTGGGAGTATTGAGAGTATTCTACAATTTCTCTTGCCTTGTCTCTATTTTTCTCTTAGTTCAGATTTCTCTTCATTCTACTATTTTGATCTTCGATCATCTATTGAGTGAAGTTGCATGTGATCTATGACTGACATTAGATCCTAGCTTGGTTCTCACTTCTCGTAAAATCTAACATGGTATCAGAGCCATGTTGTCTAGTATAGCTCATTGTTTTTATAATTTTTTGAGAGATTAGAGACTAATAGAAAGCTAATATTTTTCTTTAAAAACCAAGTATGCTCTTTTCTTGCATCCTCATATGACTTGGAAAATTAGAATAGTTTAATTGGAAAATAAGCATATATTTAATCTAGTTTACATATATATGTTCCTACAAGATCTGGGTTATTTATATCTTTTTGGTAATATTGGAGGATTTTTCAGCATTTACAGAGAGTCCAAAAGGTTTGAGAAAGTCATAATTGACTTTTATTTCACCAAAATCAGAGATTAGAGGATACAGTAAAAAATAAACACTTGCAAAAAAAATTGAATTGTTTACAAGAGTCATTTTCATTTTAGCTTCAGAAATATTTCCTCAACTCATTCTCAAGAAAAATGATTTTTGGGTTTTATTCCCAGCATCAAAAAACCATTTGGGTAGTTGTTACATTTTGCAAAAGGTTGATCAATTTTGTAGAAATCAAATCAGAAAAAGGTGCAAGTCATTTTTCACATGCAGTTTTTGAAGTTTTTTTCAAAATTGCATAACTTTTTCCTTGAGTGTCAGATTTTCACAAACAAGTACTTGTTAGAAAGTTAGAAATGAACACTTTCCATCCACAAAGGCTTGAGTCACAATTTTTTTAATTTTTCAATCAGATATTGTAGGTTGAATCTACTACATTTTCTAATCTTCAATTAGTCATATCTTTCGCTTTTGTAAACCATTTTTTGAAAACAAAAAAGTGTTGGAAAGATATTGAAGAGTAAAACACAATTCCAAGTTTTTTTTAAGATTTTTATTTAATTTATATCAAATATTATAATTTTGGCTATTAAGAGCCTTAAAAGCCTTGTAATCTAGAAAATCCTTCTAAAAGCACTAATCATAAAGTGCTAACATTGTAATATCTGGGGGGCTAATTTTTGAGACTAGTAGAAAGAGGGGTGTCTTGTGTGCCTTCTTTATTCTTTGTAGTCTTCATTTCTACTCTTATGGATGTATCTATAGTTCTAGTTTTAACTCCATATAATTATTTTGAATTGAAATCTAAGATAATAATATATCTAAAATGACATGGATATCATTATGTAACAATGGGACTTGGAACTGAACCACAAGATGATGTAGAAAAGATTAAATGGTTTAAAAAATGTGATGAAGCTTTTGGTACTTTGTGGATGTCAATATCTCCTAACCTACTTTTTCATATCGAGTCTGCTAAAACATCGAATGATGTGTGGAAAATATTGGAAAACCTTTATTGTAAGCAAGATGAGTTAAGAGGTCATCAATTGGAGAATGAATTCATAGGGTTTAGTCATTCAAATTTTGACACCATACAAGACTTATTCACAAAAATTAAAGTTGTTAGATTGTAATTGGAATAGTGTGGAATCAAGAAAGATGATAAGCAACTGATCTTGAGTATTCTTTCTAAGCTTGGTCCTAAATATTCAAAAAAAAATTCTACATTCTACACTACAAAATGTGCCTTATGTTCCACATATAAAATGCCTTCTTTAGATGAGTTTACTGCAAAACTCACTAGGGAGTAGGATAAACTAGTTCTAATGGGTATAATTAAACCCTATAAGTCACATTCCTTGGTTGTTAATTAGGGCACAAAAGAAGAGAAAGGGTCTAATAAGCAAGGTAAGAAGCAAAAGAACTAAGGAGAGAAGAAGAAAGATCAAAAATATGCTACTTCAAAAGTAGAAAATCAGACCTCTTCATCAAAAGGCGAACAACCTAAGAAGGAGAAGGTTAAATGTTCTTACTACAAAAGGCTTGGCCATGACGAACATAAATGTTTAAAGAAGCAAATTGACCACCTTTCACATCTTCTAGAAAAGAACAATATCAAGGTGCCTGATTTAGTCAAACAAATTTCATAAAAAATTTCTTCTAAGGACACAAACAAAAGTAAGGGGAAAGGAAAGGGAAAGGCCCTAGTTGTTGTTACTTCACAACTAGAGTCTTGGATCATTGACTCGGGTGCTTCACACCACATGGCCTCATCAAAGGATAATTTTACCTCTTTAGAGCCATGTTCTATGCCTACCATACTTATGGGTCATGACACTCCTATTGAAGTACATGGGAGAGGGTTTGTTGATGTGGGTGAAGGGACATTTGAGGATGTTCTTTTTGTTTCATCTTGTTCAACTAATATCCTAGATAGGTTTATTAGATCACTCACACTAGTTCTGGAAAGCAAATATAGGTCACTCCAGATACATCGGTAATCAGTGAAATGCATAATGGGGCTACAGTTGCTATGGGAAAAGTAGATCATCAGTCTAGACTATATCAATTTTCTCACTTTTTTAATGACTTTCCTTCAATAGTTTTACTCACTCATGCAGATGAGGTGAGTTTTTTATGGCATCAATAGCTCATAAACTTGAACTACCATTACTTGCAGCAGTTTAGTCAACATGACATGGTTTCAAGGTTGCCTTCTATTCAATTTTTTGATGTCATTTTCCAAGGATGCATTCTTGGTAAGAATCTTGAGAAGAAATATGATAAAGGAAAAGCATGGAGCACTATAGATCTATTTTAGTTGGTACACAATGACTTGAAAGGACCATTTCCACAACCATCTTTCAGCAGGGCTAGATATGTCTTGAAATTTATTGATGAATTTTCTACATACACTTGGGTCTAGTTTCTCAAACAAAAGTCTGAGGTCTTTGAGCATTTTCAAGATTTCAAAGCTTTTGTAGAGAAATAGTCTATGAAGTTCATAAAGATTATACATATAGATAATGGGGGTGAATATGTTAATCATCAATTTGAATATTTTTGTGCTTCAGAAGGTATCAACATGCAATGCACATAGGTCCATACAGTTCTCAACAAAATTGTGTCACAGAACTCAAGACTAGGTCTTTAAAAGAAATGGCTAATTATATGATTCACTCCAAATATTTGGCACCTCAATACTTGACAAGGGCCATCAATTTTGCATGATGCATCCAAAATAGAGTTCCTCACAAAATTGTGAAGGGGGTAACTCCTTTTCAAGCTTATATTGGTTAGCCCATAGTTAAGCACTTTAGAGTGTTTGGCTCTCTTGCATGGGCTCACATTCTAGTAGAGAAACACAAGGCTATTGATCCATAAAGCAAGCCATGCATATTTTTTAGGTATCTAGATGATGTCAAAGGCTATAGGCTTCTCTATCCTACCACTCATGAGTTGTTGATTGAGAGGAGTGTTCATTTTGAGAAGATCCCTTCTAGTTCTTCTCTTACTGCTTCTCCATCCACTATCAGATTGGGCCCATGCATCATCATGATAGTTCTTCAGAGGAGATTAATCCTCCTAATCTTGATTATTCTTCTTCCTCCACTTTAGATGGTGATAGTGATGATGTTGATTCACATTCTCCTCCTAGTCATCATTTAGAGGGTGATGATTCTCCCCTAGACTCTCCATCCCTTGCACTTCATTGGGCTCATCAAACATTGGAATCAGCAGGTAATTGGGTTGGTGATCCATCAGATACTAGAAGAACAAGGTCATGGTTTCAACAGGATCCACATCTCTTTGTTGCTTCAACTTCTGATCCACAGTCTTTTCGAGAAGCTTCAAGTATTCCCGTGTAGGATGTTGCAATGTAGGAATAGTTCAATTGCTTAGAGAGGAATCACGCATCGGATCTTGTCCCTCTTCCTAAGGGAAGGAAACTTGATTAATGCAAGTGGATCTATCAAAAAAATTTGCAGTGGATGGTTCGGTTGACAAGCATAAGGCTCACATGGTAGCAAAAGGATTCTCCTAGGTTCTCAAGATTGACTACTCTAAGACTTTTGCACTAATTGCTAAGATTAATTCCATTTGACTTGTCCTTGGTATAGCTTCAACCCATCGTTGGGAAGCTCATCAAATGGATGTGAAGAGTTCCTTTCTTCATGGTGATCTTCAGGAGGAAATCTACATGGAGTAGCCATAAGGGTTCATCTAAGATCCTTCACTTGTATTTCATCTAAGGAAGTCTCTCTACAGCCTTAAACAAGCTCCTCAAGCTTGGTATGCGAAGATGGAATCCTTCCTTCTGATAGTTGGGTTCACTTGATGTCATTTTTTATCATGTATACATTCAACAATAGGATGACACTCTCACTTTCTTGGTTCTCTATGTTGATGACTTGTTGATCACCGAGAGTCACTCATCCACCATCAAGGCATTTCATATGTTGTGGGAATGCTCTATAGATTCATGTAGGAGCCACATGAGTTGCATTGAAAGGAAGCTAAGCGGATCCTCCACTATATTTAGGGTACTCACAGTTATGGGATTCACTATGCCGTGGGTGTGGATATTGAGTTGGTGGGATATATAGATTCAAATTAGGCAGGAAATTCTCAAGATCACAAGTCTACTTCTGGGTATTGATTCTCACTTGGTTCCGGTCCAAATTGTTGGTCGAGCAAGAAGCAGTCTACAATTTCTCTTTCATCTACAAAGTTTGAGTATCGAGGGGAAGTTAATACCACCACTGAGGCTATTTTCCTTCAAAATATATTCACTGAGTTTGGCATTCCATTTAGAAAGCCTACACTCATCTTTTTGTGATAATCAAAGTGTTATACAAATCTCAAGGAATTTAGTTCATCACAAGAGGATAAAACACATTGAGATACATATGCACTACATTCGAGAGTTGATTCAGGAAGGCACCATTGATCTTAAGTATTGTTCTACATTGGACCAGATTGTAGACATCTTCACCAAACCTTTCACAGAGAGCAAGTTCCTTCATTTGCGAGCTTTGCTAGGGGTGTGACAGATGTCTACTTTAGGAGGGGCTTCTTATTCCTTCATTCTACTCTCTCTACTTTGTGGGGGTATTTTATCTCTCTATTTAGGGGAGTTTTATTCCTCTTATGGTGGGCTTCTTCTTTTGGGGGGGATCTCTATGTACAAGGGTACCTAACATCACCTCATTTGTTGGGACCCAACTTTTCACCCACCTAAGCTATGCTTAGGTGGGGGGGGGGCCTAGTGTAGGTTTTTTAATTTCCTTATGTTAGGGGGTATTTATTTTTTCCTACACATTATTACTTAAGCTTGCTTAGGTTTATTAGATGTGGTAATGTGAGGACATGTGGAAAAATACAATAGCTCTACATGTGTCACTCTCTCCCACACATGGGTAGTTGAGTTACACACTCTCTTTTGGCTTGTTGTGCCACCTCTCATAACCACTATTTTATATTTACTTGAGTAGTTTATGGGGTAGTTGGTTTTCTCACCCTCTTTTTGGCTTTATGTGCCACCTCCTCTTTTTCTTCACCTAAGGAGGTTATCTCACATGTTTTTTCATTTACCTAGGAGGTGTTAACCTCCCACATTTTATGGGTAGTAGGAGTTAATGCACCTCTTGGATGTATTTTCCCTTATTTTTGTATATATTGAGGACTCTTGTCTCACCTTCACTAGTTCAGCTAGTTCAAGGATTGCTCAATGGGAGTATTGAGAGTATTCTGCAATTTCTCTTGCCTTGTCTCTAGTTTACTCTCATTTTAAATTTCTCTTCATTCTACTATTTTGATCTTCAATCATCTATTGAGTGAAGTTGCATGTGATCTATGAATGACATCATATCCTGGCTAGGTTCTAGCTTCTCGCAAAATCTAACATAATAGAGAAGTAAAATCAACACACTAGAATTATAGCTTCCAATGAATATATTCCTTCCCAAGCTTAATTCTCATAGTTATGATTGTTTCTCCTTCTATGATCAGCCTATCTCCAAGCCTAGCCTTTCTCAAAAACTCTCAACAAACTAAAAAATCACAAAACAATCTCTATTTACTTACTAGTACATTGAAAAACCTATTTACAAAAGAAATACAATAATGAACTTCAAAATAATGATAAAAATTGAATGACGAAAAGGCTAAGAAGCTATCTCTACTTACACTAAAATAAGAGAAACTTATTGTTGCAAACAAGCTCTAGAATCTACCATCTTCTCTCTTCCAATTCCCACCCCTTAACATCAAAAACTAACATATCCTCTTGTGAACAATATCATAGTGTGAACTAAATACGATAGATCCAAGTGAATTTAAACCCTATTTAATCCTATAAGCAATGATCACAATAATCAAAATTATGAAGAACAAGAACCCACTAACATAACATGAAATCAAAATGAAAATGAAAGGTAAATCTATTCTAGAACCTCAAATATCATCCTATTGTGGGAGTGGTACCACATTGATGTGGAATGGAGACCCTTTCCCAATCCCTTAGATAATATGAGCTTGTTTCGATCGATTTTATTGAAGAAAACTAACAAAGCTGATGAGAGATGAATGAAACATGGTATGAAACTAGTTTAACATGATAAAGTGAATGCTAAATGCTAATATTCTTTATTGAGATGGATGAAAGCTATGCTAAATGGAAACAAAGTTCAAAGATGCAAGCTATGGATTTAAACTATACTAAAATGGATGCAAGCTAAGTTAGCATGGATGCCATTAATGGATGCTTAGGCTAAATGGATGAAGCTTTAATCTAAAATGCTATCAAATATAAAATATGGATGCAAGTGAGTAGGAATTTCAATAGCATAACTTTTCTATCAAAAGATCAGTCCATTTCTCTCCAAATAGTGATCTATTTATAGGAAAGCAAGTGAAAATTCAAGGGCTTAGATCAATTTGGTCAATCAATGGTAGATGAAAAGGATAGGGAAACATGGATAAAAGATTCTCATCAACAAATGAGAATCAAAGATCACATGGATCAAAGAAAGGTCAAGGGATGAGAATGATTCAAACAAACACACTTTGTAACATCTTTGAAAGTTTGTTACAAAGTTTGTTTGAAAGAAATCATTCCCTTTTTGGAGCCAAATAGGAGAATATTCCTTATGTAAGTGGATGATAGAGGAATTACAATATTTAATAATAGAAACTAAATTTTAATATTCATTAAATAATCACCTTATTTAATGAAAAAGAAGTTCAAAATGACATTTAATTAAATAATACATATTATTTAATGAAATGACAAGAAATAAGGTTTAAATTAAATAATTCAATTTATTCAATTAAAGACGGTGAAATGTTAGTGTGAGAAGGGTTGAATTAACCCAATTAGGTCAATTTAAAGATTAATAGGTGAAAATGAGGTATTTAATTAAATAACTAGGTTAATTTAATTAAATAGGTGAAAAGAAGATGGATTTTAGGACGAAATGATGTTAATATATCAAATTCAAGTGTGTAGTATCATTCAAGAAATTTTTAAGTGTAAATTTTTCCCCTCTTTGAAGTGAGCTACCTGTTATGTTGGATTAAAGACTGATGCTCGTTGGATTAAAACTACTACTCAGATAAAAAAATAAAAAAATTCTTGAATTTTTGGATGCCCCACTATTTCCTCAATGAAAGGAAAATAAGATGGTACTCTACCCCCTTGAGAGATCGAACAAAAATTTTGGATTTTGGGTTGATCTCTAGACATAGATGAAACTATTGATTTAGGGGTGGAAAACATGTCTCGAGATGCAAAAATAAGTTTAGAAATGAAAAGAACATCTTAAATTAAGGTGCATACCTCAAAAACTAGAAAAAAAGGTTAAAACCCTAGCTTTTTTCTCACATTAGGGAAAAAAACCCTAATTTTTAGGCATAAATATGGGATAAACGGTCACTTTCACTTCATTTGTGCATTTACACTTTAGAGATTTTCTGCATTTTGAGCTCTAATACTTTGGTGAGATGGAATAACATGTGCTTATTACCCACCTTTTTGAATGAGTGCAAGAGTTCCAACACCAAGTAAATGTAGGACCTCGGGTATGTGACTCAAAACTTTTCTCAATTTACATGCTTTGGTGTGTTTATTAGGGTTTGGAATTTAGGTCTCTTAGGGTGTCATTGTATAGTGGCACATTAGGAACTAGTTGTCATCGCTATTGATTTTTTAGTGACACACATAGTGTCTAGCAACACGTTAGGTGATTTTTGTTTGGAGACGCACTTAAGGTTAGGAAATGCATAACTCAAAGAGCAATGAGTCAAGGTTTTTTGACTTATCAACACCATTGAGAAATGGTGACACACCTAGAAAACAATGATGGGCCTACCAATTTTGGTATAGCGATGCATCCAAATATTGAGACACTATTGAATATAGCAACACATGTCACTAAATAGTGATGCACCACGAAAAGTAATATAGTGATGCATCCTAGAAATAGTGACACTATTGATGTTCTAGATTTAAACACTCATATTTTATTCAGTCTCTAGATTTTAGGAAAATTGATGCTATGTGTGTGGTGTGTGTAGGAGGATATTCAGCCCCAAATTTCTTGGGAGCATCAATCTAAGCTTCTATCAGTGGTACATGACTTCAATGATTTGGTGATGGAGCACATAGGATGTCTTCGATTAGGGCTCATTCCCTTCATGTCAAAGGTTTCTACCCACTTAGTGATGATGATGGCATTGATCAAGAAATGGCATAGCGAGATGTCCTCATTCTATTTTCCTACTAGTGAGGCCATAGTGACACTTGTGGACATGTGGCAGATCTTTTAGCTTCCCATTCATGGGGAGCATGTCATTTATGAAAAATATGTTGGGAGGGACGCATGTTGTGATATTTTGCATTCAGATGATATCATTTTAGGGAGCTCATAGATCAACTTGGATCTATACCATGGTCAAGTTCCCACTTTCATATTGGTTTTGGCTACACTAATTTTTTTCATGATTACCCTAGATCGATGGGGCAAAGGTTGTAGTCCAAGTTGGGTGATAGCATGACATGTTATGATTTAGAGAAAAATTTTGTACACATGGGGGATAGTTATGTAGGCCTCATTATATCATGATATGCATCAGGAATTCTATTTCCAAGCAAGAGGAATTGGAGCAGGCATCACGCTTCTTCACATCTGGGCTTATGTGTGTATAGCAATCTTGAGAGCCATTATAGTTCTAACAGATAGACACGATGATGAGCCCATTATTTTTTGATATCGAGTGGCCACATGACATTGCAGCATACTAGGCCAATAGGTATTCCCTACTAGTGGAGGATCATAGATGATATGACCATTTTTAGATGGAGACCATGTTGTAAATGCTAGCATGATATGATAATCAGTAGCAACTCTTCTTTGCTAGGAAAACCCGTTACATCCAGGAGTGGGAGAATACTTGTTAGGATTTAGGTATCATCAAACTTGTAAATCCTTTAATTTATTATTCTCCTAATTTTTTTTGTACATTTACCCATAAGAGGTGAAATTGTTTGACCAATAGTGGTGAAAGAGACAATGTAAATGTAGTGTTACTGTTACCATTTGTCTTTTCGGAAAAAGGAAAAAATAGCTAGGTATCCCACCTTGGAATCTTCTAAAATAAGGTTGTTGGGTCACAATAGGGTGTTGTAAGAGCATCTATGATATGCATGACAGTTGTCATAAGATTCTATGACAGTATGACAGATTCCTATGACAAAATATGCTATTTTAGGACCCCAGGCGCCCATGCATGAAAGATGTTTTATGACAGTTGTAAGAACATTTGTAAGAGGCTATTTTTGGTATTTTTTGACCATTTCAAGGAGGGAGGTGTGGGTTTTTCTAGGTGATATTTCTGCCTATTGTTTGGTGAAACCATGGTGGTTTTCATCCTCACAAATCTCTATAAATTGAGTCCTTGAGCTAGAGTTATTCAATTTAGTTTTGCAGGGTAATAGGGTGCTACTAGATTTATAGGGAATGACAAAAGAAGTCTATTGCTGCATGTAATATTTGAGATTATCAGTAATATACTTGTCTCTCTTTCGGTGGTGGAGTTTTTTCCCTTCGGGGTTTCTCCACGTAAATCTGTAGTTGCATGTGTTATGTTTTTTCTATCTCTCTCTCTCTCTCCTTATTTCTTCACACTAAGGCTAAAGGTTAATCTACATATTTCATATTTGCATTCACTCATTTAAGTTCATATTGCAAGCTTTCTTCACCTTGATTGTCAACATTTGGTATCAGAGCTAATGGTTTTGTTATGGAAGGGACACTTTCCTTTTAAAGTGTTGAAGGTTTATTTTTTGTTGCAGTGGGAGCTTTTGTGTTGTGGGTTTTGCAGATTTGTGAAAGATTGTATACCATGGCCTCCACCTCTTGTCTAGATATTGAGAAGTTCAATTGAACTGGTTACTAGATGTGGAAGTTGAAAGTGGAGGATCTTCTTGAGGAGAGAGATCAGTGGTTACCAGTTTCAATTGATAAGAAGCCATCTACTTCAACCTTGTTAGTTGAAGATTGGAATAAGTTAGACAAGAAGGCTCAAGGGACTATTTGATTGTGTCTCACAGATTCTATCCTCCTGAATGTCTCTTCAGAAGACACAACATACAATCTTTAGAGGAAGATAGGTGAAATCTACCAAACTAAGACTTTTTCTAAGTTGTATCTCAAAAGATGTTTATATTCATTAAAGATGAAGGATGGTGAATCTATTGCTGAACATTTGAATGCTTTTAATTTGATTATAAGTCAGCTTGCATCTATTGATGTTAAAATAGAAGATGAGGATAAATGAATTTTATTGATTTTCTCTTTGTCGGAATCTTGGGAAAATTTAATTATTGCTATAACAAGTGGTGGTGCAGAACCTAAGATGGATAATATTATTCCCATACTTATTTTAGAGGAGATGAGGAGAAAGACCATGCATAGTGACTCCCAAGATTCCTTGCATGTGCGAGGTAGGCCCAAGGAGAAAGAGCCTAAAGGGGCTAAGAAGAAGGATAAGTCTAAAGGATGATCTAAGACCCCTGGAAAGAGCAGAGTGAAGTGTTGGAACTGTGGTAAATGGGGACATGTGAAGAAGGAATGTAGAAACAAGAAAAAGAATGCAGATTCCTCCATGGAAAATTCCTTTGATAATGGTGATTCTGATGCTTGGCTTATTGATTCAAGTGCTTCCTTCCATATGACTCCTCATAAGGAGTGGTTTTCTACATACAAATAATATGATGGAGGAGAGGTCTTCATGGGTGACAATAGCTCACAAAAGGTTATCGGTAAAGGAAAGGTAAAGTTGTGTTTCAGTGATGGGAGGGTTAAAATCCTTGATGATGTTTTACATATTCCAGGACTTACAAAAATTTTAATTTCGGTTTCCAAGTTGAATGATTTTGGGATGCATGTGACATTTGACAAGTCTCATTGCAAGATGGTAAGGGGAAGTTTGGTGGTTGCTAAAGGATCTCAGACATGGAATTTATTTACACTACATGCCTCTACTTTTTGCAACTCCTCTTTTGTAACTAGCACTGAAAATGCATGTATGTTGTGGCATCATAGATTGGGTCACATTGGTGAAAAAGGTCTTAGGACCATACTTGATAAGAAACTAGTAGATGATATTTCTGATTATTCTATTGGTAAAAATGATTTCTGTGAGGATTGTGTGTTTGGTAAACAAAACAGGTCATCATTTCCTAAAGGAACTAATAAAGCTAATGGATTATTAGAACTAATTCATTCAGATGTGTGTGGTCCAATGGATGATCTCATTATTATGTTTCCTTCATTGATGATTACTCAAGATATACTTGGATTTATTTTATGCATACAAAATCTGAAGTTTTCACCAATTTAAGGAATTTAAGGCATTGGTTGAAAACAAAATAGATTATAAGATAAAAGTATTAAGAACTGACAATGGGGGTGAATATTGTTCTAAGTAATTTGATGAGTTTTACAAACATGCAGGAATTGTTAGGAAAAAGACTACACCTTACATATCCCAACAAAATGGGGTAGCAGAAAGAATGAACCGTACATTAATGGAAAGAGATAGGAGCATGTTAAGTAGTGATAAGTTAGATAAATTCTTTTGGGAAGAAGCTATTAGTACTGCTTTTTATTTAATTAATAGATCTCCTTGTAAAGCTCTTGTTGATAAAACTCCTTATGAAATGTGGTTGGGTAAAAATCCTTCAGTTTCACATTTAAGGGTCTTTGGTTGTGAGGCTTTTGTTCATGTGCCTCAAGAGAAGTGGTCTAAATTGGATCCCAAATCTCATAAATGCATCTTTGTAGGTTATGGTGAAAATGTTAAAGGTTATAAACTTTGGAATCCACTAACATGAAAGATGATATATTCTAGAGATGTTATTTTTAGGGAATTTAGAGCTAACTCTGAAGATGTGCAACCAAAGGAAAAGTCAAAGACAATGCATTTTGTAACTAAGCAAGAAGATGCACATGTGGAAGAACAAAGAGATGGACAAGATGATGGAGAAGAAGAAGAGAGTTTTGAAGAATCTATTGTAACAGAAGAAGTTGAAAACAACGAGGATGAACATGAGGAGGAACCTCTTACTCCACCTTTGAGAAGATCCACAAGACAACAAAATCCAGTTGACAGGTATAGCCCAGATGATTTTCATTGTAAATTTTCTTTGTTATGTATTGATGATGAACCTAGATCTTTCAAGGAGGCTCTCTCTTCAGAAGAATGTGAGTCTTGGATGCAGGCGATGCATGATGAGATGATGTCTTTGAAAAACTGTGACACCTAGGATCTTGTTGGTTTTCCCAAAGGAAGAAAGGCCATTGGTTGTAAGTGGATATATAAAAATAAGTTTGGTGTAGATGGAAAGTTGAAAAGGTACAAGGAAAGATTAGTGGCCAAGGGCTACTCCTAGAGAGAGGGAGTTGATTTTGGTGAAATATTCTCTCATGTTGCTAAGTTAACTTCTATTAGATTCCTTTTCTCCATTGCTGCTACTTATGATTTAGAAATAGAACAAATGGATGTTAAAGCTGCTTTCTTGCATGGGGATCTAGAGGAAGAAATTTATATGCAACAGCTTGATGGTTTTGTTGTGAAAGGAAAAGAACACTTGGTTTGCAGGTTAAAAAGGTCTCTATATGGTTTGAAATAGTCACCTAGGATGTGGTACCAGAAGTTTGATGCATTTGCATTAAATTTGGGTTTTTTTAGAAGTGAAGATGATCATTGTGTTTATTTTAAAGTTATTGATGATCAGATACTGATTATTGTCTTATATGTGAATGATATGTTGTTCATTGGTAACATTAAGGCAATGATTAGGGAACTTAAAACTCAGCTTTCTGGCACATTTGATATGAAAGATTTAGGGGTTGCTAAATATATTCTTGGGATGGAAATCATTAGGGATCGGGTTCACATAAAGCTTTGGTTAAGTCAGAGTAAGTATGTTAACACTATTTTGCAAAGGTTTCATATGCAGGACTGTAAACGAGTAAATATTCCAATTCCTGTGTTAGAACTGTAAAATTTTGAAATTTTCACAGTCAATTGTATTCTTGAGTTTCCAAATAAGTCCTCATCATAAGCATAAAATTCCCTCTTTGTATTTTCTTGCTTAATTTTTTTGTCATAAGATCCATTTGAATCCATCTACTCCTTCATATTTCATTGTAAGACCCATATCGGCAATACAGGGTGAAGGTCTCCCCGACCTATATTTTTCACTAATGAATGTTTGTTGCAGACTATCGGGAGGATACTTCTTTTGTTCTGGCGACTGAGAAGTTTCATATCGGCAAAGGAATTATTGTCAGAGTAGAGTCATAGCAAAGTATTTTTTCTTGCCGACCAGCATATAGAAAAAATATATTGGCATGGGTTGGGGCATCGATGTAATGTCATGGCGAGTTCAATATGTTTTACCGACTAGCATGTAGAAGGGTCATTTCAGCCAAACTGATTGGTATCGACATGAAGTCATAGCGAATACATTATTTTTAACTAATCGATGCATGTGAAAGTATATCGGCCAAGCTAAACGTGTTCGGGATAAGGTCTTGGCAAGTTTGAATTGTCTTGCCGACAGACAATCGGGATATGTGTATCAGTAAGACTAAAGTATATTGGAGTAATGTCTTAACGAAGGCGTCGGGTCCTGCCGATAAGGTGTAAGGGGTTTCACCAAAAAGCTATTGAGGAGAAGCTATGGAGTCTTTCTAATTCACAAGTTACACCGATAGAGATGTGTATCGCTAGGAGGAGAAGTCTTCAGTATAAGTCTCACCGAGGTTTTAAAGTTATACCGATAGGGTATTTTGGGGTGAGTCTCATCGAATGGAGCAATCTGGATGAAGAGAATCAGTGAGACATTTGGTGTTGGTATGAGTCTTTTCAAAGATTCATGGTCTTGCCGATGGATTTATTTCATCAGTAAGATTTATTTTATCGGTGAGAAACTTAATGGTCTTGCCGAAGTATGGTATCATCAGTGAAGGGGTGATTTTGTCTCAGCGACTGGAGAATGACTTGAAGAATGCACATCGGTAGGACACAATGAAGTCTATGTAACATCTCCCTAACTTAGAATTGTTATAGCGACATGAAAAATAGAAGCAATAGTTATCATTTTGATTCCAAATGTTGGTGTGACTGTATAATGTCTTGGAAAAATGTGTAATAGACATTGTGAAAGGACTTCGCCCTAGATTTGAAAGTCTCTCACCGAAAGGACATTTGATGTGACAATGCCAGTTTCAAATGGGTCTTCATTCGTGCTTCATTAATGGCACGACGGAATATAACAATAAAGTTTTAATCAATTCTTCAGTTCCGAATTGATTGTAGGTGAATTGGCATACTGAACAAAGAACCAGGATTTTTCTCAGCCTAAGGAGCTCGAGCAGAATACTATAGGTAATTGCGTCTTGGTTTTTCACATTTTGATTTTGTAAGCTTGAGAATGGAGTCTTCTGGTTCTGGAAAGGGTAAGGGTAGAAAGCCTGGTGAGAGTAGTCTGTCAAAAGGAAAGAATCAAAAGGTTGATATAGAGCATGAGGGCACTGAAAGGAGGTTGAACCAAGATCTTATTGACAAGTTACCTGGTTCAAGACCTAAAGCTAGAAGGTCCGCACAACTTAGGGCAGAAGTTGATAAGTTAGATGATAAATGCAAGTTCATAAGTGATGTCTGGACTACCATAAAAGGGTATGAACTTTTCAATTTCCATTACCATAGAAGAAATCGCTTTGAACCAGTCTGCAACCCATGGAAGCTAAATGTAAGGAAACTGGTGTGCCCTAATATTTTTGTAAATGTAGAATTGGTGAAATTGCTTGCAGATAATTATGATCCAAAACATAAGGCTATATGTGACCCATCTGGAAAACCACAGATATATGTGTCTAAAGAAGCAATAGGTGAGGTTTTCAAATTGGAAGGGTTTTGTGATGAGGAGATCAATTGTGAAGAGTTGGAAAAAGAGTTTTCAAGAATGGATACAATATATAAGGGTTGGAGGTTTCCTATTCATAGAATTAAATAGGGTAACAAGTCAGAACCTCTGCAAGATAGTGAGGGGCCTCTTTATCATGTAGATTTGTTTGAGCCTTATTTGAAGTACACATATTTCTTAGTGTGTCAAGTATTGGGGATGGATGCTTCAGAACTCATGTCAATTGTGCCAATGATTATCACAGCAGATATCTAGTATCACAACTCTAGGCCATTTGACTATGCTTCATATATTTCTAGAGGGCTTATTTCAGGGTTGATGGCTATTAAGAGCAGATCATCTATTGTTCATCTTAGACACTATTCATTGTTGATGCACTTGGTGCTATATTTTGGATAGGAGTTGGGAGTATGGCCTCCATAAATGAGAATTTCTCAAGTTGGTAAGGAAGGTGAAGCATTTCCTGTTCAGTTGTGGACTACTATTTGGGACAGCAGGTTTTCTAGTTCCAGTTTCATTCATTTTGAAGAGTATTTTGTAAAAACATTGTATAAGTTGTATCAATATCCTTGTAATTATTCATTGACTAATGAGATTAAGAGATTCCTGTGGCCAAAAGATTTGAATGGGCTAATTGATCATAACTGGGGTGATTGGTATTGTTTGGAGGGAGCTACAATGATCAGGGTATATGGATTTGAAGATGCCCCTTTTATTCTACCAAGGATAGTTCTAGACAGAGTTGAATATTTGGAAATTGTTAGACAAATGGATTACTGCAGTGTGATGCATTTTCGTTCTTTTGGGAAGTAGGCTTTTATGCCTAGTACCTTGTGTTTTGATGATTTCATTGTGATGGCTAAGGAAGAATACAATTCAATCCTTGATAGATTGTTGCATTATAATATGAAGAGAAGACAACCCAGGAAGAGCTTCGACCCAGAGGGATATATAGATTCTGCTAAGATGAAGATAAACTTTGGGGGGTATCAGCATGTACCCTATCCTTTTGATGATATGATCAGGAATCTGAAAGAAGATGAATCTGAAATGGTGGTTGAGAGATAAAAAAGGGCTGCTAGAGGCAGAGCAAATGTCTTTAGGGGAGGAAACACCAAAGGGTAATGTGCCACAGGGTAGACTAGAAAAGGTATCCAAGTTGAGGACTCAGCAATATGTTTGCCCAGTTAGAGAGTAGAGTATTGAAAGTGGTGATGTTGATGCAAGGCACATGGAGTACATATCATTTGTCTCTGATGATGAGTTTATAAATTCCCCAGATTTCAAGGCATTCTTGTACAAGTAGAAGGGGAAGGAAATAAGAGAAAATGTTGATGATGTTACTTTGGGGAATGAAGAATAGTTGTTGGGTCAATTAAGAAAGTGTGTGGATGCTAAAATGAAAAATATGACTCCTGAAAAAGGGAGGAAAATGTTGGAGAATGCTGGTGTCATGATCTTTCATGGACTTGACTTGAAATCTTCATTGGTTTTTGATATTTTCTTGAAGGATAGTAATGCTACACACAAGCTTGACAAGGAAAAGGCGACAGAGGTGTATGCAGGCTCCAA